>CM053593.1:197102375-197124923 GCA_028646575.1 Pseudocheirus occidentalis | reverse complement strand
GGTGGTGGGAGGAATCTAGGGGTGGTCCAGAGGAGGATATTGGGGAGGGTCTTTAGGAGGAGTCAGATGAGGTCAGACTCCAGTAGGGAGGGTTTCAGGAGTCAAGATGAGGTCAGACTCCAGTAATGAGTGATTAAGGTGGGAAGCTGCTGGAGGCTACCTGGAGACCATAGACAATGGTGAGTCAGGCCAGTTCAAGGGTGGGAAACTATTGGAACAAAGGGGAACTAAAAACTTGGGCAGAGCCACAACTTAAGGCTCATGACCTCAGGCAAATGTCTTCCCTGGGAAAGTTTACTTTCCCAGAGCCTGTACCTCAAAGAATCAAGGAGAGCTCAAAAAGGGGGGAGGGGAGTCCCAGAGCCTACACCTCATCATTTACATAATTCATTTCCACGAGATTTTGAGTTACAAATTTTCTCCCCATTTTTCCCCTACCACCACCTCAAAACAGCCATCCCACTGTATAACCCCTCTCCCAATCTGCTCTCTCCTATGTCCTCCCACATCACCCCTCTGACTTTCCGGTAGGGCAGGATGGCTCTCCCTTCCCCAGTGCCTGTATATCTTAATTCTCTTGGACTTTTTATATACCACAACTCCAAAGCCCCAGAGAAAACCACTTAAAGCTTAAAATTAGGTTCATGTCTAGGTCTTCCCAAAAGGGAACATATTAGGTACAGGATAACTATTTATTTTCTCCACATAGAAATGATTAAAACACAAAAGACTCACATGCACACATTGATATGAAGCAATAACTTATCATTCCCATTATAATTTCCTGGAAGGTTGATACTAAAATATTCAAAATAGACAATTTGTGAGACTAATGAGCTGCCATTTTACTTTTACCTTGCTTGTGTACTTTCCCTAAAGGCAAATTACGTTTAGCAGGTAAGGCCAAGAGTTTGGCTCTTTTTCCTATTGTCAGCCAGCATTAGCCAAGGAACGTAGGATCTCTAGATCGCCATTGGGAAATATGTTTTGATTACCTATGTAGGGGGAGAACCACAGTAGAAAAGGCAGTCAGAGCCCAGAGGTCCAAGATCTAGTTCTCTTTCCACCAAATATTCAAAAGCCACTATAATTTGTAGGAGTGAGGAAGTGTTCCCCTTCCCTTCAAGGGAAGAGAGGGAGAAGGAGAAGGACAGGGAGAGGGAGAGGGAAAGAAAAAGGGAGAGGGAAGGAGGGAGACAAGGAGAGAGAGAGAGAGAGAGAGAGAGAGAAAAACATTTTTCTTGACAACTCTCAAATTCTGTAAGTTATTTTTTAAAAAGCTAGTCAGTCTACTTTGGTGGGGGAAACACCAATGAAATCACAAGTTTAGTTTAAAAAAATTGTTAGGAGCCTATATGCCAAATCAAATGTCTGAAGCAATATTTTGAATTATCTGTCTAATACTCATTTATATTCTAGCAAGGCAGAATTACTTGCCACTCCCTCAATTCTATCTAAAACAACATGTCTTAACAGAGAATGGTCCCTATCAGCTTAAATTGACCTAATTGAGAAAGGGGCAGCAAGCCTTTGATTCAGAATTGATTTGTCCTTTAAAAAAGTTGGCAGGAAGAGTCTCACTGATATTTTGAATTTTCAGAACTTTAAATACAAAAGACTTTGCCTTAAATTCTTAGGAGAATTAAACTGAACACACCTGTATTCCAAGAAAGAAAAATGATTGCAAATATTTAACCTGATTACTTTCTGAAGTATTTCCCTTGACACTGCTGTTCCAAAATTTTTCCTTCTCACCTCAACTTCTTTCAACCCTAATTTTCCCCCTAGTTTCCAGTAGTGGATGTTATTTTCTACTTTACTGACAAAATAGATGCCACATGAGAACCCTACATTAGGTCAACTTTAACTCAGAGACACTATTTTTGGCCCTTCTCCCCTCTAGCCTGGATTAGGTGATAGCCTCCTTCTTTGACTCCCTCCAGTGCTTCCCTTTTCCTATTCATTATTCACAGAACTGCCAAATTGATATTCCAGAAGCTCACATCTGATCATGTCATTCTTCTGCTCCTGGAGTTCCTATGGTTGCCTATTGCTACTAAGATGAAATGGAGACCCTTTATGACATTTAAGGGTCTTAACAGTTTTATTAATAAGAGAGGTTTTGACAGGAATACAACTGCAGCATTTTTATGAGGACATAACCCCTCTTTGGGCCACAGTTATCATGTTTAATACCACTGTCCCACTTTTGTGGCCAGTTTCTTTAAGATAGTGACTATTTCTGGGACACCAGCATGTAGTGGGGAAGTGACCTTGTTTAATTCATTATAGTCTACCATTATTCTCCAAGTCTCATCAGGTTCTTTTCACAGGCCACAATGGACTATTAAAAGGGCTTTGGGTTCTCCTTATAATATCTATTTTATCCAAATCCAGAATTGTTTCTGTGCCATCCAGGTAACTGGTATTGCCTAACACCCATTCTCTGTGGTGGTGGGAGGGAAGCAGATGTCTATGGCAAAAACCAAAAGAATTACTTTTACCATCCATATCTATAACGATAATTTCCCCACAGTAGTTTGCAAAGTTGCATCCAATAAATTCTTATACAGGCATACCTCAGAAATATTGAAGATTCAGTTATTATTGTTACTTTTTTTTTTTTACTCATTTTTAATTGTGTCTGACTTTTTGTGACGCTCCCCCCTTTTTTAGCAAAGATACTGGAATGGTTTGTCATTTCTTTCTCTAGCTTATTTTACAGATGAGAAACTGAGGCAAACAGGGCTAAGTGACTTGCCCAGTGTCACACAGCTAGTAAGTGTCTGAGGCCAGATATGAACTTATGAAAACGAATCTTCCTTATTCCAAGCCCAATGCTCTATTCACTGTATCACCTAGCTGCCCTAAAGCAGATTCCAGACAACTGCAATAAAGTAAATATATTAATAAAGCTAGTCACACAAATTTTTTGGTTTCTCTGTGAATATAAAACTTATATTTACTCTATACTGTAGTCTATTAAGTGTACAATAGTATTATGTCTAAAAATACCCAATGTGCATTCCTTAATTTAAAATATTTTATTGCTAAAAAATGTTACCATCTGAGCCTTTAGAAAGCACCATTTATTTATTTATTTGTTTGTTTATTTATTGCTGGTAGAGAGTCTTGACTTGATGTTGATAATTGCTGACTCAACACGGTGGCGGTTGCTAAAGGCTGGAGTGTCTGTGACAATTTCTTAAAATGAGGCAACAATAAAGTTTTCGAAGTTGATTGACTCTTCCTTTAATTTGAGCACTTAGAGGCCATTGCAGGATTATTAAAAGATCTAATTTCAATATCATTGTGTCTCAGAACAGAAAGGCCCAAGGAGATGGAGAAAAATGAGGAAATGACCTCACGGTGAAACAGTCAGAATATAGACTATATTTATTGGTGAAATTTGTCGTCTTATATGGGCTGTTTGTCATAGTCCAAAACTATTACAATAGTAACATCAAGGAACACTGATCACAGATCACCATAACAGATATGACAATATATTGCAAAATACGAAATATTCCAAGAATAACCAAAATGTGACACAGAGACATGCTGCTGGAAAAATAGCACCAATAGACTTGCTCAATGCAAAGTTATCACAAATATTCAACTGCAAAAACCACAATTATTTATGAAGCACAATAAAGTGAAACACAATAAGCAAGGTATGCCTGTAATGTTTTCAGGGACTAATGAAATATACTTGGTATGTTTTTAGAGATGGTGAGTGTTCAGTTTGTAACAGAACTTCATTTCTTTTTTTTGGAGGGGGGGAGGGAAGTTGCCATGTCCTTATAACAATCAATGTAAACCAGGGAACCTATGTGAATTTTCATCCTTATTTTGTCATGGCAAATGTAAGATTATTTTTATGTATGGCCTCCAGTCTCCCTCAATCTACCTTATTCTCCAGAAGTCTCAGTTCCACCCGTAGTCCTTTATGGGTTCAGGCAGCTTTCAGGCAGCATGGGAGTGGTATAGTGTTTTTGTCCCCTTCCTTGTGTCTGGTGCCGTTAGATTCTACAGAAGTGACTGATGGAGTCTTTCTCCTGTACTGCTGATGGGGTTTCAGCATTCTCTACCTCTTTAATACACTGCATTATGTCGTTTATCTACTTCCCACAGCACCCCAACCCATATCTAGCTGATCAAGTGACATTTATTTCCTAGTTAATTCTCTTTGGCCTATTTGCTGCTAAAGTCTTTTCTGACTTCTGTTGTCTTAATTTGGAGTGGTTTAGATCTTGAATCTCAGCCAACTTGGCCAAGGCTTTCCAAAGTTATAGACTAATGCCCATACCAGGGGACTTAAAACAATTTACAGGAGCTAACTTTGAAAGTTTGTTCTTCATTTCAACTGTAATTGTTTCTACATACGGCAGTTTGCATAGCATCTCCCTAGGCCTGGGCTTCCTACACTCTCCTCCATGAAGTATTCTACTAAGATCTGGCCAAATGTCCCTAAAGGCATTAATAATTCAATAAGGAATGATTCCCCTGAATTCCTCTTATGCCATGCAGTCTCTGTCATAAGGCTGAGTGTGTATGATACCACTAATTTTTATTTTTTTAGTTTTAGACTCAAATAACTTAGATAATCTGCTTCATTATTAGAAAACTGAACCATTCACCTAGGAATGGATTCCCTTCATTTTAGATGGAATCTGAATACTAAATCTATTAACTATCTTGGGTTACAAAATCTTACTTTGCTAAATCTATTAACTTTAAGACTAGTAATACATTGAACATGGTGGTCCTTGATCATTCCCCATATGCCTCTATCTAACTTTCTGAAAACACTGATCTAGCTTGGTATACTTATAGAGGGTCTGCATACTCTGTCTCTCCTTCAGACTCAGATGCTACCTGTCACTCCTCATTTAAATTGATTTCCTCTAGGACCCATGTCTCCACATCCCAATTCTTAGATGTTACAAGAATTCGAATATTAACTTTTGGCCCTCTAGCCCTTGTAAAATGACATGCTAAAGTAGATAACTACTTTTTACCTCTTTCACTCTTTTCAGCCAGATTCAGAAGGACATCTTCAATAATTAGTAAATGGTAATCCACATATCTCTTATTTTTTTAAACTCATACACTTGAGTTTCAGCAGCTAACTGTTGCTCTGCGACATAACAAAGCAATTAGTGATTAAGCTACTTTAGCAATTTCTGCACTAGCCTGTTTGCCAACATTGGCGATTTCATCTCAGCATGGTACTTGACCCCTTGTAGAGGTTTAAAAGTGTTTCAGACTATGGCTGTCTGCAAATCTCTCCAGTATTTTCTTCCCTTTCCCGGACCATTTCCTGGGAATCCTGCTAAATGCACCAATTATTGTGGACCAGAGCACTGAAGTGCCCAATTGTTTCTGCTTGTGATGCAGAGATTGCGAGGAAAGTTGCACACACAGCCAGAATGATTGGTCAAAGCTTTATCAGGGGATTTATTTACAAGTGACCCTAGTAGTAGAACCTTCTGAAAGATGGCAAGCAGTGATGTATAAGTTTTGTAGGGGTGCTGTCCTTAAACTGTTTATATGTTTTGCCAAAATTGCTTAAGGAGTTTGAGCCAAGTAAACAAGTAATATGTTGAATCTGAATGATTTACAGGGTAGAATTCTTCTGTTGTAGATCCTATCTTAAAAAGACTAGACTACATATGAAGCATAAATGAAATTGACTGTAGCTATAACCCTTGAAGAATTCATTTTTACCTTTTAAATGGATACAGGTGGGGGCGGCTAGATGGTGCAGTGAATAGAGCACCGGCCCTGGAGTCAAATCCAGCCTCAGACACTTAACACAAAAAACTAGCCGTGTGACCTTGGGCAAGTCACTTAACCCCAACTGCCCTCCAAAAAGCAAAAAAAAAAAAAATGGATATGGGTGACAGTCAGTAAACATTTATTAAACGATTATTATGGGCTAAGCCTAGATGATACAAAGAAAGGCCAAAGACAGTTCTTATCCTCAAGGAGCTCATAATCTAATGGGGGAGACAAAGAGAAAACAATTATGGACTAAGAAACTATATATAGGATAAAGCAGAAAGAGGAACGGTACTAGAAATAAGAGGAATTAGAAGAAGTGAGATTTTAATTGGGACCAAAAGGAAGCCAGGGAAGTCTGTAGGCAGAGATGAGATAGGAGAGGAGAGTATTCCTGGCATGGGGGACAGCCAGATTAAATGCCACAGCTGAGAGATGGAGTATCTTCACAGAATAGCAAAAAAGATTCATGACACTGTATCAAAGAGTTCATGGTGGGGAGGGAATGTAAGGCATAAGAAAACTGGAAGGGTCAGGGAGGTTATATAGGGCTTTGAACGCCAAAACAGAGGATTTTTTATTTGATTCTGGAGGTGACAGAGAGCCACTGTTGCTTATTGAATATGGGGATGACAAATGGAATGTGGATTATAATGGGAAATACTTGTGGCAGAGAGACCAACTAGCAGATTATGGCAAGCCTGGTGTGAGATGATGGAGTTTTGCACCAGGGTGGTAGAAATGTTAGAACAGAGAAGGGGGCATATTTGCGAGATGTTGCAAAGGTGAAATCTACAGGTCTTGCCAAGAGTTGGATATGGTGGGGTAAGAGATAGTGCAGAGTTGAGGATTACACCTAGGTTGCAAGCCTGGGAGACTATAAGGATTACTGCCATCAGAAGAAATAGGGAAATTTGGAAGTGGGGAGGAATATTTGAGAAAGATAATAAGCTTAGTTTTGGACATGAATTTAAAATGTTTACTGGATGTCTAGTTTGGGATATCTGAAAGACAGTTGGAGATATAAGACTGGAGATTAAAAGAGAGTTTAGAACTAGATCAGTAGACTTAAGAATCATCAAAAATAGAAGATAATTAAATCCAGGGGAACTAATGAAATCACCTAGAGAAGAAACAGGGAAAGAGAAGAGAAGAGAACCTTGGACAAAACTCTGGGTGATACTGGTTAGAGGTTGTTATCTGAATGAGGATTCAGCAAAGGAGACAGAAAAGGAGCAGTCAAATATGTTAGATGAGAACCAGGAGAGAATGGTGTGCCCAAAATCTAGAAAGACTAGAGTATCAAGGAGAATAAGGTTATTGACAGTGTCAAAGGCTACAGAGAGGTCAAGTAGAATGAGGATTGAGGAAGGTCATTGGATTTGGCAATTAGAAAATCATTGGCAACTTTGGAGAGTGTTTTGATGGAATCATGAAATCAAAACTTGTATTATAGGGAATTAAGAAGAGAATTAAAGGAGATGAAGTGGGGTGCATCTATTAGAGTATAATTAATATAATATTAGAGTTCTCAGGGAATTT
The DNA here is from genome assembly GCA_028646575.1 of Pseudocheirus occidentalis. Taxonomy (NCBI): domain Eukaryota; kingdom Metazoa; phylum Chordata; class Mammalia; order Diprotodontia; family Pseudocheiridae; genus Pseudocheirus; species Pseudocheirus occidentalis. The sequence goes on along the minus strand of CM053593.1, from coordinate 197,117,597 downwards.
AACCTCAAAGGGCAGAAGAGATAGAAGATGATAGGTACGGGAGATGGAAGGAACAAGTAAGGATTTTTTGAGCATGAGAGACATAGGTGTATTAATAGGTAGTAAGAAAGGAGCCAATTAATAGAGATTGAAGGTAAGTGAAAGATGACAATATTTTAGTAATAAAATCTCTGGGCAACCTAGATGTTATTAAATGCAATGTTTTTCAAACCATTAAACATTTTATTGAGAAAATGCTTGACATTTTGTGAAGAGATGATAGAAATAATAGCTGAGTTAGGTGTTAACAATCTCATATATTACTTCCTAGGTCAATCCTTTACTTGAATTTTATGGGAAGAAGAACATTTTTAAAGGGATTTTTCTTTTTTATTAAATGATTAAATTTTAGTTTTCAACATTCACTTCTATAAGTTTTGAATTTTCTCTCTCTCCCTACTGTCTCCGTCCCCAAGACAGCTTGAAATCTGACATGGGAAGAACATTTTCTTAACTTTTTTTTTTTTTAGAGCTGCTAACACATCTTTATTCCTTAGACTGTTTATCATAGGGTTGAGCATAGGGGTGAGAATGGTGTAAAAAGCTGAAACTATTTTGTCTTTTTCTGGTGTGTGAAAGGAGCGGGGAAAGACATTCGAATAAAAGGCAGCCCCATAGAAAATACTGACTACTATTATGTAGGAAGAGCAGGCTGCTACGGCTTTGTGTTTACCTTTAAAGGAATTCATCTGAGTGACAGTAACCAAGATCTGGATATAAGAAAAAGAGATAAGGGATATGGGAATGATTAGCATCAGGACACAATAGGCATACATAAGGGTCTCATATAGGGATATGTCTGCACATGACAACTTTAGCACAACAGGAATCTCACAGAAAAAGTGGTTGATTTTTCATGACCCACAATAAGGACAACTCATAGTGACAGGGGTCAACATAAAGCCATCAAGAGAACCACCAATCCAGGACCCCACTACCATAAGCAAGCAGACCCTATGGTTCATTAAGAGAGGATAATGGAGGCAGTTACAAAGAGCTACATAGTGATCATAGGCCATGAGACCCAAGAAGGATTCACTCCCAAACAAAGTCAGGTAAAGGAGGATCTGAACCACACAGCCTAAAAAAAGGAAACATTCTTTTCCCTGGATAGAAGGTCTGCCAACATCTTAGGAATAGTGATGCAGATGTAGACAAGTATCCATGATAGAGAGTTGACTAAATAGAAAGTACATAGGAGTATGAAACCTGGAGTCCACATGAATAAGCAAAATCATGACCACATTGGCCGTTACAGCCACCACCAAGATAGCTAAGATGATAGAGAACATCAAGCCAGGGAACATGGGATTTGTGAGGAGTCCCAAAAAGGTAAAGTCAATGGAATTCTGATATAGTGTTTCCATTTCCTTGTCAAATTACCTAGAGGTGTAAGGAGGCAAATTTTATTTAGCTACCAACCACTCATACTAAGAATTAGAAGGCATTGTTTCTTACATAACTTAATGGACATGGGTTGCCTTAAAATTTGTATTCCTCACAGGAAGTCATACATGCATACATACATACATACATGCTCACATCCACACACAAATGGACCACATTTGAGTTTCCTTTGGATAATTTGGGATGAATTCTACTCCAAAAAGTCATCTTCTGACATCATCAGAAATATAACTGGGTTCTTTGAAAAATGGACATTTGGAGTTCCGTTTGCAACCTTTGTATTTGCTATCATGAACAACACACACATATATACATGTATGTGCATATTACATGCAAATCCATTCCGATATATATATATATATATACAATGTGATGTTCTAAAAAGCCTTAGTATAGCTTTAATGGCTTAAACATAAAATTGTGGTTTAGCCCAGATTTTTAGTTACAAATCTTTGAGTGGCTGGAATATCAGATTTTGAAATTAAATTTTTAAATAAATTTAAAGCATATTTTTCTAAAGTACTACAAATCTTGATTAAGAGGGCTTTGCCATAAGCAAGCAAATAGAAAGAAAATGAGTAGGGAATAATCTGCCCACCTTATCAAGCTCTTTATCACAGAAATGAATTCTAATATAGAAATACAAATAACATCAGATAATGCCCAGTAACTTGAAGAATATCGAATCCAAGAAAGGAACTATTAATAAAAATCATGGATACATATGTACAGAACATTGGTAATATGAAAAATGAATTAGGTATGCAAAATCAAGAAGCTATATTCGACCTCATAGCCATCATTAATAGGGTTCATGATCAGAATATAGCTCTACTTTTTCAAAGGGAATATAAAACTTTAGGTGAAGGAATAGGAGGAAGAATAGCATTGTTCATTAAGATATACTTAAAGGAAGAAATTCAGGAATTAGAAGGGTCATATATGCTATAGAAGATTGGAACAAAGATTAAAGCAGTGAGAAATTTTAAAAAATTGTTGTGGAAATATACTACAGACCACATGGAACAAAATAAGAAATAAACCAATAATTCAGAGACAAGTAATGACCATGAAAAATGACCATAGATATCAAAGAAATCTATATTTACTTTGGTAAGCAATGTAGATTTAGGAAGAGTAGATTTCAAAGGATTCAGAGGAAAGATAAGTAGCATCTCTGGGCCTAAAATTCTACAACATAAATCAGACCAAGAGGGATATGAATGTTTGAAGAATGACATTTTGAATACACAAAAAGAATTCCAATGAGGGGTTAAAATAGTATTTAACTTAGGAGAGTGATGTTAATGTACAGAAGACTCATAAACCAACTCAGATTTTAAAAAGATAAATATAGTATATTGTACCCAGTTCAATGGAGACAAAAATATGGGGGCATATTATAGGAATAATGTGTCAGGAATGCAAATTTTCAGAATAACCTGAGAATAGTGAGGAGAGATTAAAAAATATTTTTGAAACCTGCATTAAGAAAAAGGAACCTCAAATAAGAGATGTTCAGCATTCATGGGAAAATGATAATGGATAACAAAATGAAGGTTCAAAATCGAATTCTTACTTTGTTTCTTTCCTCTGCCAAAGAGAATGAATGAGCTTTTGACTTAAAAAGTCTAAACAGATTAAAAGCGACTAATCCACAAGATAATATAAAGATAGTAAGAAAGCAACTACCTGCCCTCAGATCACCTGGTACAAAATGGGCTTTAGTTTGTGGAAACTGAAATAACTTAGATGTTATGACTGAGTCACCAAAAGTGATATTGAATGAACGTGGAGAATAGGAGAGGTACTACAAGATAAAAAAATGATATATGTTCTCATTTTCAAGATAACAAAGAGAATTTCAGCTGTAAACTATAGGCCAGTGAGTTTGACTTTGATTCTTAGGGAAATCCTAGAATGAGTTACTCTCTTGAAAAGAAAATGGTAATCACAAAGCACCATGACTTCTGCAAGGTCATACCAAACTAATCTCATTTCTTTTTCAGACAAGTTTATTATTTTAGTAAATTGGGCAGGTGTTAAAATTATAGACTTTTAAAAACAGCTTAAAGAAATATTTGATGAGATATTTCAATATATTGTCGAAATGTGGTGTCATTTGAGTTATATGGTAATCTAATTAGATGGTTAATGGCTGGACTCAGAATTATTGGGTTGATGTTAACTTGGAAGAAGTTCTTGGAGATCTACAATTTTTTTTAAGTGACTTGGAAGAAGGTATAGATGACATCATTATTAAGTTTACAGAATGTCAAAAAAAACTTAAGAGTGATACCTAAAACTCTAAGTGACAGTCAAGATTTTAAAAGTTCTTGACAGGTAAGGACAATGAGGAGGGTCTTATGAAAGTCAGTTTAGACTGACAACTATAAAGTTTTATGTTCCTTCAATAAAATGAATTTGCAAGTTTAAAAAGGAGGAGGTATGGTTTGATTTCAGTTTTTCTGAAAAAATAATCTATTGCTTTTCAACAAAATGCACTGACCTATAAGCTCAATATGAATCAATAATGTTATATAGCAGACAAATTTAATTTGATCCTAGGCTGTCTTCAGGAAGGTGCAGCATCTATAAATAAGTAGTTATTGTTAGGCCATATTCTGCTCTGATAGGATCACATCTGGAATATTGGATTCTCTTCTAAAGAATTTTAGGGAGGTCTTTGATAGGCTATAGATTGATGGAAAAATAGGAGGATGAAAGCTATTAATATGGGGTACAATTGAAGGAATTCGCAATATTTATTCTGGAGAAGAGACGACTCAGAGGGAACATTATAGTTATCCTTTATTGGTAGAGTTAAGTAGTGAGGAAGATTAGACTTATTCTCTTATTGCCCTGAGGGCAAGATTAGGAGAAATGAGAAGAAAGTGAAAAGTACTGTTTAAGCTTATTATCAGATCCTTTACTTAAGGAAAGTACCCAGGAAAATTTTCTACCTAGCTGCAAGGACTTCATCATGGTTCTTGCTGGGCACTCTCCTTGTTCCCCCTCCCCATAATTTTTCAGCTTCTTTTCACGTATTGTCTTTCCCCAGTAGATTGTGAATTCCTTGAAGATAGAAAATATCTTTTGTCTTTTCTTCATCCCTAGTACTTAGGACCATACTTGCCACATATTAAGAGCTAATAACTGAGTGAAACAGGTGACATATTTACCCTTAATGTAATTGGTCAACAAGAATAAATTCATTAACATCAGCAATACTTCCTACTACCCAAAAAACCTCTCTGCTTGGTTTTTGGCAAAACTATTACTGCTATAACTAATAACTTTAATTACTACTTCTACTATTTCTACTGCTACTTCAAAAGAATAACTACTTAGATTTTTATATAATGGGTAAACGTTTTGAAAACCCTTCATAACTCTGTGAGGTGGCTTAGTGCCAGTGAAAGCATCCCTTTCTACAGGTGAGAAAACTAATTCTCAGAAAAGTTTAGTGACTTACCCACGTCACATAGTTAGTCTTGAACCAGTAGATCTATAAAAAAATAGTACTAGTATTGAGGTTTTTTCCCCCTCAGATCCAATGCCTTTCCCATTATTTATACTCTTATAAAAAGGTGAATAAAACTGCCATAGCCCTCAACGAGCTTATAATCCACTAATGTGACTAAGAAAACTATACAAATAACCACAATAAAAGTCAGTATGTGAAGCATGCAGTGAAATATCTAAAATGCTATAGAAACACACAAGAGAAATGGAATATATTGGTTTGAACAATTCATGGAAGGCTTTATGGAGGAGTTAACACTTTAGGCAGGCCTTGAAGGGCTGGGTAGAAATAACTGGCAGAAACGGAGGAAGGGGTAGAAAATTCCAGTGAAGAGAACAGTATAAATGAACAGCACAGAGGCAGGGTTACCACACTCTTTATATTTTCTAAGACAGTCATGAAAAAAGTGTATATTTAAATAGACTTTGAAAACAATGTCATTTTACATACAATGGATGTGTCTCTATTTTTAGTTCAGAAAATATTCACCATGTGTATACGTGGTAGAAAATGGAAAACTACCTTGACTGGAATTAAAATTAAATCATGATAATAAAGATAGATGGATATATAAAAATAAAGATTGAAGCAAGACTATAGAAAGCCTTGAATGCAAGCTTAAGGGATTTATAATTTGTTTAGTATGCAACAGACACATTGAAGGATTGTGAAGAGTGAAGTGATGTGTTTAAAGTTACTTTTGGTATATAATCTGATAGAGATGTATAGGTTGGATTAAAGTGGATAAAAACAGCATGGAATAATGAATAGACGGAACTATTCTCAAGAAGACCTGAGACCAAATCTCACCTCCAACATCAGTTATGTGATAGTGGGCAAACCACTTAATCTTATTGAACTCCAAATTTCCCACTTGTAAAATTGGGATGATAGTACCTGCTTGGCATGGTTTTGGTGAAGTTGAGATAAATGAGATAAACGTATGTAAATCATTTTAAGCCATGAAAATGTGATATAAATGTCGGATATTTTCATTATTACTGTTACTGAGTGGAGAGGCATAGAAACACAAATCTATTATAGTAGTTCAGAAAACAGAATAGTGGCAGTGAGAATGGAAAAGTAGGGAAAGAAATAAAACAGGTGGAATTAATCAAAAGGATTTCTTAACTAATTGGATGTGAGAAGCAAGAAAGACAGAAATCAGAATAACAAACTAGTTTAGGTTAGAATGGTCCAATCTCTTTTGGACCATGTTTAACATGCAGTTCAGGGGGACATCCAAGTGGCGATATGAGATAATGGGTTTACAGATGAAAGGAAACTAAAGGTAGTGTAGGGGTATCAAGCTGAAATAAAAATACAGGCTACTAAACCATACCTCCTTACAAATTGTCTATTAACTTAGTTTTAAAATGTGGTATTATCTATTTTCCAATTATGCTTTAATCTTTCCCAGGTCATACTTAAATGTGTTGTGGACTGCACTGGGTCATGTATTTAATACCTTGGATTTAGTCCAACCTCCTCATATTACAGATGAGGAAACAGACCCAGGAAGGTGAAACAGTCTGCCCAAGGTCACACAGGTAGTTAATGGCTGGGCCAGAATTTGCTTCTTTAAATCCAACATTGTACAATCATGCTGCATCCTTAGTTACTGTGGAATTGAACCCACAGAAAAGAGCTAGATTTTGAGAGGCAGTGCTGTGTGATAGAAAGACACTTGGGTTAGATTTCTGACGCCAACACTTATGAGATGGAATGGCCCTCAGTCTTCTCCAGCTTTAATTCTATGATCTTGACACTCCTACTAAAAAATATTATTAATGTAGGAAGAAGTGCTGATGGACAGCATTGGTTGTGAGGATACTCATTATTCAAGTTCAAATACAAACTGTATTTCCTTTAGTGAGTCTTCACTCTAACCCACACTAATCTCTCACTTCTTTGAATTCCTTATATTTTCCCTTATAATTAGAATGAGGGAAATTTTCCACATGTGAGAAATAAGCAGGGTTCTCACCAAACTATCTAATATGGACAAAAATACCTGCATGCATTTTTGTCTAAATATAGATATAGAAATTGACGTATAGAATTATCCATCTATATCTATCTATCTGTCTTATCTACCTACCTACCTACCTACCTATCTATCTATCTATCTATCTATCTATCTATCTATCTATCTACCTACCTACCTACCTATCTATCTAGTCCAGAAGGAAGAACAGTTAATCTACAATCCAGATCAGTAGTAGATGAATGAATATCAGTTCCTCCTGACATACTCAAGATTAAGGAACGAATTTTAGAAGGAATATACCAGTATTTGGATATCAAACTATCTGGATCTAATCACCATCTAGGTCTCTATCATACAGCAGCAGAGTCTAAGCCCCAACTGTACAAAACTAAAAAGAGGGTGGAAAGGGTTTAAATAATATTGTCTGACTGTGGGTTAATGTTCAACCCAAAGCTTTTATCTAATATTGGATAGCTGTCATCATTGTCTGATTCCCACAGGAATAATCTTCCCCGTTGGCAATTGATATGAAATTAATCAGTTCACCTTGCACATTATAACAAAGGTTAGTTAAACACTCAATACTGTACTTATTATATCCCATCAGTGAAATAGTTACTTGATGAACAGTACATTCTTTCCCAGATTTCTTTCTATTTTATCACAAATATCTTCAGAAAACTTTGGCTTCCTCCTTAATTAGGGCATGAATAGAGTCAAAAAGGATAACAATATTTTCTGAGAGAGAATGCAAGAATAGAATCATCAAAAGACTTCAAAGTTTGCATCAAACTTCTCAAGAGTTGAACAAAAGAAAATAAAATTTCTCCTCTACTGAGGTTTAAATGATTTGTGTTTCCCAGCACCATGAATAACAGAAATGACTTGCATTGTCAGAGTGTAAATATCTTTTTATTTTATCTCTGTGTGACAGACCTATATTCACCCATAGTTGGCTTAATCCTTGCTTCTGGCCACTGCCTCCCATAATCTATCTATGATTTTATGTTACCTCTCAATTTCCCTCCTACTTCTTGTTTCTATAAGATGAATTTGTGTACCCAATTGTTTGCATGTGTATTCTTCCCTCTTTTAACCAATTCAAATAGAATGAAGTTCAACTGTTATCTACTCCTTCTGCAGCTCCTTCCATTGTTAGAAACTCTTGTGCTCCCCATTTATGTAAGATAATTTTCCCTATTCTTTTTCTTTCTACTTCCTCCGAGTGTATTTTTCTCTCTCCCTTTCTACTCAACTTTTGAGGTCACCCAAAATGGGATCACACCCAGGCCCTCTCTCTAATTAGATTCCTCTAAGACCTTGTGATTATAAAACTCTGAGGAATTACAGGTATCAGTCCCATATAATAATGTAAATGATTTAACCTTGACTAGTACCTTAAGGTTTCTCATATATGTCTTTTATATGCTTCTTTTGAATGGTGTGTTTGAAAGTCACATTTTCTACTCAAGTCTTGTTTTTTCATGAAGAATGCTTAAAAATTCTCTATTTCATTAAAGAGCAATGTTTTTTCCCTGTAAGATTATATTCAGCTTTGCTCTGTAGATTATTCTTAGTTGTAATTCTAGATCCTTTGTCTTCAGGAATATAATATTCTAATCTCATCACTTCTTTAGAGTTGTGACTGCTAAATCTTACTGCATCCTGACAATGGCTCTGTAGTACTTGAAATCTTTTCTCCGTGGATGCTTTAAGTATTTTTCTTTCCTTGATCTGGGAGCTCTGGATTTTGATTACAATATTCTTGGAAATTTTCAATTAGAGGGTTCTTTAGGAAGTGATTAGTTGATTCTTTCAGTTTCTATTATGCTCTCTGGTTACGAGAGACCTGGGTAGCATTATGATTTCTTTAAATATGATGTCCAGGATCTTTTTTTGTCAAATCTCTTAGGTAGTTCAATGCTTCTTAAATTATTTCTCCTCAAAATACTCTGCTCTTATCTATCAAATATTTTTCGTTTTGACTATGTTTTATTATTTCTTGATGTCTCATGGAGGCATTAGTTTCCATTTGACAAGTTCAAATTTTCAAGGAGTTATTTTCTTCAGTAAAGTTTGTACTTCCTTTACCAAACTGTTAACTCTTTTTTATGACTTTATTGTATAGTTCTCAGTTCTTTTCCCATTTTTCTTCTATTGTTTTCTTTGATTTTTAACTTTTTTTGTTCTTTTGTAAAACTCTTTAATTCTTCTGGGATTTTTTTTTTTGCTTTGCTTGTGTCTACTTTATATTTTTCTTTGGGGCTTTCCTTGTAGACGTTTTTTAAGTCTTTGTGTTCTGTGTTTGTGTCTTGAGCTTTTCTATCACCATGTAGTTTTTATTCAGTCCTTTAAGTTGTTGTTTGCTTGGCAAACATTCAAGTGGTTTGTTATTTCCTGCTCTAGCAACTACCCAGTTGCTACTCTATCACCACAAGCAGCTCTTTATTTTGAAGTTTTGTTTGTTTCTTTGTTCATTTTTCCTAGTTATTTCTTGACTTTAGAATTTATGTTAGTTTTTGGAACTGCACACTATTAGGAGGCATGTTTTAAGATTCTGGCTGTTTATAACCTTCTGCTGCTTCCAAAGCTTAGTTTGGGAGCTTGGAGGTTTTCAGTGCTTTCAAAGTGTAATACAGGGAGAGACTTATCTCCTGGTCTGGGATCTAAAAGTTCTTTTTTTAATACAGTATTTTATTTCTTCTAATTAGACTTGGAGACAAATTTTAGGATTCATTGGGAAATTTTGAGTTGCCAGTTTTCTCCTTCCCTTCCTTATCTCTCCCCTCCTAAGACAATAAGTAATTTAATATAAGTTATATAGGTGCAATCATGTAAAGCATATTTCCATATTAGTAATATTTTCAAAGAATAGGCCAAAAGAAAAAAGAATACCCTGAAAAAAATTAAGTAAAAATAATATACTTTGGTCTGCATTCATACTCCTTCAATTCTCTGAATATGAACGGACATTTTCCTCAAGAGAGCTTTGGTATTTCCATCTAGAAAGAGAATTATTATACAATGAATGACAGGATTTCCTGCATGATGTTGCTGTGTACACTGTTCTCCTGCTTCTGCTCACCTCACTTTGTATCAGATCAGGTAAGTCTATCTAGGTTTTAATGAAATCTTTCTGCTCATCATTTCTTATAGCACAGTATTATTGCATTAAATTTAGATACTCGGGGGTGGCTAGGTGGTGCAGTGAATAGAGCACCAGCCCTGGAGTCAGGAGTGTCTGAGTTCAAATCTGGCCTCAGACACTTAACACAAAAAATTAGCCATGAGACCTTGGGCAAGTCACTTAACCCCAACTGCCCTTAAAAAATTTTTTTTTAAAATTTAGATACTGCAGCTGGTTCATTGGTTTCCCAATTGATGGATTTCCTCTCAGCTTCCAATTCTTTGCCACCACAAAGAGAGCTGTTGTAAATATTTTTGTACAAGTGCAACCTTCACTCCATCCCCTTCCCCCTTTAAAAAATCTCTTTTAGATACAGACTGAGTAGTAGTACTGCTGGATCAGAAGGTATGCACAGTTTGATTGTTCCAAATTGCTTTCCAGAATGTTTGAGTCGGTTCACAACTCCACCAACAATGCATTACTGTCCCAATTTTCTCACATACCCTCCAACATTTTTCATTTTCCTTTTCTGTCATATTGTCCAATCTGATTGGTATGAGGTTGTTTTAACTGGATTTTTACATGACTACATATTGCTTTGATTTCTTTATCTGAAAACTGCTTGTTCATATCCTTGGACCATTTGTCAATTGAGCAATGATTTTTATTCTTTCAAGTTTGACTCAGTTCTCAATTTATTTGAGAAATAAGGCCTTTGTCCAGGATATCTGTTGCAAAATTTGTTTTCTACCTAAATTGGCTGCATTGGTTTTGTTTGTGCAATATCTTTTTAATTTAATATGATAAAAATTATCCATTCCATTCTACTGGTCTACCACTCTTTTTCTTAGCCAGTGCCAGATAGTTTTGATGGTTACCATATTATAATATGGCTCAAGACATGGCACGACTAGTCCACCTCAAGAAAAATGACTTAACAACCACCACCACCACTGGTTTAGCTATTTTTTTTAGTTTTCCCATAATAGTAGCTCTTGGTTTTATTTATTAGTTCAATGGTCTTACTTTCAATTTTGTTGGTCTTTCATTTGGTTGTCAGGATTACTGACTTGATGTTTAGTTGGGGATTTTAATTGTTTTTTTCTAGCTACACTCCAAATTCATTGATCTGCTCTTTCACTATTTTATTGATATAAGCATATAGAGATATAAAATTTCCCCTAAGTAGCACTTTGGCTACATCCCATAAATTTAGTTATATTGTCTCTTTTTTTCTTCTTTTTTTTGGAGGGGTGAAAGCAAGGCAATTGGGGGTTAGTGACTTGCCCAACATCACACAGCTAGTAGAATGTGTCAAGTGTCTGAGGTCAGATTTGAACTCAGGTCCTTCTGACTCCAGAGCTGGGGCTCTATTCACTGTGCCACCTACCTGCCCTAGTTATGCTGTCTCAATGTTGTCATTCTCTTTGACCAAATTATTGACTGTTTCCATAATTTGTATGTTGACCCATTCATTCTTTATGATTAAATTATTGTTTTCAATTAATTTTTAATCTATGTTTCCATGGTCCTTTATTGAATGTGATTTTTATTATATCATGATCTGAACAGAACACATTTATATTTTTCCTTTTCAACATTTGGTTGAGAGATATTTATGATCAATTTTTGTGTAGGTGCCATGAGCTGCATAGAAAAAAGGTCATTTCTTTTATTCCCATTTAATTTTTTCCAAAGGTCTGTCCTATCTAATAATGCCAAAATTCTATGCATCTCCTTAACTTCTTACTTTATTAATATTTTGATTAGATTTATCTAGTTCTGAGAAGGAAAAGGATATGAGAATTTTCTGCAAAGAAATCATAAATGAATCCATCAAAGCTATTGAGATAATCAAGTAATGTAATATAGAGGGAAAATAGAATAAGATCTGCAACAGAGCCTTTGAGAACACCCATTTTTAGCAACCTCAACCTGGACAAATATTGAGCAAAGAATAATGATAAATGATGATCAGACAAATAGAAGAACCAGAAGAGAATGGTGTCATCTAAACCTATAGAGAGGAGAATATCAAGGGTAAGAGGTGATTAAAAGTTTTAAGGTCCACATGAGGTCAAGGATATAATAGCTCTTGTATAGTTCAGACACCATGGAGGAATAAATCATGGGAAATTAGTAAGTGCAAAGAAACGAGAATTAAGCAATTAGATATGATGTTTAAGAGATAACTTTTGAGGGAGAAATTTCAGTTGAATAATGAGGTCAATCAATAGTCAGATTACTGGTTGGTCTGTCTTATGGCCTAATGGTGAAAGCAGCTGGGCACTTACCCTTCCTCTAGGATCTTTGACACGCGTGATCAGACATGGTCAGCCATGTTCTTGGAATAAGAGTCAAGAGCCCGTCGAGACGGAGAGCTGAGTTCCTTTATTATGGCTCATATGCTGGTTACATTACTCCCCTCTTTTACAGTCCCCCAGTTCCCGTTATATCCCTTGTTCTTGGCTGAGTTAAGCAATACATATAGTAAATGTGTAGCTGGGCTCTTGCATTCCAAGATAAGGGGCAGCTGGAGACAATGGCGGAGCTCTCTACACAGTACAGAGCTATCACTCAGAGCATCTGGTTTTCCAAACACCAGACTTCTCAGGCACCACAAAGCCTCCATGTCCAGAGGCCTGAACGTGCCAGACAACGGTTGCCAGAAGTGTAGCTGTGTTTACAGAATGCCACAGGTCTCATATGCTATACATGAGGAACTGCACGCTATATTTCCAACAGGTCTGGTTGTTGTCCTTCATTCCTTTTAAAAAGGACCAAAATGACATCACTGTGTTATAGTCAAGTTATAGTGTTTTCAGCTGGCTGATGAGACCAATATGAGCTCAGAATGCTCCACTGCAGGTCAAGCATAAATAGTCCATGTGAATATTTGGGGTTGTTTCTCTACATTTTCACATCTTGCATTCCTTTTGACCTACTGCTATTCTACTTTGCTCATAGAGCACAACATCTTCTTTCATGTGGGGATGCTGTTCTGTCCTTTGCCAGCATCCTCCAGGCCACACAGTCAATTATATTGTTCTTCAGAGTGACCTTAAGAGTGTGTTTGTATTAATTCTACTGACCACAGTGCGAGTACCTTCCTTGCATAAGTTCTTTGTAAGGTAGAGGTAAGTTTGGCAATCAAACAATATGTACATCCCTTTGCAGTTGCCCTCCCTGCAGTAGAGTTTGAAGACTTGACATTTTAGCTTGAGAAAGGACTTCAGTATGGTACCTTATCCTGCCAGGTGATCTTCAGAATCAGTTTCTAAGAAAATTCAAATGGAAGTGATTCAACTTTCTGGCATGGCACTGGTATACTATTCAGATTTCATATACACACAGCAATGAGGTCAGCAGAAGGTCTACAGACTATAAGCCAGGTCTTAGAGAGTTAAGAAGAGAATGAGGAGAAAGTGGAGGAAGCACATATAGCCAACATTCTGCAGGAGGTTAGCCAAGAAATGGAACACAGATAAAAGACAATAGATAGTGGAGATGGATCAAATGAAGGGTTTTTAAAAATCTTTTTGAAATTGGAGGAGACATAGAAATGTTTATAGGTAGTAGAGAATCATCCACTAGTTGGAGAGGAATTAAAGGTACATATGGATGAAAGAGTGGATAGCCTGCTGGAGAAGACAAGAGGAATAGGATCATGTGCATATAGAATGGTTTGCCATGGCAAAGAGAAAATCATATCTTTACGTGAGACATGGTGGGAAAAGGAGATTAAGGGTGTCATAGTGATATGTATATTTAACATACTGGGGAAATGATCAGGAATGAAAAGTTAGAATTATTTGGAATGAAGAAATACAGGAAGCTTTCTTACTGGAGTTTCTTAGATTTTCATTTGTCTGGAAAATATGAAGAAAAATGAGATTAATTATAGTACAACTGGATGCATTCTTAACTGATAAAATGGCTGGATTTAAAGAATAAAAATTAGTAATTTAATTTCACCTTGTTAATAACTTTCTAAAAAAGACATATGGATCTATGCTGTAAAACAATTTTTTAACTCAATGATTTGGACAAAGGAACAGATGATATGCTTATTAAATTTGCAGATAGAAATCAGAGAAGGAAATCCAGCAAAATGAATGACATTCAAAATTCAAAAATATACTGACAAGATAGAATTATAGGACAAATAAAAAGAAAATTTAAATTCAACAGAGATAAATGTAAATTTTTACATGTTTTTTGAAAAAAATTTTAGGAGAGCAAAGTAGGTAATGCATAACTGGGTAGTAGTTTATAAAAGATTTGAGTGTTTTGAATGTTTACCTGAGTTAAATAGGTGATGGGACAGGCCTAAAAGTTAATGTCATTTAGGCTGCATAAGAGATAAATAATATCTGTGAGCAAGAAGTGATATTTCTGTTTTATTCTTCTTTGGTAAGAACTCATCTGGCAAGATGACTTTCATTTTGAGTGCCACTTTTAAATAAGCTGGAACTCCACCACCGCTAGTACCACCAACACCAGCATCACCACCAGTAACATCCGTAGTACCACAACCAGGACCAACACCTGGACCACCACCACCACCAAAACAATCACAAGGAGCACCACCAGTAGCACCACCAACACCCCAACTACCACCACAACCACTACAATTCCATTGATTTCAATGGGTTTGGATGACTTAAATTTTATGCATTGCTGGGCATAGAGTTCCTGTAGCTCTACAGATTTCTATTTGGAGTCTAGACCATTGCTTTCAGTCAGTTGGGAAAATGAATTTCCTTCTATGCCCCTTGATTTCCATGGGGAAAAACATAATTCTTCTTTTCAATCCAAAACAAAGCTAAACAAAGAGGCTGTAAGAGAGCAGCTGAAGAGAAATCATATAGACAAAGCTGGGTAAGAAAGATCTTTGGTGTGCTGACTTTCTCCGTTGAGGTACACTTGGAATTGACTGGAACTGCTTTGTAGAAAAAGGTACCTAAACCAGTACCAGCAACATTATGACTAGTACCACCACCACCAGCACCATCACATGCAGCACCAACAGCAACACTGCCAACACAATGACCAACAACACCACTGACAACACCACCACCACCAGTACCACCACCAGTACCACCACCATGATAACAACCACCACCACCATGA
>CM053593.1:197086122-197101875 GCA_028646575.1 Pseudocheirus occidentalis | reverse complement strand
TTTTCTTGGTCTGGGAGGGATTTAGAGGAGCCACTAAACATTATTCCTCCATCTTGGCTTCTGGCAGTATGGGTGTATAAGTTTAAACATCCAGATTTCCCCCACAGAACTTGCTGCCTGTGCTATGGCACCTGAGTTTTTTTCCTACCCGGTTCGATGATCCTCTGTCCTCTGGTGAGCTGGCTGGAAACCTCTCAGGCTGAGTGAGTCTGCTGGATGCCTGGCTGGAGCTTTTTCTCTCAGTCCGCTCTTCTCTGCTCTCTGCTCCACGTTGGCGCGGCTTCCTTGTGCTCAGCATTCTTCTTACCCCAACCTAAGTAGGTACTTTCTTGGGCGGGGAATCCACCTCCCTCAGTCTCTCCATGGGTCCTTTCACTCTTGCATTTGTTCAGATTCACTTTTTAGCCTTTAGTGCTAGAATGGCTCTGGCTGCCCCGGCTTCTCCCCACTGCCCTTGGGTCAGGCCACATTTTTTTGGGCTAGGCTGGTCTTGGGTCTAGACCTGCTGTGATGGGTCCCTCCTGCCGAACTGCCTTCAGTGGGAGACGTGTTTTCTGCAGATCTGTGGATTTTGGAGCCGTGAAATTTGTTGTTTTATGTGTATGTAAGGTGGCTGTGCAGGAGCTGCTGATCCTTGCTGCTTCTACGCTGCCATCTTGGCTCCTCCTCTTATCATGACTTTCTTGCATCATTCTCATTTCTCTTCCCAATTTTTCCTTCACTTCTCTTATTTGGTTTTCAAAATCCTTCTTAAGCTCTTCTATGGCTTGTAACTAGTCTACATTTTTCTTGGAAGTGTGGGAGTTTTGACTGTGTTGTCTTCCTCCTGTTCCATGCTTTGGTCCTTTTTGTCCCCCAAAAAGGAATCTAAAGTTGGCTTACTGGGCTTGCTTTGCTTCCTTTGCCATTTCATGTTGCCAGTCAGTTATTTGACTTTTGAGCTCAGTAGAACTGTGCTTTCAGAGGGGAGAGCTCTGTCCCAAATTGCTGGGGTTTTTGCAGCTGACAGAGCTATTAGGGGAATGCTATCTCTATAGCCCCCACCAGCTTTGACTCACTGAAAGTGCACTTCAGGACCACCACCCAAGACTGTGATCCTGATCCAGGCAGCCCAAGGCAAGAGCACTTAGCCTCTGAATGATTGGCCCCCCTGTAATCTGCAGGCTGCAAGCTCTGAAGCAGCCATGTGGAGGTCATTGCAGGGCTGCTGCTTCAGACTGCTTCTAACTCTGGAGGCGGTCAGCTGGACCCTCTCCCCCAAATTTAGCTGAGTTCCACTGACCTTTTCCCTTTGTCCTTGGCTCTTATGGGTTGGTAATTCTGGAAACCACCACAATTGCCAGTGATCCACTCTCCTGAAAGCTCCAGCCAGGGCTAAAACTGCATGGGGCTGGGCTCTGCTCCCAGAGCATTGCAATGAGCCCTTTCCATCCATCTGTCTGGCTCCCTTCAGCAGGAGCTTATTTCTCTGTCATTTCATGAGTTCTGGAGCTCTAAAATTTGTTTAGAGTCATATTTTATAGATATTTGAGGTGATTATGGTGGGAGCCACAGAGTTCTCCTACTTCTATGTTGCCATCTTGATTCTTGATGTTTTAATTTTAAAAGTAGAAGAGACTCCCAATTAGGCACAATCCTACCTATAGAATACTTTTTCTCTTTTCTAATGATCTGCTAGTATTTGTTCTATAGATTTCAATGTGATAAAACTGATAAATTGGAGAAGGTGCTCCAGAAACTGAAAGTGTGTTTAAAGTCTGATTCCCAGGAACAGTGTACCATTGTTTTGTAGTAAAGTAACTTACCCAATTGTATGAGAATACTACAAAGCCAAATGAAAGAAAAGATTGTGCTCCAAGCTAGTTGCTTGAGTTGTCTAAAGAAGGGGATGAAGAGGTCTCTAATTTTGTCCTTAGAGAAAGCACTCAGTTTGTTTTCCTCTGATTATGGGAATGCTCACAACAGCAGCATACAAATCCCAATCAATATTTATTTTTTTATGTAAAGACAACAATCCTTTCGAATGAATGCAATAACAGAGAAATTTATCTAAAACATGAGGAATATAACGTCTCTTTGTCAAGAGACTTGACTTCTAAAGTTATTGACTCCATTCTTTGATTCCTATATACTGCACAGTGATATTGTTAAAGGCATTCCGCTATTCCTCCTAAGGGTCACAGTGTTATCTGAAGTAGAAGGCTCCACAGCCTGATTGATACAGCTACACTAGTAACAATGATAACTGTATATATGGGCATATGTATGTATGTGTATGTGCATGGATAGATAGATAGATAGATAGATAGATAGATAGATAGACAGACAGACAGACAGATACATACACAAATGCACACACAGATACAAAAATTATTCTATATGCATCTATTTACCAGTTCTTTCTCTGGATACAGATAGTGCTTTGATTTGTATGTCCTTTATTGTTAAGTTGGGTATAATCAAAATGACTTTTTTGTTCAAAGTTGTTCCTAATATTGCTGTTGCTGTATACAATGTTTTCTTAGTTCTTGATAATTTAACTCTTCATTATTTTGTGCAGTTCTTTCCATGTTTTTCTAGGATCACTGAACTCATCTTTTCTCATAGCATAGTAGTATTTCATTACAGTCATATAACACAACTTGTTCAGCCATTACCCAATGGATGGGCATCCTTGTATTTTCCAGTTCTTTGCCACCACAAAGAGAGCTGTTATAAACATTTTAGAATATACAGTTTCTTTTCCTTTTTCCCTAATCATTGTTAGAAACAGATATAATAATAGTATTACTGGGTCAAAGGGTATAGGTAGTTTACTAACTTTTGGGGCATAATTCCAGATTGCTCTCCAAAATGGTTGGAACAGTTCACAATTGCACCAACAATGAATTAGTGTCCCAATTTTTCCATATCCCCTCCAACATTTGCCTTTTACCCCTTCAATCATTTTAGCCAATTTGTAGGTATAAAATGAAGGTAGTTTTAATTTGCATTTCTCTAATCAGTAATGATTTAGAACATTTTTTTCTCATGACTATAAATTGTTTTGATTTCTTCATTGGAAAACTGCCTGTTAATAAATGGTCCTTTGACTATTTATCAATAGGGGAATGACTCATATTCTTACAAATTTGACAAAATTCTGTATATGTTTGAGTTATGAGATCTTTATTTGCAAAACTGTTTATAAAAAATTTCCCCAATTTTCTGCTTTCCTTCTGGTCTTGGCTACATTTATTTTATTTGTACAAAACATTTTTAATTTAATGTAATCACAATTATCCATTTTACACCTAACTTTGCTCTCTCTATCTCTTGTTTGTTTATAAATTGTTCACCTATCCATAAATCTGATAAGTAATATAGTCTATATTTTTCTAAGTTTTTGGTAATATCTATATTATAGATAGTAATATTATTAATATTAATTATTAATATTATTAATATTGGTAATATCTATATTTGGTTTATATCTAAGTCATGTATTCATTTTGACCCTATCTTAGTAAATGGTATAAGATGGTTTATGCCCAGTTTCTGCCATACTGCTTTCCAGTTTTCCAACAACTTTTTTTTACCGAATAATGAATTCTTTTTTCTAAATTTTCATAGACTTTTTACTTTTAGTTTACAAGAAATATTCAGTTCCACAATCCCTTGAGTTTCAAATTTTCTCCCATTTCACTTCCTTTTTGAGTTTAATATATTATTTCTATGCCAATATCTATCTGTGTGTAATTGTGTTTAATCTTCCTTTAATCATTTCAGATGAAATTGAGGTTCAATTGCCTGTTCCCTTTCCCAAAAATTTTCTATGACAATGTGCCTCTCATCTTATGCATCTCTAGCATGCAATATATGATATCATAATAATAATTCCTCTTCTTCCTTTCTTTCCCAATATAGTCTGCTGTCCCTACCATTTTTGTCTTCTTCTATAACCAATAAAACAGGACAAATCCACCCACAGACCTTCTATCACTTTCTCTATGATCCTTAAAATATTTGCTTCTTATCTCTCATTAACATATAAACATTTAATCTCTATTAAACAAATTTTTTATCTGTTTCTTGTGCCTGTGCTTGTCTTTCAAAATGCCTTTCAATTCTAGCCCTTAATTGAGAAAAAAATTATTCTATTAAATTTTCATTCCCCATCCTCTCACTGACTTCTCCACCTCATTTTTCCATCCCCCTTTCCACCACTATAAGATTAGACTTAGTTTTGATCAATAAATCATCTGTCTTTGGTCATAAACCTTTATTTCTTGCCCTTTGGAATATTTTGTTCCAAGCTTTCCTCTTTTTCTTTAAGTAGCAACTAACAAGTTTTGTATGATTTTTGTGGATCTTAGTCTTTGAAATCCCTTTTTTTGCCCTTTGGCAAACTTAAAGTATTTGGGGGCAGCTAGGTGGCACAGTAGGTAGAGTGCCAGGATTTAAGTCAGGAAGACCAGTCTTCCTGAGTCCAAATCTGGCCTCAAACATTTATTTATTACCTGTGTGACCCTGTGCAAGTAATTTAACCCTAATTGCCCCAGTTCCTCATCAGTAAATAAGGTGGAGAAGGAAATGGCAAACAACACCAGTGTCTTTGCCAAGAAAATCCTGAAATGGGGTCATGAAGAGTTGGATATAATTGCAATAACTGAATGACCATGAGAAATCTTTTTTCCCCTTGTAATCTTTGGATTTTGGAAATTACATTGCTTTAAGTTCCATTTTGAGGTTTCTTTAGAGAGGTGACCAATGAATTCTCTTTAGTTTCACTTTGACCTATGGTTCTAAGAGTTCTGGGACATTTTCATTTATAAATTCTTGTAATACAGTCTCTAGACTTTTTTCTGATCATGGTTTTGATATAGTCCTCATTCTTTTATTATTTCTCTTTGAATCATTTTCTAGGTCATTTAAAATATTACATTTCTAGTATTTAGGTTTTTTAAAGAATCTTTTTGGTTTTGTTTTACTTTTTCTTGTTGTCTTGTTGAGTTGTTTTCTGTTTGACCCACTCTAATTTTTAGGGCATTCAGCTTTCAGATGAGGTTTTCCACTATTTGCACTTAAGTGTCAAGTTTTGCTGTCATTATTTCCCCTCTAGTTTTTTCATTCTGTATCTCTTGTTTCATTTCTTCCTGGTACTCCAGAATGGATTTGGATTCACATCCTGAATCTTGTGCATTTACCTAGACTTATGAGGTTGCTATCCATTTTCCTTGGTGTTTATCTCTTGGGTATCCCTTAGACCAAAGTATTTTATCATATTATATGGAGTTTTTTCTTAGGGTGTGTGTGTGCGTCTTTACTTGGATCAAATCCTGCAACTTTTACTCTGAGTATATTGGCGCAGATAGGTCCCGCCATCAAGGAACTCCAGGGTAGCTCTGGTACTCTGTTCTGCCTGGGGAATACCCATTGCCATAGAGCTCTGAGACCTCTACCTGCTGTAGACTTTTTTGGGATCCCTGCCTCCTACTGCTGACCTTGGAGGCTGAGCCCATGCTTGGATTCCTTTTGGGAAATTTTTGGAACTTCTTGGGCTATGTTTCATCTAAGCCATATCTCTTGCAAGTCAGCCAATAGTGTTTCCCTGAACCTGTTCATAATATTTCAAGTTTGATCTCTTTGAATGGTCTCCTGTATCCACTGGCTTTGGAGAAGGCTTAAGCTAGGCTTGGGAGTTATTGGTTTCAGATCAGGCTCTGGTGCTATTTGACTCAGCTTGTGAATATTGCACTGGAACCATTTAGAATGCTTTCTCTGACTGGGTTCCTGTAGCTGGGGACCTTAGGGAAGGTTCAGATTGGGCTAAAGACTGTTTGCCTTATTCTGGGAGGGTTGCACTTTAACAACCCAGAATGTCCTGAGATTCATTTCTCTGGCTGAATCCCTACAGTTTCTCAGAAGTCTTGGGCACTGTTGGTTCATGTCAAGAATGCTGCACCTG
The DNA here is from genome assembly GCA_028646575.1 of Pseudocheirus occidentalis. Classification (NCBI taxonomy): domain Eukaryota; kingdom Metazoa; phylum Chordata; class Mammalia; order Diprotodontia; family Pseudocheiridae; genus Pseudocheirus; species Pseudocheirus occidentalis. Next base: position 197,095,928 of record CM053593.1, on the reverse strand, counting down.
CCCAAAGTCTCCAGGGCCTGTCTGAACTCTGTTTTCTGTGCTCCACCCTTGACCTATTTCAATGTCTTTGTAGAACTGGGAAAGTGGAGTTTTTTATGGATTCTTGATTTCAGTGGAGGTTCTACAAATGATTCTCTTTTATTTCTTAACAACTTATGCATTTTTAAGTCCTCTGAAGCAACTGTGTGTGTGTGTGTTTGTATGTGACCGTGGGTCTGTCTGCATCCTAGTTTGCCACTATCTTCTTTGTATTTCCTTTCTAACTCAGAGTAACTAGACAATTCTCTGGCAGATGGTAGAGGTCCAAAACTGTTTGTCTAAGAAAATCTTGAAGGAAGGACAGTGAGTTTTCTTTCTCTAAGACTGAGTGTAATAGATTTCTGGATGAGACTCAAATAGATTTTAATTTTGCCAGAACACAAAGGTTACTCCACCAGGAAAGAAAATTGTGTACTTTCATTTTGGAATGTCAGAGAGCCATTTGTGGTGAGCTGAGTGTGAAAGAAAAAAGCTTTCTCTTGAAATTAAACTACAACAAGCAGTACTACAAAGGATAAAAGTCCTGGAAGCTGACCTTCAGCAAGCAGAACAATAGAGAACAGTGGAACTGAGAGCTGGAATAAAGAAGATGATGTGACCAAGGATAGTAGTGGTAGAACATGAGCTACAGAAGACATTAAACATAGTGAAAAAATTCTGTGAAGAACTATTATCACCTTCTGGGAGGTAGAGAGAGAGAGATTAATAGAAGCAAGCTTCAGTGTATAAAACTTTTCTAGTGTCCTACTCAGCACAATATGGTAACGTAAGAAATAACCTCTTGTGCCCAAAGGGGCACAGTAAATTAGACAGACTCAAGATGAGTGAAGCAGTTAAAATTTTATTATGTTCCTGCAGGAAGTGGCTGTGGGACTCGAGAAGATCTCTCTCTCTCTCTCTCTCTCTCTCTCTCTCTCTCTCTCTCTCACACACACACACACACACACACACACACACACTACAGAAGCAAGAACAAGCCTTTTGTCCCTACTCATGGCCACAAATCTCTCCTACCTGACCCTAATTAGTTGGAGTCAGCATAGTTCACAGACTTCCAGATTCACCTACTTCCTAATTGTAGCACCAATGCAATATGTACAACACCCACGATCATGACAGTGATTATAAATATTGCATGATATTTGAGAGCAAAATATACCAAACTCTTCATGTGTAGGACAGAACTGAAACATTTATTTAGACACCAGAAAACTGAATCCCCAAACCTAGTAAGCCAATTCCATCATAGTACCAAAAATATTAAGAAGCCATAACAACACTGAGAGCCACACCATCCTTTAGCCTTCCGACAAACCAATATTAGATCAATATTTACTCACAAACCTCTCTATGTCCTTGCCTGAACACTTCACTCTCCCACCAGCTTGCTGGCTTTGGCTACCAGCTTCCTGTGTGTTCTGCTTTCCTTCAGCAAAACTCCTCCCACCACAGGCTCCATGTGACTACATTCAGCCTATTATGGATCAGAGTTTATCTTCACAGCAGGGAAGCTTTCTGTGGACTCTGCTCCACCCATTAGCAAATTTCCTCCATCTTGGGATCCATGTGATTACATTCAGTCTATCAGAAGGCAGAATTTACTTTCAAAGCGGGGGAGGTCTTCAAACTCCCCTAGATGTAATAAGAGGCAGGGAAGTTCTTCAAATTTCCTTTCCCTTATACTAATATACTCCTTGACATGTTCCTCTCCCTGTATAATACATTATACATTCAAAAATGGCAGCAAGCTCCTCCTCTGGGGTATGAAAGTTAACATGCATCAGCCTTATTAAGCATGCTCAGAAGAATTTTTTGACTTTTATCGCACTTTTATTCTTTAGAAACCCCAACAGCTTCTTAGAATGATTTTTCCCTAAGGCACTTTCTCTTTGTCACCAAGTCTCATAGTATGGAAACATAACCATTTCTCACTTCTCACAATAAGTCAGAGAAAGAATACTATCTTTTGTTTATAGACCTTCTTTTCATAGACTCTTATGTTGATAGCCTTGAACTATTATTTGTTCACAAACTTCTAGACACAAAATATATGGTTTTTTAAATTTTTATTTTTTTCATTGATGTCTTTTGGGGTTTTTAAAATCATTGTAGTTTTCACCACTATTCCTTTTCTTTTCCTTCCCAGAGAGCCATCCTATATAACAAATAGTATTTTTAAAGAAAAAATTAAAATAAAGGTGAAAGAATCAGCACAACTTATCAGTGCAATGAAAATGTCTGAACACATGAAATGTGATATACCTATGGACCTCCCAACTCCATGATGGGGTTTATTGAGAGCATCCTTTCATATTTCTTTAGTCAAATTATACTTGGCTTTTTATAATTTTGCTATGTTCACTTTTGATTTGGAGGGTATGGTTGTTCTTTCCATTTACATTGTTTTTTGTTTTTGTTTTTGTTTTTTTGTTTTTGGGAGAGCAGTTGGGGTTAAATGACTTGCCCAAAGTCACATGGCTAGTTAGTGTGTCAAGTGTCTGAGGCTGGATTTGAACTCAGGTCCTCCTGACTCCAGGGCCGGTGCTCTACTCACTGCGCCACCTAGCTGCCACCTAGCTGCCCCCATTTATGTTGTTTTAATCATTGTTTGTATTGTTTTCTTGGCTCTGCTTACTTCATTCTGTTTTAGTTCATGTAGAGTTTTTCATGCTTTTTTGTATTCATTATCTTCATAATTACTTTTAAAAATGCTTTCCATTTATTTTTAATTTAATTTACATTTTCCATTTTTAATTGTCTTCTCTTCAGTTGTTCTTTTACTTTACTATTGAGAAAGCAAGAAATATCATACCCATTTTACATATCAAGTCATGCAAAACATATTCTACATCATCCATGCTCTCACATCCCTACTCCCAAATAAAAAGCTAGAAAAATAGAGGAAAAATATGTGCTTCTATTAGTTCTCTCTCTGATAGTAGATAGAATTTACAACATGAGCTTGAAGAGTTGTGTGGATCATTGTACTGAATAAAGTATTTCAGCTTATTATTTTTACAGTATTGCTGCTAGTATATAGATTGATCTCCAGGTTCTGTTCACTTCACTTTGTGTCAGTCCATATAAATCTTCCCAAGTTTTTCTGAAACCATTCCCTTCTTACAGCACAATCATATTCCATCACATTCACATAATTTGTTCAGCCATTTCCTGATTTATGGTGTCAACCTTACAGAGTTTGTTCTAAGAAAGACAAACAAAATTAGACTGTGTATGCATGTTTATTTCTATCAAAGCTGGTAAGTGTGTATATGGATACATTGGAGTTCATTAGAAAATGAGCTCAAAGAAAGACCAGTTGAAGGAGACTATATACTCATAGAGTAAGGAAGTGCCTCCTGCTCCTTTTCTTCCTAATTGGGGATGCCTGTGTCACCAAAATTACAGTTTCTATATCTGTTAGCCATAAGCACAGGAATGTCATAAAACAAGAATGTCATAACAGGATAGTGCCTATAAGACATCAAGATAACACAAGTGCTGTTAATCAAGATGGTGTCTCATTCAAGGCTCCTGATCCTTATCAGTCATAACAGAAGAATGCTCCTAGTTAGCTTTATTTGGCCCTGTGATTGCTGACACAGAAAGGAGCATTTTGGTTTCTCTCAGAGAGCATGCAAAGGATGATGGTATGTTAACTCAGAGTGAGTCAAAATGTCTTCTTCCTGGTTGACCAATCCAGGTTTTTGGTCTTTTTGACCTGGGGGTCTTGTGGGGCTCAGTCTGGTTTACAATGGACAACTCCTCAGTTTCCAATTCTTTCCCACTACAAAAAGAGCTGCTATAAATATTTTTATACATATGAGTCCTTTTCTTTTGCTCACCTTTGGGTATAGAACTATACCCAAGTTGTATTTGTAACTCTTCACCTTCCACAAAGTCTCTCATTTTGTAATTAAGTTTCATTTTATAAAAAATGATCCCCCAGTTAGCAGGTTATTGCAAGGTTTTGTGATATTGATAGCTTTGATTTCTTCCTTTGCAAACTGCCTGTTCATATCCTTTGACCATTTATCAAATGGAAAATAACTGATTCTTATAAGTTTGGTTCAGTTCTCTACTTATCTAAGAAATGAGAACTTTATCAGAGAAACTTTCTATAAAACTTTTTCCTCAGTTTCAAACTTCATAATTTCTTGTAGCATAATTATATTCCATTACATTTGTTTACTACAACTTATTTAGCCATTGGGCATTTCCTTTGTTTCCAATTCTTAGCTATCACAAAAAATGCTGCTATGAATATTTTGGTGTAACTTTCTTTTTATCAATAGCATATTTACCCTATAAACTCAGGAATGCAGTTTGTATCAGACTCAAATAGAAATGTATCCCTCTGGGCTACATATTGACCAAGAAAATCTCAAATGAACATTTTTTGTGTTGTATCATATTTTTATTTTGCTAAATATTTCCCAATTACATTTTGAGCTGCAAGTTTAACACTTCAGCAATAATAGGTTAAAAGGTATGGAAAGGTTAGTCACTTTATTTTCAGAGTTACAAATTATCTTCCAAAATGGTTGTACCATTTCACAGCTTCATCAAATATGTATCAGTGTGCCTAGCATCCTATAATCCTTCCAATACTAACTATTGCAATTTTTGTTATCTTTTTGCAAATTTTTGAGTTGAAATATGCTTGTTTTGATTTGTATTTTTCTTATTATTATTGACTTACAGCATTCTCCCATGTGGTTGTGAATATTTTGTGATTCTTCTTTTGCAAATTTTTAAAATATTTTTTTTAATTTTCATTTTTAATTACAACTGTCCAACAGATAATTTTATTCTTACATCTTTTCAGGTGTTTCTTCTTTATATTTGCCGTTCTCCTTTCCAACTTGTAGGGATTTGGCTTTCTGCTCAAGAATCTTTTTGCAATCTTTGTCTAGTTTTAATCTGGTGATAACTACTTTACTAGAGTGAATTCTCACCTGGACAATTGTGCCATTAGCTTTTTCACACTGTGCACGTTCAATGTAGATGACATATTTCTTTCTGTAAACTTGAACTACCTTGCCAATTGTGACCTGTGTAGCATCCACGAACCACCTAGGCCTCGTTGTCCTTCGAAGCACGTTGTATTTCTGCCTCAGCTCCTTGGAAAGCAGGGACAACATAATCTTGCGACACTGAAGTGTCTCTTTTGGTTCTTGCTTCAGTTGGAGGCCACAAATGGATTAAACTTCATGTTGGCTAGCGGGGCCACCCGAAAAGAGTTTTAAAATATTTTTTGACCACTTTTCTACTGGGCATATTGTCCATACTTATTGTTTGTATATCTTGGATTCCAAATTCTTATAAGAGAAATTTGGTACAAACTTTTTTTTTCCTCATTTGATCATTTTCCTTCTTAATCTAGATGTATTCATTTTGCTTGTGTAGTTACACATAATCAATGTTATCTGTTTTATCTTTTTAATCTTTTAATCTTTTAAAATTAATTGTGTCCTTTGCTTGGTTAAGAATACATTTCCTACCCATAACTGTTAGAGGTATTTGATATGGTTCTCTCCTATTTTTTAAAAACTCTTTAATACTAAGGTCATATCCATTTAAAATATATTTGATAATATGGTTTAAGGTATAGGTCTACATGCCATTTTGGCCAGACTATTTTATAATTTTCCTAATAGTCTTTCCCAAATAAGGAGTTATTTTTTAGATAATTTGTTTGCTATTTTATCAGACACTAGGTTACTGAGGCTTGAATGTCTGGAAATTCCCTTTGTTCCTACCTGTTTTCATCATTTTCCTTGATATTCTAGATCTCTTGTTTTTTCCAAATGAATTTCATTATTATTTTATGAAGTTCTGTGAAGTTCTAAATACAGTTGGTAATTTGATTGGAATAACAATAGTGCAAGTTAACTGGTAGTATTGTCATTTTTATCATTTAGTAATGACCCAGCTGTGAGCTGTAAATACTTTTCCAACTACTTCAGATATTCTTTATTTCTTTTAGGAATAATCAAATTGATACAATTGAATCCATATAAATTTTGTCCAAGATTGAGAAAGGGATACTGAAGTCTCCTGTTATTTTTGTGTCTTCTTGTAGCTCAATTAGTGTTTACTTTATGAATTTGGGTACTAAGCATTTGGAGCATAGAAGTTTATTACTGATGCTGGTGTATTATCTATGATTCCTTCCTGCATAATGTAGTTTCTTTGTTTTATCTTTTTCTGTTTTTTGAATGTTTATTTTTGCTTTGTTATATACCATGATTTCAAATCCTATTTTTTTGGATTCACTTGAATAGTAATTTTCCCCCATTCATCTTGGTTTTACTCTCTGCATGGCTTTGTATTTTAAAATTATTTCTTGTAAGCAAGATATTGTAGGGTTTTGATTTCTTATCTGATCGATCATTCTTTTTTATTGGATTTTTAAATTCACTCACTTATATTTGTGAGAGTTAAGTTTATATATTCTTCCATCTATCTATCTATCTATCTATCTATCAATCTATCATCTATCTACCTATTTCTATTTTTTTTTCTTATGGTTTTCCCCCCTCTTCCACTATGTTTCTTTAGTTACCTTAGGTTTATCTTTTTTCAGGTGACCAAATTCCTACTGGCTCTCTTTCTCACCCTCAATCTTCCTCTCTCTTTGTTAGTCCTTTCCCTTTAGAGTTTTCCTTATTCATTTTTTCTTGCTTTTATCTGATTAATTCTTCCTCTTGTCCCCCCCCACCTGTTAATATTCTTTTTAATAAATTCATTTTGGGGGCTTTTTTCAGAGATTTCTCTCTTTCTCTTCACTATCTACTCTCCCTTTCTAGAACCTCACACTCTTGTTCATTGGATTATTAGTTATTACTTATCTAGTCTCTCTACTCTCTGCATTAAACTTTCTGGGATATCCCTCTAAGAAGATTCTGCCACTGTCTTGTAGAGGCAAAGTATTACCCTTTCTAACAAATGGAGTTAATCATCTCATATAGAAGAGGCAAGGGATAACTGTTACAATGGAAGGGAAGAACAGGAAGGCAAAAAGGGAATGGGTCAACCTTACTCTCATTGAATTTGGCTTAGGGAGAAAATGACATGCACACTAAATTGGGTATCTTGTCCTAGAGGAGAGTAGGGGGGAAGGGGATGAGGAGGGGGATGATGGAGGGAAGGACAGGTTGAGGGGGAGGGTTGTGAGAAGCTTCTCAAAAACAAGAGATCTAGAATATCAAGGAAAATGATGAAAACAGGTAGGAACAAAGGGAATATAACACTTCCAGACATTCAAGCCTCAGTAACCTAGTGTTTGATAAAATAGCAAACAAATTATCTAAGAAATAACTCCTTATTTGAGAAAGACTATTAGGAAAATTATAAAATAGTCTGACCAAAATGGCATGTAGACCTTCTCACAACCTTCTAACTTCTAGCTCACCTTCTAACCCAATGTTAGAAAGGGCAAAAAATACCCTTTTCCCATTGTCCTTCACTTCCTGAAAGATGTCAATTCCTGTACATGACAGAGAAGACACTGCCCAATGAAAAGAAATGCCATCCCCTGCAATCCATCCCCAGTTATGCAACTCATAACTCACCTATAGTTTCCACTTGGTCACCTTCCTTCCCAATTTGTTTTAAAATATCCTCTCTGAGTCCAAGTATTCCCACTCCCCTAGATGCCAGTTGCCTAACAGGAGCTCCAACTCTTCTCACCTTGAGGGAGGAAGAGTGGTCTTTTTAAGCACCAATTTCCCAAAGACAAATCTGATGGAAGACCCCCGCTCTGCCTTCACAGAACCTTTAGGAGCATTCATTATTGACCCCCTTTCCCACCCCCAAAGTAAGACCTCCATCCATCCCCTCCTTGCTTACTCCTTACTCTTGACATCTATCCACTCCCATGTAGACTTCTCTCTTCTGGAGTGACCATGGAAGTCATTTCCCCCTCACTGCTAGTACTCAACTTTCCCAGGGTACATTCACATATCTTCTCCACTCCTTCCCCTTCTGCAAAGCCTCTCATTTTGTTAACTGAGTCTCATTAAGAAAATGATTCACCAGTTAGCAGGGTATTACAAGGTATAGTCCATGATGCCCTTGGCCCACCTCATCAACATCACTTCCACCTGATTTTTGCCCTCACCTGTCTAATTGTTGTACATTTAGAAAGAAGTCTCTTACTAGTCTCTTGGCTGTCACTTTGTTACTTTGTTATTCTTTCAGTCCTTGACTGTTACATCCCTTCACTCTTCTTGCACTTCTGTTCCATCTTGAATGGAGCACTTAAATGCTTCATCTAGAGCATTTAAGAAGTAAAGCATCTGTTCAGGTCTCATTTTCTTTCTAAAAATACTTCAAAAATCTCTTTATTATTGAATATTCATCTTTTTAAAAAATTGCTAACCTCAGAATTGCAGGACAGGTCACTGTGTTACATCTTGAGATGCATTATTGCTTTTCAGAACACATTATTTTATTCCCTCTTGCATTTTTTAGCAGTTGTGTTATTCAGATTTCCTTTCCTTTGTATTTGAAAGCCTTTCTCAAGGTCATTTGGAGAGTTTGGATTTTTCTGTCAATGAAATTGTTAAATTGAATCTTTCTATGGTGTGGAGTTTGCAACACCCCTTTTTTAATTTCTGGAGGAAATTTAAGGAATATTTTAATTGATGTTTCATTTTGTACTCAGTACATTGTCACATGGTAAGTTCAATATGATTCTGAGAAATAAGTGTGTGTATATATACATATGTGTATATATAGATATATGTGTATGTGTGTGTGCATACACACACATACATACATACATGTAGCCCATTTAGAAAACACAAGTCTTTTAACTCATTTCTCCAGCAATTTGTTCAGTTCCATTATTTTCCCGTTTGTTTATCTTTCTATTAGACTTATGTAAAACTGAGAGAGGGAAATGGAGGTGTTCTGTTACTATTATTTTATTGTCTATATCCCTTTGTAGTTCACTTAATGTTTCCTTTATTAATTTGAATGCTAAAACATTTGGACTATACAACTTTATTACTGCTATTGTTTTGTTGTCTATGGTTTATTTTTTAAAATTTATTTAATAGTTTTAGTTTATATCATTCATTTCCACAAGATGTTGAGTTACAAATTTTCTCCCTGTCTTTACCCTAACCACTATGCCAAAACACTGATCCCACTGTGTACTCCCTGCCCCAGTCTGCTCTCTCCTATATTCTCCCCCATCACCCCTCTGACTTTCTGGTAGGTCAAGATGGATCTCTCTACCCCCATGCCTGTATGTTTTATTTCCCAGTTGCATGTAAATAACAATAATACAAACATACATCCATACATCCATACATATTTTTTAAATTTGATTTTAAAACTTTAAATTCTAGATTCTTTCCCTTCCTCCCTGATCATCCACTTCCACTGGGAAGACAAGCAGTTAACTACAGGCCATATGTGTATATATGTATACTTATACGTTTTGCATATATGTGTATATATGCAAAACATCTCCACAATGGACATATTGTGAAAAACTGACTATATTTCCCTCTATCCTATCCGGCCCCCAACTTGTTCTATTCTCTACTTTGTCCCTAGACCTTTACAAAAGTGTGTGCTTCTCACAACCCTCCCCCTCAACCTGTCCTTCCCTCCATCACCCCCCTCTCTTCCCCATTCCCTCTACTCTCCTGCAGGGTAAGATACCCACTTTGGAGTGTATGTCATTCCTACCCCCAAGCCAAATTCAATGAGAGTAAGGCTGATCCATTCTCTTTTTGCCTTCCTGTTCT
>CM053593.1:197048796-197085622 GCA_028646575.1 Pseudocheirus occidentalis | reverse complement strand
TGATTGAATCCCTCTTAGGGAAACTAGGTCATTCCTTTTGTTAATTTGATTGATTGAATCTTAAAATGTGAAGCTGGTTTCTCCCATATGGAAACCAGCTGGTTCTTCTCTTATTCCTTGTTCCTTTCTGTAATAAGATATAATATTGAGACTTTCCTTGTTCTGAAGATTGTATATAATACTGTGAATTGTTGAAACTGTGAACATTGTACTGAATAAAGATTTGTAATGGAATAAACAGAGTGTTCACTAATACTGTGTAATCCAAATCTTAAAAGCTGTTCACAGTAGCATTCTCTCAGGAATCTACTGCTGATTGGTTTTACACATGGGTTTATCATATATACTGCAACTTCAAGTTATTTCAATTAAATTTTTCATTTACTGTCTCATATTCTCCAAATAAACCATCATATATGTAGAATAGCTAATTTTGTTTCCTCTTTGTATTCATTCCTTCAATTTTTTCTTGTCTTATTACTATAGCTAGTATGTCTAAACCTGTATAAAGATAGTACTGGTGATAATGGATGCCCTTGTTTTACCCTCAATCTTATTGGAAAGACCTCCAGATTATTTCCATTACATATAATGCTGGCTCTTGATTTTAGATACTATTTATCATATTAAACAATTTGCTTATTCTTATGCTTTATAGTGTCTTTTTAACAGAAGCAGTATTAGATTTTTGTCAAATTGCTTTCCCCCTCAGAATCTATTCATATAATCATGATTTATTATTCTTGTTACTAACATGATTTCTTGTTTATACTTTTCCCAATATTGCATCCTGCATTTGTGGTATAAATACTACCTAATCATATGGTATAATGTTTTTGAAATGTTACTAATATTTTATTGTAAAATTGTGTCATTATACATCAGGGGTATTGATCTATAGTTTTCTTTCTCTTTTTTGATTTTCCCCGGTTGATGGATTAATATTTTTAACACAGAAGAAATTTAGTAGGAGTTTTTCTTTCCCTACATTTGCAGAAAGATAACGTAATTTGAATTTTTCTTTGAACATTTGACCAAATTGCTTATAAATCCATTTGGTACCAGGTCTCCCTTCTCTCCCCAATCCACTTTGGGAAATTATTTACTATGTCTTGTTCAAGTTCTTTTTTTGAGACTGAGTTTCTTGTATTTCTTATTTTGTTAATCTGGGAATTTGATTTTTTAAATAATGTTTCATCCATTTCATTTGTCATTTCACTAGCATATAGAGGAATGAAAAATATTTTATTTTTTGTTAATTATCCTTTTTCATTTTTGATACTAGTAATTTTTCTTCTTTCTTACTTTAATAAAATTGGCCAATGACATATTTATTTCTTTGTCTTCCCCCTAAAAACAAGTTCCTAATTTTATTGATTCAATTTTTTTTGCTTTCAATTTCATTTATTTCCCATTTGATTTCAGAATTTCTATATTCATGTTTTTATATTTGTTGGTTTTCTAACATTTTTAGTTAACATGTCCAATTCATTGATCTCTTATTTTATTTTATTTTTTTAAATATGAACTTAAAAATCACAAAAGGGCTTTCTATACCAAAAGTAGAACACAAAGTCAGTTTTCAATGAAACTGTGAAATTTGTTTTCATACTGCTTTTGAGAAAGTGCATAATGCTATTCTTAAATTATCCTGCTTAATATATGCTTCCATCTGAACTTTTTCTTCTGAGCATAAAAAAAGTTTTAATGCCTTTTCTTGGAATAATTGCTAAAAATGTCCTCTCCCCTCTGCCACCCCCATTAAAAACTAGAAAAAAAAAAGAAAAGTGCAACTTCCACTCCTAACCCCTACCAAGAACACCTTTTAACAAATAAGCAATTAAGGAAAACTGATCCACACAGCAATAATTCCCAAACATGTCTCTTTTTGTACATTGTTATCTATAACCTGTCAGGAGATGGGTAACATGCTTTACCACAGGACCTTTGGACATATGGGTGGTTATTATGTTGACTAGTGTTAAGTCAAGGGGAAACTACTTGGCACAGAGGGATAGTATGCACATCCTGGAGTCAGGAAGACTCATCTTCATGAGTTCCAATCTGGCCTCCGATATTAGTTGTGTGTACCCTGGGCAAGTCACTTAACCTTGTTTGCCTCAGTTTCCTCATCTATAAAATTAGCTAGAGAAGAAAATGGCAAACCACTCTAGCATCTTTGCCAATAAAACTCCAAATGGGGTCACAAAGAGTTTCTTACAATTTATCCAAAATGTAATTTGTGATACCCTCTTAAATTCTAGTTCTTTCCTTTTCCTTTTTACTTCTCCCTTCAGGAAAAGGAAGTTTGACTTACATATAGCTATTTTATCTTTTTTTTTTTAAAACATATCTTGCTGCCTCTCACTGAATTTCTCCCTATTGAGTTTGAAGTATTTCTTCACCATATTGTCAAAGTGTATATAACCCTCCTTTTTCTATTTCAGACAAGAGCTTTATTTAATGCTACTATCTCCACCACTTTTTCCATGTTTGTATAGTCTTTTTCTCACACATACTAATTGTGAGAATTAACATGTTCCACTCCTTTATTCCTCTTTTCTATACTAGTGCTTTCTTTTTACCTGCTCTCTTATTTGCACTCTTCAACCCTTAAGAACCAATTTACACCTACTTATTTTTCTTTACAGCCCCCTCAATACCCTTTAAAGACATTAAAATTCTAAAAAGATACATATTACCATACCTCTATGGGAATAGGAATCAGTAGTTTGAGCTTTGCTACATGCCTTTATCAATTAAGTCCAGCTTTGTCCCCTTTTGGAGAATATATAACTTAACCTATATTTTGGGGGGAGGGGAGAATTTTGTTAGATAACTGATTATAACAGAGGTACCTTACTGTGCCCCTTTCAGATCTAGACAAATCTAACACCACCACAAAAAACCAATGAAACAAAAAAATACACACAAGAACCCAACTGGAATTTTAGAAAAGTTAGCTATATAGATCTCTGATCATTACTGAATGGGAATTAAAAAGCAGTATAAATACTCTCAGCTGTGCATAACACTTTACAAAAATTGACCACATTTTAGAGAATTAAAAAACTCACAAATAATGGATCTGCTTCTAGTTTCCAGTCCTCAATCACAGATTCTTACCTGTCATTTTAATTTTTAAACCCCTCTTCATGATTCATTCTCTGAGATTAGGGTTTTGCTTTCAACTATTCCTTCCTGAAATTTCCCCTTCCCTCTTCTCTGTTCCTTCCTGCTTCCCTGTTGAATATTTCATATGTGTGTGCATGTGTGTGTGTATTATCCTTTGATCAATTCAGATGAAAATGAGGTTCATGTGATACTTGTTTTCCCTATCCCTTCCTCCTGTTTCTGTAATCTTTTACTCATACACATAAATGAACCTAAAACCATGCCTATTCCCTGACCTAATTACTTCTCTGAATCATCATGATACTAGAGTTCTGAGGGGAAACTTATTATCGATTCCAATTATGATATAAACATTTCATATATTCCCTTTTGATTACTCACTAGTATTTACTTTCTTGTTTCTCTTGCCCTTTTGTGTTTATTTTCAACATTTTGGTTTGGGGTTTTTTTCACCTAGAATTTTTGATGTACTCTTTTTCATTGAAAGTCCAAATTACTCCCTAAAAATTACAGTTTTTAAAAAAAAATTGTTCTTGGTTAAAAACCTATTATCTTGTCTTTTGGAGTACCTTCTTTATTACAAGAGCTCTTTGCTTCTTCATAAACTGCTAAATCTTGTGTGACCTCTCTCATGGCTCTTTGGTAACCTAAATTCTTTCCTTCTACCAATATTTGTAGCCCCAGTAGACTAATGTCATTAGCTATTTGAAAGAGTCTCTCCCCTTGGTCTGTACTTCTTGTCTTGTTCACAGGCCTCAGTGACCAAGTTGTGAGCTGAATCTGTGACCCTATTCCAGTGTCAATAAAATGCCATTTTCTTCTGTTCATTCTCCTTGCCATGAGTTACAGGTAGGCCAGGTTTAAGTTGGAACCATCCCTGCTCCTTGACCTCCTATGGGGCTACAGGTTGACTCATTCCAAGTTGGTTCTATGACCCAACTCTGGGGTCACAGTAACAAAGATGCAGGTTAGTTTATATTTCTGTTTCTTGCAAGTTACACTGGGTCAGGGTCAGACACTGCTGGATCTGCAATTGCTCCTTGTTTGGAACAGACACAGGTCAGGCCCCTGTCTAGACAAAGGTTTGCTCCTTCATTCCCAATGAATCTACCACCCAACTCTGGAATTAGGGTGATTCAGTTGTAAATTGCTCCTATTCATGCTCACAGGACTGAAAAAAAGTTTTTTTCCCCTCAGAGTTCTTTGATGACAACTCATTCTGGTGCTCTTTCTAGACCTTTGTTCAAGTAGTGGTTGGGAAGTGGTAGGCTATACTGCTTCCTCATACTTTGACATCTTGATTGACATCAATTTGATAAACATTGCAGATCCAGTAAACGCAAGACACTGAATACGTATATGTGTGTATGTAAATGTAGATATATACACACATATGATATATATGTGACAGACTTATACAATCCCTGTCCTTAAACTCATATTCTTCCCTTCTCCATCTACTTCCTCCCCACACCAGGTTTACCATTCTCTCTACTTTTATTATTTTCCCTCTCTTTATAATTGTTTCCTCTTCCTTCTTCCAGCTCCTGACCACTGACGTTTTTTCATTTTGTGTTTGCTCCCCTTCCATTCACACTCTATTTTGATCATCAATAGCTCACCACAATACATGTCAATGTCTTACACAACTGGCTTCTGTCATCTGTTACAGTATCTCTGTAAACAGAAAAGTTTTTGTCTTTATGTAGGAATGAATTAGCTGATACAGTGGATGAGTGCTGGTTCTAGAGGCAGGAACCCATGACTTCAATTCTGGCCACAAATACTTAACTAGCTCTCTGTCCCTGAGCAAAGTCATTGAATATCTGTTTGTCTCAGTCTTCTCATCTGTAAAATGGGGAGATCCAGCACTTACTTACCAGGGTTTTTGTAAAGATCAAATAAAATAACTGTAAAGCACTTAACACAGGGCCAGCACATAGTAACATAATACATGTTAGCTATTATTACTATTATTGTCTACTTGTTAGTAGACAGAGTACTGGAAGAACCTAAGTCCCTTATGGAAATGAATCCTTTTGAAGAAATTAATCCTTTAGAAAATATTGAGTTATGCAGGTGTGTTTTGAAATCACCCCTTTTCTTAGAAACAACCTATCATACTGGAAGCTTCTTGGAATATCTATATCCCAAAGAGAAACATCCTCCTTAAAACCTAAAGCTCTGGCACTAAACATGACAAATAAAATATTTGTCCTTTTCCTGCTCTTCTTACTTTTCCTTCCCCCTCAGAAGGCAGTTGCTTTCGTGAGTTATCTTCAGATCTTCACCCAAAGCTTCTCTCCCTTTACTCTACTGCAGCAGTTCTCAACCTGTGGGCTTTGACCCCTTTGGGGGTTGAATGACCCTTTCAAAGGGGTTGCCTAAGAACATTGGAAAACACATATTTCCAATGGTCTTAAAAGCTGAGACACCACTCCTCTATCCATCTCCAGGTGGGTCTGCCCACGTGCAGATATGCCTACATACAAGTATTAAAGGGTCACAGCCTTAGGAAAGTTGAGAACCACTGCTCTATTGGGATATCACAAAGAACTTCAGCCTACTTTTCTTCTCCCCTACTACTAAGTTTCTGGATATATTGGCCTCATATCTTTCTAATTGAAATACTATCAGATACTACTGGTTTCTTTCCCCTACCTGTGAGCCCCTTGAAGCATTTTAGCCTGTCCCCCTCCTTGCTTCCCCACCAGAGCAGGTATAGAGCTGTCTCTTGTAACAGCAAACAAAGAAGTAGTTAATGTCTTGTTTTAGCTATTTAATTATTTAGCATCTTGTTTCTGTTCAAGTTTCTTTTAAGCCTTGGCCATTATTATATCAAGTCTTTGCTAAGAAACAGAACTTATGAACCCCAGAACTTGTGAATGCCTGTCGCTTATGCAACAGGAAGCGGAAGAGCTAATGACCACATATAAGGAGAAGCCCAAGCTGCAAGACAGCAAAATTGAGAAGGGAGCTCTGGTGGTGGCAGAGTTGAAGAGAAAACTTGTGGTATCTTGGCACTCCGTTTATCTGTTCTGTCTGTGTTGTTTTTGTTTGTAATACTTTGTACAGAAACCCTGAGACCTTACTGGAAGCCCTGAAAGAGAATTTTTTGGTTGTCTGTTTACAGAAGTCCTAGAGGAGGGTTTCAGAGGTCCTGGGACTTTACTGATGATTTGTGCTGACCTCTTGGACCATGTTTGTGGGTCTGTGTTGATTTCTATGTTGATGTGTTGACTTCTTGGACCTTGTTTGTAGGTCTGTTGATTTCACAGGCAGATAATGAATTGATGAGAGTGCCGGCATGTGCGTTAATGTCGTCTTGGCTCTCTTAAGCTTTGTCTTCCTACAAACATAAACTTTGAAGGACTTAACATGTGCTAGACACTGTGAGATTCAACATGGAACTGGATGAGGAACTGACTCAGAGCTAGATGAGGAGCTGAGAGCTGCCTACCTGTGAACCCAGGTGACAATTGGGTATATTCAGGCAGGGACCACTGAAGAGAAACCATGCCTGAGTTAAGATGAAAAGATCTCTTTCTGGATACTTAATGCTGACTGAGACCATGATTTACTGTGACCTAGAGGTGAACTTTGACCTTTGTCCTTTGTGTCCCTTAAGGAGGCCTGCTCCTTAAGGATGACTGAGTTAAGGACTTAATGATATCTTTTAAACTTTAAAAGCTGTGGCCACTTTAGTAGATCGCTTATAACTTATTACGTTGTATTATGAATGCTGTACTTTGGTTTCTGTTTCTGTTTTGCTTTAATTTACTGTTGAATATAGAGAGAGTTCACTATACTATGTGATCATAACCTTAAAGTTGTTCACAGCAGCAGTCCTTTGGAGAGATGCTCATGCTTGCCTTTATACCTCTAAAGGTGTTCCTGTCTTTCAGGCAGTTGTCATGACCATATTCAATACCTAGTCTATTGTAGAAACTATGGTGATGGGCTGGAAACCCAACAGAGCCTTATGCTCCTTTTAGGGGAATTACTTCCTGTTTCATGCATTTTTCTGTTGCTATGGGGCAATGCTCAGAGTAACCTCACTGCAAAATAGAAATGATAAAGGAAAAAAGACTTGCCCTTCTCTTCTCTAGGAGTACTGATAAAAATCCTCAGAACCATGTGGAAAGAGCAGAGACATGAGACTTAATCAACTGTCTTGTCACTGAGAAGGAGGTTAAAGTGCAAGGATAAGGTCCCCTCCTGTCTCAGTCACAGTGAGCAAGGGACTTAGGCGCCCTCTTCTCTTTTGCCTCTGGTAATCTCATTCACTCCTGTAGCTTTAAACTACCTTTATACAGATGACTTCAAAATAGAGATCTACAACCCTCACCTCTTTTCCAAGCTCCAGACCTCATATTCCCAGCTGCCCACAGGGTCCTTCTGCCTGGACATACCAATAACACTTCATGCTCAACATTTCTAAATCTGAATTTATTTTCCCTCCTAAACCTGCTCTTAGTTATCATTGCATTATTTCCATTAATATCTTTCTCATGGTTACTAGCAAGGTTTTCTTCTTCTCTTCTCTCTTCAACTCATAGCCAATGAATTTCTAATTCCTGTAGATTTTATCACCATATGTGCATGTGTGTCTCCTCTTCTCTGTTCCCACTATCACCCCACAGGTTCTTATTACCACCTACTTGTAACCAGCAGGTCCCACAGGGTCCAGACGGAAAGCTCCACAAAGGCAAAGACCACACCTTATCTAAACTTTATTATCTCCCAAGTACTTACTTAGCACAATGCTCTTAAATGTTTGAAATGTCCAGTCAAGGAAGCATAAATTCAAAGTCATTGTTCAGGAGTTTAAATAGTCTGTGTTTTGATTACCTTTGTTAACCTGCTCTATGTTATAGCCAATTCTAACTGGTATAGTAAAGTTGCTGCAAAGAAAAAGAAAATAAAAACTACATAAAAAAAGATTTGCATTAGTTGCTTTCAGTTATCCGTGCCATTATACCTCTTCCCTTCTCATTAATGTAAATAATTAGTAACTACCTTAATATAGCCATATAAACATTTCACAATGGCCAGGTGACATTGTAAACATTATCTTGGATAAAATTACTAGGTGTACAACTATAATTTCATAGGAAACAATACTATAATTGCATAATAATCAGCCTCTGATGCTGATATACCACACCCCCAAATACAAGTAAAATGTAATCTCCTTGAAGACAGAGATATCTTTGTATCCTCTATCCAGCACAATGCCTGTCATATATTAAGGTGTTAATGCTTGCTGAATTGAATTTTCAGTTTGACAAAAGAAACATCAAAATGATGCTATTGCCTAGACCAAACTTTTTTAGTTTCACCCTTGATCTCTCAAAGCTCTCTTGCATTCCTGCCACTGCTTTTGCCTAAAGGGCATTACATATTTTTCCCATCACATTCTCAAATGTTCATTCCTACCTTACTCTACCACACAATACAGGTGACCAGCACTTTTGTGAACTTGTCTTTTTAAATTTTTACTCTTTTCCCCAGTGCCCAAAGAAAACTTTTCCATGAAAAGGTCAAGCCCATTTGTGGACAAAATATAATTAGAACAAAATTTTGAGCATTGTACAGCAAATTATGATAATGCTAGTGATAACTACTAGTATTTTAGGAATTAAAACAATTTCAAAGCACTTACCATTGATTATGAGTTTGTTCTCACAACATACCTGTGAATAGTGCTGGGATTAACTTACACAATTTAAAGGACA
Organism: Pseudocheirus occidentalis; assembly: GCA_028646575.1. Classification (NCBI taxonomy): domain Eukaryota; kingdom Metazoa; phylum Chordata; class Mammalia; order Diprotodontia; family Pseudocheiridae; genus Pseudocheirus; species Pseudocheirus occidentalis. The sequence continues at coordinate 197,076,749 of CM053593.1, read as the reverse complement.
AACTGAGGCACAGAACATGAGTTAGCTAAAGTCACACACTGACTTACCAGTGCAGTCAAGAATGGAAGACATTTGGGAGAGAAGGATGGAGTGTTAGTCTCCAAAGCTATTCATTCCAGAAAATATTATGAAGTAAATAGCTTTCTTTAAAATAGATTTAAGGACAATGTTGGCCTTTTAAAACATCATTTTTCCCAGACCCCATCTTTCGCCATTGCCTCCCCCCACCAAATTGGTCTGGCAAATTAAAACAAAGAAAAATATTGTTGGATTCTCTTATTCCAGATAAGGTTTCAATGGTTACTGATATTTTCCCACACAGAACAGTCATAAAATCTGTCTTGTTTTGATCTTGTTTGTGTAGCTTGAGCTATTAATGAAGGTTTTTATGACTTTCATCAATAGAACTTGTTTGTATGGATTCTCTGATGTCGAATAAGAGCTGAACTCACACGGAAGGGTCTCCCACACTCATCACATTCATAGGGTTTCTCTCCAGTATGGATTCTCTGATGCTGAACAAGGCCTGTTCGACCACTGAAATCTTTCCCACATTCTTTACATTTATAGGGTTTCACTCCAGTATGGACTCTCTGATGTCCAATGAGATGTGAGCGCTGAATAAAGGCTTTTCCACACTCATCACATTTATAGGGCTTCTCCCCTGTATGCGTTCTCTTATGTTTACTAAGGTCTGAGCTATGACTGAAACCTTTCCCACATTCATCACATTTATGTCGTCTTTTCCCTGCAAGATTCTCCTGTTGCCATTCTAATCTGCCCTCAGGTTCAAAGGCTTCTCTGAATACAGGTTCCCAGGAAATGTGCCCACTGAGTCTGCCATATATATCCCCAAGTGATTCCATGTCTTCAGAAATTTCTTCCTTCTGAATTGATCCCACATCTTCATTTCTGGTTTCATTATCTGAAATAATAAAGAGATTATGCAAATGTCCCTTTTTCCTTATGGTAACAGAAAGTAACTTGTAAGAACAGTTCACAAGGAACTAAATAAAACATATATGAAGAATGCACAATTTGTATGAGGTATAAGGAATATCTATAAAATGAGACTTATTTCACAAGTCACAAGTGAAAATCAGAATCTAGAGTTAGTCACACACACACACACACACACACACACAACTTTACACAGATAAGGCACTTAAACATTTTTTGAATGAATTTATAGGCATATACCCAAAAAATTATCATACAATATACAGTGGGGGGTGGGGACAGTTAGGCAGGAACCAGCAGTGGAAATGTGAGACAAAAGGGCAGGATAGATTGGACATAGGATAAAACTCACAGATGGGCGATAGGTAAGTAGATAGACAGAAAATGTGTATAGTTGATGTAGTAAGTTGGGAATACACCTAAGACATGGGTAAGAGATGAATATGGAAAATGAGGAAATTGGAATGAGAAAATTTGGGAATAAAAGAAGTAGGGGGTTATAGTGTAAATAGTTGGTAAATATAGATATCAAAGGTGTCTACATTATAAAAAGCAATGAGAACAGAATTAGAGAAGGTGGCTGGGAATAAAGAATAAAGAAGAATGTGGCAGATAAGGACCAGATAAAGAGTGGGGAAGGTTAGATACAGGTAAAACTTCCTAGGAAGGTAAGAAAGAACAGGTTGGTGTCAATAATGGAAGTATGGAGTGTGATGGGTGGCCAGGAGCATGCAATCAAATACATCTGAAATAAATCTGAAGGAGAATGCTATCAGTCTTTTAGGGGCTTAGGATCACCCTCAACCCAGACACACGATGGTTGTTATCATAGTAGATCTAGGTGGGCCTGACGGAGTTCAGTATGAAGACCCACAGAATAAAATATCATCTCTATGTAGCAGGCTCTCAGATCTCTTTATCTAGCCTTATGCATAAGATAGAATAGACAATTCTGATTACACAGAATTAAAGTTTTTACAGACACAAAAATAACGTAACTAAAATTAGAAGAAGGTAACCAGGGGAAAAATCTTTTTAGAAGTTTCTCTCATGAAAGTCTCATTTCCAAGAAACAGAAGGAATTTATTAAAATTCGTTATAGTAAGAGCCATTCTTAAATGGATAAATCCTCAAAGGATATGACTAGTCAGATTTAGAGGAAGAAATCTAAGCTATCAATTATCATATGAAAATATTCTAGAGGGACTATGGGGAAACAGGCACATTAATGCTCTACTGGTACCACCATTCTAGAAAGCAATTTAGAACTATTCCTAAAAATTACTAACTGCATATTCTTTGACACAAAGGATATGATTCTAGGCCTGTAATCACAAAAAACCTAAAAAGAGGAAAAGGTCACATATGCAATAATGTGAAGGACACAAAATAATGAAAGGATCTCTTATTGTGGTAGCAAAGAATTGAAAACTAAGAAAATGCTTTTCAGTTGGGGAATTCTTAAATAATGATTGGAATGGAATATTCTTATGATCTAAGAAATAAGATTATTTCAGAAAAAAACCTGGAAGATTTATATAATAACATGTGCATGAGCCAAATGAAATGAGAACCAGAAGAATTTATACAACAACTTCGTAAAGACAAAGAGCTCTAACAAACATGATGACCCATCACAGTTTCAGAGGACTAATGATGAAACATGCTACTTACCTCCTGACAGAGAGGTGATGAGCCCTGTGCTTCAGAATGAGACATTTTTTCAACATGGTCAAACAAACAAGATATATACAGGAAAACTAGTCTCAGAGGGAAGATCATAATATGAAGGTTGATAAAGGTTTCATGTCTATTTATCATACAATATACAGTGCGGGTGGTGGGGTGAGGAGGTCAAGCAGGGACCAACATTAAAGAAGAGGGTGATACAGTATCAAAGACTACACAGAGGTCAAGATAGTTTGGCAATTAGTATCATTAGTTACTTTTGGCGAGAGAAACTTCATTTGAATGACATCAGAAGTCAGATAGCAAGGAGACTGAGAGAGAGAAAAGAGGAGGCATCTATTGTACACAGCCCTGAAGAATCAAGGAACATATAAACATTAAAAAATCATTAAGAAACAACATTTTTAACAAGCATGGTCAATATATAATCTACTGGTATTCCTCTACCTTTCAATTCAGACTTTGTTCACCCCTCCCTCCACCCATCAGCTCTTTCACAGGCCATCACCTCTGCATCAGCTATCTTCCCATCTCCATCTTGATACCTTTGTGAAACAGTCAAACTCTACATTTTCCTTTTCTCATGTCCCTTTGCTCCTATGAGCAAAGCAGAATGAGTAAATTTGTTTTTGCTTGACCGCATATTTGTTAGAAGAGATTTTTTGTTTTGTTTTGTTTCCATTGCAGAGGGAGTGTGGAGAGTTGGGAAAGAGAGAAGATGGATTTTTTAAAACCGGAAAAAAAACAACACATCAAATTTCAAAACAAAACAAGATGGTCTATCAATGTTTCATTTCATTCTAAGTCCAGGTATAAATCAACCATGCCCCAGAATATCTGCATGTATACCAAGAACCTAGGACAGCATTCATGGGCAGTGTGGTAGGAGAGCAGTATCACTAAAGCCCTATGAGGAAAGTATCCAGGGAGAGTGGATTTACAGTGTTAAAAGGTACAGAGAGGTCAAGTAGGATAAGTTTTTTTTTTTTTTTAAGCCAATGCATCCAGCAGTTAAGTGATTCTTGAACACAAGAATTTCAATTAAGTAGTAGGGTATGAAGACAGATTTCAAGGAATTAAGAAATGAATGGAAGATATAAGTCACTAGCTAGCAGGAATAAAGTTTTTTTTGAGGATGGGGTATCATGGGAATGTTTGTAAATAGTAGGGAAACAGCCAGTAGACAGGGAATGACTGAAGATTCATGAGTAGGGATGGTAAAGGGGACAATCTATTGAAGACAGGGTACTTATCTATTTGTGCATGTAGAGTGCCACCTCTTCATGTGAAACAGAGAGAAGATAGGGACAAAAAGCATCTAAGTTATGTTTTGAATAATGTGGGGGTAGAAGAAAAGGGAAGAAGAGGGAGCTCTTTGGAAATGGCCTCCATTTTTTCAATGACATTCAAGACAAGTTTCTCAGCTGAGAGAGTAGGGAAAGGTTTGAGGTAGAACAAAAAAAGGTTTGGAAAAGGCAGACATTGAACTGATTGCAGAGGTATAAAAGGACTGTCTCGCCACAGTGAAGTCTCCGTTTAGCTTATCAAACAAATGTGTAGTGGATCCAGTAAACAAGGTTTCAAGGTTTTATTTTAGTTAGTCATATGTACTCATTTGCTCATAGGAGCAAAGGGATATGAGAAAAGGACAATGTAGTTGGACTGTTTCACAAAGGCATCAAGATGGAGATGGGAAGATAGCTGATTCAGAGGTGATGGCCTATAAAAGAGCTGATGGGTGGAGGGAGGGGTGAACAAAGTCTGAATCGAAAGGTAGAGGAATAACAATAGATTATAATCAGATAAAAGAATTACATAAACATGATTATGGAACACTATGGTTTATGATGAGATCAAGCGTCAATTTCCTCTTCTGTTAATCTGGGCAGTCTATATTTTTGTGTTCTTCCACTTCACTTAAATTGTTAAATGTACTGGCATATAATTGGGCAATATAACTCCTAATAATTGCTTTAATTTCATTTTCATTAGTGGTGTATTCACCCTTTTGATTTTTTATACTAATTATTTTAACTTCTCTTTAAAAATCTGGCTTTGTCAATTACTACTTGTGTGACCTTGGACAATTTAGTCTCTCTGGGTCTCAGTTTCCTCATCTGTAAAATGAAGGAGTTTGATTAAGGAGAAGCAAGTCCACAGGGTAGTGGACTTGGAATCAGGAAGACCTGAATTCAAATTCTTCCTAAGATCCTTATTATCTTTGTGACCTTTGGCAAGTCATTTAATTTGTCTGGGCCCTAGTTTCCTCATCTGTAAAAGGAAGACAAACTAGATAGCCTCCAATATTCCTTTTAGCTCTAAATTTGTGATCCTGATTCCAGACCTGGCTCCCTCTCCTGCTTTTGACTCCCTCCCCCCAAGTGTATGTACTTGCAGTGGCAGGGAAGGTCATGGACAAACGATTAAGTTGAAGAATTGGGAGGTTAGGGTATTTGAGGGAGAATCACTTGTATGTTTAAGTTGCCTAGTATGAAATCAAGAAATGGGGAGAAGACAAAAAACTAGCCGTGTGACCTTGGGCAAGTCACTTAACCCCAACTGCCCTCCAAAAAAACAAAAACAATAAAAAAAAGAAATGGGGAGAAGAGAGTTTGAGACCAAGGCACTGAATTCATTAAAGAAGTGAGTATCCGAGATGATTAGGTGATAAATATAGATTGAATGAACCTCTAGGGGAGAGAGGTTATTGAGTGATGTGGTAGAGAAAGAGTTTGGAAGGGGCAATGGGGAACAAGGGGTAATTCAATTCCTCCATCAGAGGGAAGTATGAGTACAAATACATCCAGTTCTGGAAAGAGTAGTCAGGTAAGTTGTGTCATCAGGATGGAGCTAGGTCTCAGTGAGTGTAAGATGGAAGAAACAAGAAAGAAAAAATTTTGGGTAAAACCTAGTTTGCCACCTATGGAGCACAGTATAATGATTGGATAGCTTTAATGGAAAGGTTGGGTTGAAGGGTATGGGAATAAATCCATGGGGGTGGAGAATAAGATCAGAACCAAGGGTTCAAAATCCCCGGGAAAGAATGCATATGAAAGGATTTCCTTAAGTATGCTAATCACTAAGGAACTCATTCAGGCAAATTATCATTATCCACAAGTGTTTGGCTTCAGGTGGAATTGTCCCAGGACATCAGGAACAACTGTGTGTGGCTAGAAAGGAGGATACAAAACAGAAGAGGTACATGGAGGGTACCTGGGCAGAAGCAGGGCAATCCCTGTGAAGCGGTAGGTAGCCGGAGAGGGTTGCTTGGAGCTTGATGGAATAGCACAGGCAACCTAACCCCAGTGGTGGAATAGCATTTCCTATCACTGGGGAAATTTTCAACCAAATAGTTCTGAGTGGGGATCTTGAATAGTCAGGAGTCATGTGGAGGGTCCTAGGCACATGGGAAATGTTAGGGGGTATGAGGAAAGAAAGAGAACTAACTGAAACTTTATTATTTCTAGCTTAAAGAAGCTCTAAATTAGTGTTTTTTGATTGATAGGGCTATAGAAAAAAGTTACAGAGATCTCATCTATACTGACTGGAGCTGTCAGCCTAACATATCACTCCCCTCTCAAAAAAAAAATCTGCTTTCTTATGAGGGAAATTTAAAGGAATAAAAGCTATATGTTTTTATACTTAGAGAAATTATATAAAAGTATAAGGCGTGCTCAATCCATTTTTGTTTGCCCCACGGATAAGTGGTCCTATTTATTTGGATGACAGCTCTTAATCCTCATGGAGTATTGAAATATAATTCTATGATTTCTAGAAATAGAAATCTCACCTTCAACTTTTAAAGGGTAAGAAGCAGGAGGGCCCATACAAACATAAAAAACATTAAGAAACAACATTTTTTTTAAACAAGCACAAAGACCTATAATGAATGCTTGATGAAATAATGCTTTCATTATCTTGGAGATGGTAAGTACCAGAAGGTAAAGCCTTCTGTAGTGACAGAAAAGAGAGGCAAGCAGGGGAAACTTTAGCTATTTATTAAAATAACATGCACCTGTTCTGATTAACCAGCTTTCCTACCTCCCCTACTACCGTGTAGAATTTTGCTTATTACCATTCTCTTGTAATGGATAAAGTTCCCAAGATTTCCATTTCAGCTGGGTCTTCCTGGGACTGAGATGGATACTTAGTGACTCAGATGATGTTCTTGATGTTCTCATAGGTGCCATCTCTTCCAAGACAATTTCCTGTCTATGTACATGGGCTGGGACCTAGAAACAATAAAAGAGTTGATTTATGAGGGGATCACTCAGAGTTGGAACTAAAACCTCTGAGAAAAAGAGTAAAAGAAACATTTCCTAGGAACCAAGGAAAAATGGTAATTTTTAGGAGTCACGTCTTTGGGCCTCAGTTTTTTGATCTGTATAACTGTAACAATAATACTTACAATATCTATCACAGAGGGCTGTTTTAAGGAAAATGCTTCCTAAACTATACTGTATAAATGTAAGCTACTAAAGAGTAATGATGAGCTCTAAGGAAAAGAGACAGGAAGTGACAAAATAAATAGCTTTAGCTAATCCATCAACAGATTTGTAGTGTCACTGGATTGTTCCCATTGCTATAATAACACAAATAATCATAAAAGTAACCTTACTTCTGAACTCCAGTATTAACTTCTATCACTGGATTCTCCTCTATAACATTTCTTTCAAGGTGATCATCCAACCCCTGCCTGAACACATCCAGTTATGAGGAGGATACATTGTCACAAAGTTATCCCATTCCATCTCCAAACAAATGAAAAATGTAGGAAGTTCTTCCTTTTTTATAACCTTTAAAAAAAGTTTTATTGATGTGCTTTTAAAAAATTTTACAAACATTTACAGATCACTTCACAAGAGCTCCTTTGTCACAAACTAAATCAATTAAGTAAAACTACAGAGACCTCATCTGAGAGTAAAGGCTACCTTTTACATCTGAGCATACCCATGACTTTTTTTTTTCCTAAATTAAGAGAAATCTATTTTCTCTCTTTCCTACTTCCCCATTCCATTGAAGAAAAAGAGAAAAACAAATTTCTTGTAAGAAATATGTATAATCAAGCAACAAAAATTCCTTAATGGATATATAGTTATAGATATATGTATACCTATATGTGTATATATAGACATATCTATAGCTCATTCTATACCCTAAATCTGTCACACAGGCATAATAGACAATATGTTACTCATAGATCTTCTGGGATCATGAATGATCACTGGACTGATCACCATTTTTATAATTTTCAAAGTTGTTTCTAAAGTGGTGGCGGTGTATAAATTTTCTTGGTTCTGTTCATTTCTTCTTCAGTTTATGCAAGTCTCCAAAATTGTTCATTTAATAATACTAATATTATATCATAAATTTTTCTTCTGGTTCTGCTTGCTGTCTTTCTATGCCTTTTTGAAGCATCTATTACAGCAAAACAGTACTTCATATTCAAATAATACAACTTATTCAGCCATTCCTCATTGTTGGATATGCTTAGTTTCCAGTTTGGTTTTTTTTTTGGGAGGGGGAGTAGGGGGGGTGACTGGCCACCACAAAAAGAGCTGCTATAAATACATTTGTAACAAATCTTTTCCCCTTTATTCTCTTCTGGGTATAAATGTAGCAGTAGCGTAGCTTGGTCAAAGGGCAAGGCACTGTTCTGTAATTTTTTAGTGTGAAATTCCAAGTTGCTTTCAGAATAGCTATTATACCTATTTGCAAGTCCACTAATAGCACATCCATGTACCTGTTGTGCTTTAACTCCTCCAACATGATCATTTCCCTTTTCTGTCATCTTTGCCGCTCTGAAGCGGATGAGGTGGAATCTCACAATCGCTTTAATTTGCAGTTTTGTAATTAGTTGGGACTTGGAGCACTTTTTCACATGGCTATAGTCTGAATTTCTTCCCTTGAGAAGAAATCTGTTCATAGACCACTTATTAATTGGAAAATGGCTCTTTTTCTTATATATTTGAATCAGTTACTTATATACCTTAGAAATGAGACTATTTTGGAGAAATTTGCTGCAAGATTTTTCTCCCAGTTACTTATTTTCTTTTTAATCTTATCTTTATTAGATTTGCTTTTTCAAAACTTTTGCCTGCTGGTTCTAGTTCAGTCCGTTTGGGAACATCAATGACTAGCCTAAACCCTCTTCCATATTCCTTTAAATATTTGGAGAGATCAACTTTCCCCTGTGTTTTCTTTTCTAGATTAATATTCCAGTTCCTTCAAACATAATTCACATTTCCTTTAGTCTGGACTCTGTTCTCCCCCAAAACAAATCATACCTTCCCCTTTCCCACCTGGTATTCAGGTTCATCAATTTCTCTTTCCAAATCCTCCAGGACAGTCACTGCTTCCTCTCCATTCTCTGGATGATGATCCTGTACCCAGGTCTGCAGATCCTTGGGTAGGATAGTTAAGAACTGCTCCAATACCAAGAGCTCCAAAATCTGTTCTTTAGTATGCATCTCTGGCCTCAGCCACTGACGGCAAAGCTCGCGAAGTCTAGTTAGAGCTTCACGAGGACCAGGCGTTTCCTGATAGCAAAGCTGCCTGAAATGCTGCCGGAAAAGCTCGCTTGTGCTGTGATTACGTTGCAAGGTCGATTCTTGCCCCCAATAATGTGCTTCCTCTTTCACTAAAAAAAGATCCTCTGACTCTTCCAGAACTTCAGGGTTAAGGGGTGTGGCCATTCTAAATTTGTATACCAAAAGATGGGTCACTATATGTTTATAATTTAGGGAGATCCTTTTCTGTTCTTCTTTGAGGATACTCCTGAGACATGAGAAACAGTTTAACAGAGAGAATGACAAAAGTTAGTACAAACTTAGAGACAAGCTAATAAAAAAAACAGAAGTTCACTACTTGAAAGTAATTTCAATTGGAAGAGATCACTGAATAACTAAACAGGTAGGTTACTGAAACTGTGGGGAATTCATCAGTCAGTTTCACAGAAAATTAGCAAGCAAGGGAAGGCACCTTAGGGATCATTTAGCCCACGCCCTCATTTTACAGATAAGAAAACTGTCCAGCAAGGAGAAGGGCTTTGTCCAATGCTTCACAGCAAATTTGTGGTAGAGCCAGTGTCTATGTCTCTTTATTCTAATCTAAGTTCTGTATGCTTTTACAATGCTCTGTTAGGAAAATGCCTAGGTGGCAAGGCTGCCCCTGGAGGCAGGAGGACTTAAATTCAAATTCAGCCTGAGCCATTTTGTAGCTGTAAGAACCTGAGCAAGTCAACTTAACCCCGTTTGTCTCTGTTTCCACATCTATAAAATGAGCTGGAGAAGGAAATGGCAAACCACTTTAAGTATCTTTGCCAAGAAAACTTCCAATGAGGTCACCAAGAGTTGGTATGACCAACTGATCAAACAATAACAAAAAATCGTGAAAATAACTGGAATAAAATCTTACGAATCCAAAACTTTTACTCCAATAATGTAAGCAGTTCCTTCATTATTGAATTCCTGACGAAGGGAGGACAGGAGACCTACAATTTGATTAAAGAACTTCCATTAAAAAAAAAAAAACTTTCCCGTTATCAAGGCAGACCGGTAATTATTCTGCAATTGGTGATTTTAGGAGTTGCTTGATGTACTAATAGGTTAAGTGTTTTCCACAAGGTTACATAATATCATGGGAAGCAATGGAACCCAGGTCGTCCTGATTCCACAGCTACATCCACTACATCACACAAATTTTCTATAGCTTAATCTCATTTCCTCTCATCGTGGCACGTAACAGGCTTTATGCCCATTCTGCAAAGAAATACTCTTGTCTTTCTGCTCCCCTTCCCCGGGGAAAGGCTGGAAGAGAAACTATGCGGGCAGGGAAATACAAAGCGGGTAACGCCGAGCTCGACAGAAATGAAACGAGGGGAAGGGGGAGGAGAGAGGAGGGAAAAGGAGAAAGGAGGGGAAAGGGAGATGGGGGAGGGAGAGACAGCGACAAAGAGAGACAGAAACGAGCACACGAAAACCTGGGTCTCAGAAGAGTTAAAATCTCTCCTATACTACTGCTAAAGACCGTAATCCCCTCGCATTGACAGGTGCCTGACACACGCCCCAGGTCTTCTGCGCCCAAAAATCTTCTGAGGCTCGGCTGTACAATGTCTGGCGGCACGCTAACCCAGCGAACAGAGGTAGGCCTAGCCCGCAGCATGCACCAGAAAAGGAAGAGAGGCGGGGCCAGAGCCTTAGTGGAAGCCCCAGAAATAGACACCACCCCTAATCCCGTTTTCTCTGCATTTTCTCGGCCTTTTTGTGCAGGCGGGGCTGAGATGAGAAAGAAGTTACCCTGCACACCTTCCCCAACTCGCTACACGTCCCACTCACCGCAAGCAAGTAGAAATAGGGCTTACAAGATTCAGTTCCAAAAAGTGGGCGACAAGAAAGCAAAGAAGGCCACAGGCCACCTTAGGCAGACAAAATGATTGCAAAGCGATCCACCAATGCAAGCTAAGCCTAGTGAAATCTCGTCATTTCCGGATCTCTCAAAGAAACACTCCGCTTTACTCACCCCGCCCGTTGTTCTGATTGCCAGCTGAGTCGAATTCTGCGACTATGACTAGGGCTTTTTTTCTTCTTCTAATTAAGACGTGTCTGATGTGGAGGAGTTTTTGTTTCTACTCTTGAATTCTCTCGCGCTATTTATTTTCTTTCCCTGTCTCACTTATGGTGTGACTCAGTGTGCGAGCCCAAACAGTAGCTGCTTGAAAGCATATAATTAGAATATTCTACAAATTCAATTCAGCAAATATTAATAAAGTACTGTGTAAGAGGTACTGTGGGTTACAAAGACAAAAATGAAACAATTCCTGCCTCAATGGCTTTAGTTTTTACCAGGGAATACCAGATATACATAGATAAATGAATATGAAGGGATTGGAGCAAATGGTTTATCTTTCTACAATGGATGACTGTTGAATGAAGTAAATATAATTTGAGTAGGGAATCAGTAAAGGCTTCCCCCAAGAACCGACACCTGAACTGAGTTAAGGATTGAAGGAGGCAGAGAACATAGGATCAGATCTAGAAGGCACCTCAGAGACTATCTAGTCCACTCCTTAATGTTACAAATAAGGAAACTGAAGCCCAGAGAGATTTAGGGTATTTGCCCAAGGTCCCAGAGGTAATTTAGCCTCAGAGCCAGAATTTGAAACCAAGTCTTCTCCCAAACCATAGATCAAGTGTGCGTGAGCAAAGGCATCTAGACAGAATAGTTTGCCAGGCTGGGAAAGTTAGTTGACAAGTTTGGCTGGAAGACAGTGTCTATGAAGTAATGTGAAATAGGTGCTTGATAAATAATCATGAAGCAGCATTGAACCATAATTGAACTATATTGTCTTCTTGGGTAATATGAAACATCTAGGGCTAGGAGAATTTTCCACCAACCAAGGGAGTGAAAATCTTTTGCATGAAGAAAATCGATATCAATAGGATAAGGGAAGCTTTCAATTAAGGGATAACAATGTGAATTTTTGGTATACCAAGACACTATTGGTGGAGCTGTTCTGGGAAACAATTTGAAATTATGATAAATGTTCACACCATTTGAGCCAGAGATTGTGCTGGGAGATAATTTGACTCAAGCCCCAAACTTGCAGTAGCATTTTTGTGGTACAAAAAACTAGAAACAAAATTGATGTGTATCAGCTGGGGAATTAATAAACTATTTAGCATATATGACTGTAATGGAATATTACTGTGCCATAGGAAATTATGAATATGAAGAGTTCATAGAAGTATGGGAAGATTTTTATGAATGGATAGAGGGAAGAAGAACAAGAAAAACAACTTATAAATGGAAAGAAAAACCCCAACTAAATGCTACCCAATTAGAATAACCAAACTTGGTCCTGCAGAAAAGCTGAGAAAATGAACCTTCTTTCTAGGGGTGGGGAACTACGTAAGGGAAACATGAAATGTAAATGTAAGGGAACATTTCATATGCTGTCAGACTTAACTATGTTGCTTGGTTTTGCTGAACTGTCTTTTTTCCTTTTAAATTTTGTAATTTATAAGGATGGCTTGTGTAGGGAAGGAGGAAGAGTTATCTTGAGAAATGAAGGTGATATAAAAACAAAATATACAATAACTTAAAGAGTTATTTGACTTGTTATCCTGGAGCCAATCTGAGTGGGATTCTATTTTTAAAAACACACCACTGTACCGTCTTCTCACTTCCTCAACCTTTCCTTTTTCTTCTTTCCATTCCCTATTCTCTCATTTTACTTTCCTTCCAAATTCCCTCATTTTCTTTCTCTTTCTTCCCCTCTTTTTCCCTCATCTTCTCTATACTCTCATTTCTGCCTCTCTTCAAGTCATCTCCTCTATCCCTCCCACAGCTGCTTTCCTCTTCTAAACATAAATCTAACTCTCAAATCTGGTGCCTCTTACTACTCTGACACCCCACATCCTAACCCATTATTGCCACTATCCTCCCTATAACTGGCTCATGCTCCAATTTAGCCTCAGATTTCAGCCCTCTCAGTATAATAATCTGGGTTTGTCTGCCAAGTCCCCTGTAATTTATTACAGTATTATCTTCATTATTCTTAAGTGGGTTATCTATTTTATGAATAATAATTATCTGTAGAACTTTTAATGGTGGATGCCACCATTATAGTAGCCTTTGGTTGATTAGTTGAGAAACTCATATCTTATTGCCAACCTGTTATCAAACCTAATATAATTAAAAAAGTAAATCTGCTGTCAAGAATAAAAATCATATGATTAATTCCAAAGTCAGATAAATTGTTTTTGAATCACACACACTGCTTATTCATTAGTGCAATTAATTGAGAAGCAAGCATACTTTAGAGAACTGAACAAAAATACATACCTTTCATAGAAGACAGGTATTATTTCTAAATTCACATCTTAGATCAGATTATTAGGGGTAAAATGTCACCTCTATAAGAAAAAAAAAGGCAAGGGGGAAAAAAAGCAGTAACAGCATCCCCACACCTCTAAGCCATAACCATACATTTACTTAGTATATGTTCTTAAGTGCCCTGGACTACAGGTAAATAAATCTTTCCAAAGAGATTTTGAGTTTGATAGGTTTGAACAAGTCATTCTGAAGCCCCCAAATTCTCAGCTAACATTCCTAATACTGGGGTATGAAATAATTTTTGTTAGCCCACTCTCGGGCATTTGTTTACCCAGTCACCAACATGATTTTTCTGATGCTTGATGAGGTGCTAAGAGTATCTGTAGCTTTGTCAGTAGGATTTCTCTGCAGGTTCATGTGGAATAAATTATTAAAATTTTTATGCCAGTGGATAATCTGGCTTCTCCCCAGCGTGGATTCTCTGATGTACAATGAGGTGTGAACTCCGCCTAAAGGCTTTCCCACACTCATCACATTCATAAGGTTTTTCCCCAGTGTGAATTCTCCTGTGTCCTATAAGGTGTGAGCTGTAACTGAAGGCTTTCCCACAAACATCACATTCATAGGGTCTCTCCCCACTATGTATTCTCTGATGTCCAACAAGTGCAGAACTATGACTAAATGATTTCCCACATTCATGACATTCATAAGGTTTTTCCCCACGGTGGATTCTCTGATGATGAAAGAGGCCAGAGCTCTGACTGAAACTTTTCCCACATTCAATACACTGGTAAGGTTTCTCTCCAGTGTGAATCCTCTGATGTTGAATAAGATGTGAGCTGAGACAGAAAGCTTTTCCACAATCATTACACCGGTAAGGTTTCTCTCCAGTATGTGTTCTTTGATGTCTAATAAGGCCTGAACTATAATGGAAGGCTTTCCCACAATCATTGCATTGGAAAGGTTTCTCTCCAGTATGGGTCCTCTGATGCTGAATAAGGTGTGAACTGTAATAGAAAGCTTTCCCACAATCATTACATTGATAGGGTTTTAGTTTGCTGTGTATTCTCTGATGGTCAATAAGTTGTGAGCTCTGAATGAAGGTTTTTCCACATTTGTTACATGAATAGGGTCTTTCTCCAGTATGAATACGCTTATGTCTAATAAGGCTGGAGTTCTGAGTGAAGCTTTTCCCACATTCATCACATTTATGTCGTCTTTCAATTTCAGCACTTCCTTGATGCCTTTCTAATTTGCCCTCATGTTCATAGACTTCTCCAAGCTCAAGACCCTGGGGAATATGCCCATTGAGCCTATCAGGTAATTCCCCTTTAGATTCCATGTCTGCTTTAATATCCTGGTTTTGAGCTGACTTTCCATTCTCCATTCTGGTCACACCATCTGAAACAATAAATATACTATGCAAACATTACTGGGGAAAAAGAAGCAGTCTTTAGGAAGAACAAGATGATACAAATTAAACAAATGCACACCAGGAGTGTATGTATACATGTACAAAATGTGGAAAGAGAAAGAACAAGGGCAGGTAAGAGTAGCAGGTGTTATGCAGATGAGAAGAAATCAGAAAAGGAGTGCAAAGCACAGAGAATGGATGGAGAGAGCTGATCAGGTAGGATGTGTGACCAAGGGAGCATGCAAAATGATGAATGGGAAAAAAAATTAAAGATAGGTTCATCAATTCAGAATAGACCATAGAGATAAGAGAGGAAAAAGGCAAAGTAGAAGTAATGAAGAGAATCTATACACAATATTTTGAAGTTAAAACATAAGATTCCATTTTCAAATAGAAAATCTTATATTGGTGTAGCATTCTATTAAATACTTTCACATATGTTATCTCATTTTATCTTCATTTATCTTATTGAAGTAAGAGGGCTAATAAATGTAAATGAGACTCAAATCTAGCTCTTCCAACTATGAGTCAATATGTTTTTCCATTATATTGTGTTTACATATCATACCTCACTTACATCTTTACATATCATACCTCTCAGGGACAATGGCACACAGCAGAAGCTTAGTAAATGCTAACTGACTGACTGACTGACTTACCCTTCCTGTGGAAAGACCAGAAATCAGTATAAAAAGGGAGCTGTCACCTGGAGACAGGAAGAAGAAATAACTATTTTTACCTCTGGGACATTAATGATCTACCTCTTCCATCTGGAGCTAAGGAGGCAGAATTTAAAGTCTCTGTATTCTAAGACTAAATTCAATGGACCTTCAGAGACCTCATAGTTACTAACAAACAAGAAGCAAATAAACCATAAACTCACAAAATCCCATAAAGACTAACCCTATTTTTCCTTACCCAGTGAAACCATGTTCCCATAACTGTCCTTCCTTTTGTCCCTACAGAGACTCTTCTGAACAGGGTCCAGTTCTCCCAATTTCTCCAATGCAAGTGACATGGCCATATTTTCAAATGTCATTAGTTTCTGGGGGAAAAAAAAACAAAAACAAGAGACCCCCATTTTCAGATTAGGTTACCATTAGAATAATAACACCACTGGGACCTAAATTGAGGGATAAAGCTGGTAACAGGCAAGTAGGATACACAGAGAGATAATATGTCTCATAAGGAATCTGAGAAGGTAAGGGGAGTTAAGAGCAAAGAATAATGAATAAATAAATAGGTTACTGGAGTACTTGTAATAAGGTAGGATGGGACTTGGACAGCAAGGGAAAATGGGCAAGCCCAGCCCAAAAGAAAGAGAAAGCCACTGTCAAGTAACAGACAAGAGGGCAAAGGTCACAGCTCACCTGGCATCCAGTTGTATTACATGTGAGAAGTGAAGATGCCATCTTTTGGTCACTAGGAATCCCCTTTTGTGGAAGTATAGGAATATGGGAAAGAGGCAGAGCTAAGAGAGAAGAAAGGAGTGAGTGAGCCCAGTCCTATTGTGTGACTTCCAATCATTGTGGAATCTAAGATTATCTCCTTCAGAATTTGTTTTCTTCATATTTCCTGAAAACTTATAGTAGTAATGATCATACAAGATCTTCACAGATTCCTTTTATATTTTTCAATTTTAATAACTGAGACGAGGTATGCTAGAAAACAAATTAATTTTGGGATAACTACATTCAATGATAATACAAGATCCTGCAATATATTAGCATAAACAAGAAAAGAAATTGTCATGAGTAGCAGTTGAAGCCCAAAATCAGAAAGCATACTGTTGCCAGAAAGTTACACCATATAAAAATTCAATTCCTAAATGTATAAAAACATTAAAAAGAAACTGATTCTGTAAATTACAAACCATGATCTAGGTGACCTAAAATTAGAAAATTAGTGAGGAGAGGACAGCAGTTGCAAAAGAAAGCATTTTGAAAGGAATCCAAACAATAATAAATTTAAATCTCTTTTTTTCTACCATCTTCTCTAAGAATAAATTCTACACCACTATACTCAATATAATACAATCCCTCATGTTGTTTATCCAGAGAAGTGGATTAGAAGTAGAACTACTAGACCTATTAGTCATCTAATTCAGAGGTGGGAAACCTAGTGTCTCAAGGCCACATGTGGCCTTCTAGGACCTTGGGTATGGCCTTTTGACAGAGTCCAATTTTTATTAAGTAGATTTGTTCTGTGAAGTTTGGATTCGGTCAAAAGGCTGCACTTGAGGCCCTAAAGGGCCACATGTGGCCTCCAGGCCTCAGGTTCTCCACCTCAGATCTAACCTGTTGCCACATGTCTTTTCTTATGAGAACATTTTAAAAGTATAATTTGTTGGGCAAAATAAAGTTCTTGCTTAGTTTCACTAATATAGTTTTGAAAAAGTTTGAAAATCAGAGAATTTCTAAGTATTATCCATCATAGCAGTTCTAAATAATAGCACTACTGTATACTGTATACTATATAGCTGCCCTGAAAAATTTAATGATTTTGACTTTATATATGGCTTCTACCATACACATATCTTTAAGGTTTGCAAAGCACTTTAGAAATATTATGCAATTTTATCCTCACAATAACCCAAGGAGATAGATTCTATTATTATTCCCATTTTACAGATGAGATACCTGAGTCAGATAGAAGTTACATGACTTGTATGAAGTCACACAGCTAGTAAGTGCTTGAGGTCAGATTTGAACTTAGGTCCTCCATATAAGAGGTCCAGTGCTCTTTCTACACTCCACTTAGCTGCCATAAATTATTGGCATTTTAAAGTTTTTTTAAAATAGTACTTTATCAAGACCTAGTACATCTCCATTCCTGACCACAACGTAGCTTTATTTTTTTTTCATTTTTCCACCTGACATCAAAGCGTAGTATGGTGGAAAGAACAATAGCCAAAGAGTGAGAAGATCTAACAGTCCAAGTTCCTTCTCAAATTCCTTCTGACATACTGAGACAAGAGCAATGAATAAACATATTTATAGTTTAGCACTGAAATTTCTAGATAATTACTTTACCACCATCAATCAGTAACCTTTTCCTCCCTTTACTCTAACCAACTATTTCTATCACTTGGGCCTGTCTTTTTTGTTACTTTTATTATAAACTTAAATATCAACAAACATAAAGTGCTTAATAAACCCCAAAGCATCAATTATCTGGAAAGAATTCCCTATTTGATAAGAACTAGTAGGAAAACTGGAAAGCAGTTTAGCATAAATTAGATTTAGACCAACATTTTGTACCATATTCCACAATAAATTTAAAACATATGGGGGCGGCTAGGTGCAGTGAATACAGCACCGGCCCTGGAGTCAGGAGGACCTGAGTTCAAATGTGGCCTCAGACACTTAACACACACCAAAAAAACAAAACAAAACAAAACAAAACCTAGCCATGTGACCTTGGGCAAGTCACTTAACCCCAACTGCCCTCCAAAAAAAAAAAAAAGAAAAACACATGAAAAGATCAAACCATAAAAAATTAAAAGAAGCAAATCATATCTTTCAGAACTGTAAGTAAAGAGTAACTCTTAACCAAAAAAAGAGATAGAGTCAATTATAAAAGACAATTATAGGCAGTTTTGATTACATGAAATTGTAAAGATTTCACCTGAATGAAATTAATATAGTTACATGACTAGGATATAAGAAAGGAAGCAGTTGAATTGGAAGAAATTTTTACATGAAATGTCTAATAAGGGTCTGATATCTAAGATATATGGATAAATAATGTAAATGTATAAGACTATTCTCAAATAGGTCATAGATAAAGAATGTGAACAGTTTTTAAACAAACTGCAAATTATTAACAACCATTAAAAATGTTCCAGATAATTAATAATAAAAGAAATGTGAAACAAAATAATCCTGAAGTTTCATCTCATACCCAGAGATTCAGTGAAGATGACAAAAGATAGTAACATATTCAGGAATGCCCACACCTTATTACTTTGTGATTGGGCAGTGGGTCAAAGAGGGCCATGACATTCTCTGATCCAGGAGAAGACTGATGTGAGTTTTTGCTTTGGGGCTCACTTTGGAAAGAGTTGTGTGATTTGGCCAGACGAGACTCTGGGCAGCCAGAGAGCCCCCTGGGCTTTGAAAACCCAGATGTTGGTGCTTCCCTCTCTGGTAACTGACTAGGTATGGATGTAAAGGTCAAACAGCTGGAAGTCAGTCTGCTAATCTGTTTCTTTGTCTGCTTGTAACTTCTGTTTGTGTTCCCTGAAGTTCAGGTTGACTTTTCCCCTTGAATGATACATGTTTGATTGATTAAAACAAGACTGTTAACCCATTTTAAGTTGCTTTCCTTTAGAAAAGCAGATCTAAGAACGTGTGCTAGCAGCCATCCTGGGCATGCTAGGGTGCTCGCTGATACAGTCATTTAACTTGTCTGCCTCAGTTTCCTCAACTGTAAAACAGGATAATAATAGTACTACTCATGGATTTGTTATAAAGATCAAATTAGATAATATTTATAAAACAGCACAGTGCCTGGCACATAGTAGACATTTAAGAAATATTTGTTCCCTTCCCCTGGCATCTATTACATTATGTTAATTCTCTGTTATGATAATGAAAATGCTTTATATACTTTAAAAATGATATACAAATAGGAGTACTTATTTATTTATTAAGAATTTAAAGTTTTGCAAAGGTGCATTTTATAGATAAGGAAACAGGCTCTGTCAGTTTGTCTTGCTTGTCATCACAAAGCTAATAAATTTCTGAGGAAAGATTTAAACTCAAGTGTCAGTTCAAGTCCAACTTCCTACTACGCCATACTGTTTCAGTATAATTACAGTCAATTCTCTTTCATGTCAACTCTCAGATCCCTTCCTTCCAATACAGAATTGTAGAACTTCAAAGTTGGAGAATACTAGATTGGCTTATTCTAGTCCAGTCTCTACTCAAAGCATAAAATCTGCCTCTGATATCTAAAACAACCTTACATTAATCCACTAGCATTTAAGGCAGCTATACTAGTTCAGACATTCATCACTTTGAGCCTGAAAACTTTGACAATTTCTTAACTCGTCTCCTGGCCACCAGGCTCTATAACCCCAAGTTAACCTATGCACTGATGCTATTTTAGTTTAGCTTTGTACTATCCTCCACTACTAATAACGTTCAATGGTTCCCTAATGACAGGAAGAAAAGGTGTCTAAACTTCTTAGCACGGACCCTGTATGTTTTCCCTACTACTCCCATTCATCCTTTTAGATTCAGTTTCAATCTTATCTCTTCTATGAGTTTCTCTGGCCACTTTATCCCAAAGTGATTTCTTTTACCTCTGAATTCTGATAACACATTACTTCTACAAGGAATATCAAAACCCTCTGAATAGTATCTAATCTTTAGTTCAGGGGTATATGTAACTGGAGACTTTTTGAAGAATGATAAAGATAGAAGCACAAATAAATTAATGTTATAAGCTAAAATAAACATACAATTTTAGTTTGGGACCACTAATTTATACCATTTATACACACTTATTTGCTGCTTTTTATTATTATTTGACCTATGAACTAGATTGAAAATTGTCTTAAATATGGGGGACTGTTTATGTTCCCCATAACAACAGCACAATGACTTGTACATAGTAAGCACTCAATAGATATTACTGATTGACTGAGTGATATTATTAGTGTCTCCAGAAAATATCAGTGCATTGAATTTTAACACTCACCACTCATTTGTAGGGGTTGGGCTTCCTGAGATTCACATTTGACCTGGGTTTCCATGGGCTGTAACTGTACACTAGGTGACACCTTTGCTGAACATATGGGCACTAACTCCTCCAACAGCAATGCCTGGTTATAGGAACTAGCTGGAACCTAAAGGCAATGAAGTACAATTAAGTTTATGAGGAAATTACTGTATCTGTAGCCAAATCTCTCCAAAGTGACCATATATAAAATTCCTAAATCCAACATGGAATATATACTGTCCATTTCCTACCTGTTGTTTTGGTTCATCGAGCTCTTTCTCCAAATTCTCCAATACAATCACAGCTTCCTCCCCACTTTTTGGCTCATGTTCCCGAACCCAAGTCTGGAGATCCTCAGGTAAAATGGTCAAGAACTGCTCAAGCACCAGTAAATCTAAGATCTGCTCTTTCGTATGCATTTCTGGTTTTAGCCACTCACAGCAGAGCACCCAGAGACGTCCCAAAGCTTCACGTGGACCAGGTGTTTCCTTGTAACAAAACTGCCTAAAGCGCTGACGAAAGAGTTCTGGGCTATAAGTATTATTCCCTTGCAAGTTATTTTCCTGTTCCCAGACAGGGACTTCTTCATTCTTTACTGTGAGATGTTTTTTCTGTTCCTCTGGAACTCCAGGAGGCAGTGCAGCAGCCATTTGTACTAGAATTGATTAGAATATGGCTCACTTCTGGCTGAAGTTTATGCTTTCAGGACATATGCCTGGTGTTTTCTTCTCCCAAAGTCCTCCTAACTTACGGGAAGAAGCACAGATAACAAAGAAGTAACCAGTTCTACTAAAAAAATTGACACTGATGAAGTCACCAAGGCAATTCACTATCTAGGAATAAAAAAATCCACAAAGTTAACTGAAAGAAAATTATTATCCTCAAAGGTAAAAAAAATTCAGATAATTTATCCTCCTGTAAGTATAGAACCATACTGAGTTTGAGAAAGAAAATAATAATTATGAAGTATTATCAATCTCTTCAGATTTGAGGGCAAACAGCAAGGAAAAACAATGCCTATGAATTAATGACAGCTTAGACCAGGGGTTCTTAACCTTTTGGGTATCCAGTACCCCTTTGGCAATCTGGAAAAATCTATAGATCTCTTCTCAATGTTTTTAAATGAATAAAATTATTAGAAAAGTAATTCTATTGAAATAGTTATTAAACTGTTGTTTAAAAAGTTCACTGACCCTAGGTTAGGAACCAAAGGTGTAGATCAGTACACAGAGTCGGTAAAGACAAGATCGGAATGTATCCTTAATTGCCTTTTAGGTAATCAATCACTTTTTTTGGTCCTCCAAGTCATAACGACCAGGATCCAAATCTTCTCTCTAACAGGTACTTAAGTCTTATTCCTCATCTTCTTTCCCCACCCCCATTAACCACTCAATGCCCCATGTAAGTCTCTACCTATATCTATTAAATTCCAGATCTAGTACCTCCCCCCCCCCCATTAGTTTTACATAGCTATCACGGAGGGAACTACTGTTGTCTTGGGGGGAGGTAACCAGCAGAAAGAGGTTAAGCCTCAATTCTCTACAAGGAGAGTAATAATCCCAGTGTGAAGTGATTATGAATTTAGTGCAGGAAGGGACCTTAAAGGTGGAAGACTACGGTAATAACTGTGGAAATAGTAAATTTGAAAGAGATTAAAGAAAAAAAGGAAGATTCTAGATGATGATGGATTAAGAAGTGAGGCATGATCCTTCATAAACCTTAGGAATTAGGACAATCATGATGTGCAGAGGGCATTGAGAAGGATTGGATATTATAGAGAAAGGGTGTGAGAAAACGTAGAGTAAAATCAGTCTCATTCATAACTCTTTTCTCTTCCCTTGGGTCTGCCAGCTACCCAGCTATCTGCTTTGGTTCCAGAGATCAGGACAAAGTAGGACCCTGATGAACTGTGGGCTCCTGCAGGAGGAATTCGGTACTAGAGGAGTCAGAAATCCAATTACTGAGTTCCATTCCTGACTCTGTTACTCACTCATGAACAACCAGCCCTTGTTCAAGTTACTTCACATTTCTGGGATTCGGGTCTTTCATCAACAAAGTGTTTGGACCAGCTCTAAATCTAAGATTTCAAGATCTTTTTGCCTTCAGAGACTAAGCTTCTAGCACTCGACTGTGGCATCTCCTCCCCTGATGGCAGGAATTGCTTCAGCAATTCTCATTCAATGTACATAACTCTTTATTCTCAATCCACCCCTGAGATGCCCATCCTGGGTTGTTCTTTAATTTCTAGAATATCTCTTCGTACTGGATACAGCACACACCATCGAATTAGTGCCCTTTACCTAAAACATTCCCACCACCAAACCCCATCGTGTTCCACTTTTCCTCCGCATCTCAAAGCCTGACATAAAGAAGTGAGCTCTTGCTAAAAAAGGACACAGAGCTAGTCCTATAGGCTGTCTAACCCTTGTTTGGTAGAAAAAGTTAAGACAGTAACCTCTCCTTTCTTACTGTTTCTGATGCCGAAAGGAATGGTCGGTTCAAAATATAAAAAGGATCGACCAGAACACCCCAGAGGTTCATGAAATAGTTACAACCTCTCTCGCAGCAGTCACTAGGGCAAGTCAGATTTCATGGAAACTCAAGCCCCAACCCACCCTTAAGCGAACCCTCCACCACCATCTTCGGAGGCCAGAAACTGCTTTGAAGTTTCACCACGTCCAAAGATACCAGCCCGAAGAAGGAGACCCCAGACTCAGAAACTAGGCTTGGCTTTGTCCGCAGTAGGTGCTGAAAGATACAAATCCTTAGGGCTCCCGCTAAGGAAATGATCGCCGGGCTGTTTACAAGTTTCGGAGACCACTGGGGTCGTGAATAAGGACAGCAGTTCCACCGCGGATCCACCTGGTTGGGGGCGGGGGGAGGGGAGAATCCGGCGGTCCCTCAGACATACAATTCCTACCCACTCACCCCTAAGCCCGAGAGACTGCTAGACAGAAAGTAGCAAATTCCAAAAGACCGGAAGATTCCGAGCGCTGCGCCCACCCCCAGCAAAACGGAACAGAAAATCACCATCACCCCCTTCCCCAACCCCGCCGCGGCCACTTCCTGTTACCTCTAGGAATCCAGGAAGTTTTAGCTTCTCTGTGGTCGGTTTATTCTAGTCTACATTCTCATATGCTCCCAGATTCTCCTGGTGGGATTGAACTAGAAGAAGAGAGGAAGCGAGAGTCCACGGGAGACTGAGCATCATTCGGTTTTCTGAATCTCTTTGACTTAGCCTAATAGAACAAAACAGAAATGATCTTCAAATGTTTTAATGTCTGTCATCTGGAAGAAAGCTTCGATATAGGCTCACAGGACTCTTAGATACAGTTCTGCTTGACCGCAGAAGTAAAAAATAGGAGCAGTTGATGTTACAGCGTGGCGAATTTAGACTCAAAGAAAAGCTTCTTTAAAAAACGCGAGGGGTGTGTGTGTGGGGGGGTGGAGATATATTTCACTGAAGCCAAAGGTGGATGATGTTTGTTGAAACTCATAGGAAATTCATAAATTGGTTAGGGCAACAGCTCCTCAGAAATTCCTTTTCACAACTTTTCCCACCACAAACGGTTTTCATTTTCTTCCCCTCAAACACCTCTTCCTACAACCTTTCTCCAAGAACGTGTCCACACTTCTACAAGTTCACTCCGGTAATTCAATGAATCTGTGATGTCGAGAATGTGGGTACTCCTCATACTGTGCAACACTTGCTGACCATTTTTATTTCTTTCGCTGAGAACTTCTTTCATATTCTTGGATCACATATATTGGGAATATCTTTTCCTCATTTAAAAAATTATATAAATTTTAAATGTCAATGTCTTACAGAGCTATTTAATGATAAG
This sequence comes from Pseudocheirus occidentalis, assembly GCA_028646575.1. NCBI lineage: Eukaryota > Metazoa > Chordata > Mammalia > Diprotodontia > Pseudocheiridae > Pseudocheirus > Pseudocheirus occidentalis. The sequence continues at coordinate 197,052,278 of CM053593.1, read as the reverse complement.
ATTTTTCCCAGTTTGTAATTTCCTATTCTAGATGTATTTATTTTATTTGTTGGTAATCACAGGAAAGATTCTGATTTGCCAGACTAGGGCTCTCCCTGACACATGCCTAGAGGCCTAAATCCTTGCTCCTTTTGCTGGTAACTCTTCCTAAACAGCATTAGCAGCCAAGGGTTCTTAATCCCCAGGGTCTCCCTTAGGAGGCTGTGTCAAAGAAGATTGGAGACTGAGCAGAAGAAGCTATATATACTCAGCAGAATTTAAAAAAAAAAAAAAACGGTGAAAATTTTTTCCACTACCAGAATTTTTTTCCTGTATCATCTGAAAGGACAAATGAAGCATATTTTATATAGTATTTTTATTTCATATAGAATTTATCATATAGGATGGAACTTTGTTTTCATACCTTTTATTTATGACAAATGAATGTAATTTTCTGTGAAATTTAGCTCCATCCCCACACCTTCAAGGACAAAGCTTATTAGAAACTAAATGAGTGAATCCATCCGGGTGTGGATTAATAAATGTCACCAAGTTCTAAGTCAGAATATTTATTGCCACCATTCAGTTCCCATAGACTTACACAAATTTGACACCTCCATAGATTATATTCACTTTATATTGGAGGTAATTATAGCTAATCCAGCAGATACAGTAATAATAATGATTATTGTAGCTAGCATTTGTATAGCACTTTAAGATTTGCCAAGCACCTTTCAAATATTATTTTGTTTTATCTTCACAACAATCCTAGGAAATGCTATTAATATTAACAACTACTTTTCAAATCTTCATTTTACAGATGAGGAAACAGGCAGACAGGTTAAGTGGTTTGATCAGAGTATTAAAAATCTGAGACTGAATTTGAACTCCTTCCTGACTCAAGGTGTAGCACCACCTAGCTTCAGAAATTGTTGAATTTGCCACATATACACAAATCAAAGTTGAAAGCATCTGATAAGACTCAAAACCAAAAACTAACCTGGGGAATCTTTGTGTAGCCCCTAGGTGTCACTGGAGGGCCAACTTTCTTGTCCTCTTCAACCCTACCAGGAAAAGGTAGCAGTCAAAAACCTCAGATAACACTTTTTGTTTCTACTTCCTGGATCAGCCCAGGAGGAATTTTAAACTTCAGTCCCTTCTTTTCACTTCCATTCTCTCTCTCTCTCTCTCTCTCTCTCTCTCTCTCTCTCTCTCTCTCTCTCTCTCGCTGGGTGTCTCTGTCTCTCTGTCTCTGTGTCTGTGTCTGTCTCTCTTGGTGTCTCTGTCTCTCTGTGTTTCTCTCTATGTCTCTCTCTCTGTCTCTCTCCAGAAAGTCCCAGGTTCTGTCTCAATTTTGCCTTGTGATGAGCCAAATAGGCCTGATCCAGGACTCAGATAGAGACATTAATAACGTACCCTAATTCCTTTCGAGGTGACGGGGCTTGCAAAGGCTGGCTCCCCCGAAAAGAACCTCAGGAATAAACTTAAAAGGACTTATGTCTGATATCCTGACATCAAAACCTTTACCCCCATACTTCAGGCACCAAAAAGGACATGTTCGTTATCATATTATGCTAAAGACTATTGTAAGTCAAAATACTTGATTCTCAGGGATCCCACTTCTATACAGATGTCTTTGAGACTGGTTTCTATGAAAAAAACTTTGAGATTGTGGTCTGCTCTTAGGGAGCATCCTTTGTCCTTTAAGATACATTTTGATAAAAGACAACTGACCTTCCCCATGACTTCCTGGGTCCTTGATAACAAGCCTTGTCTTATCCAAGCTACTTCGCCGGTATGGCAGACTATTCTATTAGTAATAATGCTATAGGATGTGATTGAGATAAGGATACTTGAATCTTTGTCATTTGGATCTTTAAAAACTTTGTTCTAAGCATCAATAAACAGAGTTCCTCGTTCTTTCCTGAACTACCCACATGGCCTGGTCCTTTTTTTATTCACATCTCTGATCATGCTTAATGCTGGACATTAAACAGCACCTAACACTGCCCTTGGAAGTTCAGTTAAGAAATATAGAAAATGAATGGTTCTTAACTGTCGACTTAAGAGTGGGTTCCTATTCTATGAAATATAAAACCTTCCTCCCCTTAGCACACTCAGAAGCCATTTAATCATACTCAACAAACAATGAAGAAAAAGCTCTTTATCTAAATGAATTAAGTTTAACAAACAAACAAACAAAAGTCCTTCTATTGCACACTAAAATTCTTTGCCAAGGGGGTAGAAAACTCCAGGGAAAATATTTCTTTTTTCAGCAGACAGAAAAGAGGTGTGTGGGAAGTGAAAACTTCTCAGAATGTGTCCTGGCATTTGGTGGCAGGTTTGAGTGTCAATTTCACACTTTCCTCTTCATTGCTGCTGTCTATCAGCAGCAAACTCTTTTAGGAGTCTTTCAACCCCCAACCTAGCTTCAGTTCTTTGTCGTCTTTCCTTTCTCTGTGGGCCCCACCTCCTCGCCAATGGCAGCAAGGGACAGCCTGAGCTCACCCACCAACCAAAGGGAGTGAGGGACAATGGGGGAAATATGACTCTGCTGTATTCGGGTTTAAAAACTCTGTTTGCCCCATATTGCATGCCTCCTCTCCCTGATCCATCATGAAGAGGACGGCTCTGGGGGAAGAGAATAAAAATTTCCTGTTTTTATCTTGAGCAACCTCCATGTTCTTGATTAAATTTTTAATGGGGTTGTTCAACCCACACAGATTTGGGGGCTTGGTCCAGGATCCACCCACTTGTGAGCAGCTTTCTCCCTAATTTGGTCTCAAGGCAGTTGCCCAATAGAGATTTCTCCAGTGGTCTCCAGACTTGAGGGGGTGGGGAATTCTGCTGCTTGCAGTGGGCAAAATCCCAAAGGGATATATCCTTTATGGTTTTTAAAAATTTTATTTATTTTTAGTTTTCAACATTCATTTCCATAAGATTTTGAGTTACAATTTTTTATCTCCCTGTCCTTCCCCTACCACCCACCCCAAAATAGCAAGCCTACTGAATACCTCTTCCCCAAGCCTATTCTCTCTTATATCTTCCCGCTTTATCCCCTTAACTTTCTGGTAGGGCAAGATGGGTTCCTATACCCCAGTACCTGTATATCTTATTTCCCAGTTGCATGTAAAAAACAAATTTTTAAATGACTGTTTTTAAAACTTTGAGTTCCAGAATTTTTTCCCTTCTTCCCTCCTCACCCACCCCCATTGGGAAGATAAGCAATTCAATATAGATTGTACATGTGTGGTTACCCAAATCATTTCCATAGTAGTTATATTGTGAAAGGCTAACTATATTTTCCTCCATCCTATCTTGCCCCCCACTTCTTCTATTTTCTCCTTTGACCCTATCCCTTTTAAAAAATGTTTGCTTCTAACTACCCTTTCCCCCAATCTGCCCTCCCTTCTATCATTCCCCCCTCTTATATCCTCTACCCCCCTATTTTCCTGTAGGGTAAGATACCCAATTGAGTGTCTATGTTATTCCCTCCTTAAGCC
>CM053593.1:197027796-197040172 GCA_028646575.1 Pseudocheirus occidentalis | reverse complement strand
AAAAATCAACCTTTGAATGAATACATAAAATAGGAGCTAACTTATTAATAAAATTGACAGTAAAAAATCAACCTTTGAATGAATACATAAAATAGGAGCTAACTTATTAATAAAATTGACAGTAAAAAATCAACCTTTGAATGAATACATAAAACAGGAGCTAACTTTTATGAAAAACAACAATAAAATAGACAAATAATTGGTTAATTTGATCAATAAAAAGAAAGAATACTGAATTATCAGTATCAAAAATTAAGAATGAATGCACCGACAATGAAGATGACATTAAAACAATTATCAGGAGTTATTTTTCCCAATTATTTGCCAATAAAACTGATTATCTAAGTGAAATAGATGGATATTTACAAAAATAAATATATAAATTGCCAGAGGAAAAGAAGAAACACAGTAGTTACATATCCTTATCTTAGATAAATAAATTGAACAAGCCATCCCATAATGTAATGGGAATTAGATACAACTGGTATATAAAAAGAAACATTATTATTAAGAATTTGATAGTTTATTTTCAATATTTATGTGTATTCTTTAAATATTTATTTTTGCATACACACATTACAAGAATTACATTATATAGATGAATAAATTGACTAAATTAAAAAATCATTACAAAAATTTCACTGCAAGGAGATTAAAAATTAACTTAATAGCGTTTGGTAAAAACTTAGTATCCTTTACCAGAAACTGTTCTTATAAATATTGAGCACTGAGCATTAGCAGTTTTTAGTATGGATGATAAATATTCATTTGTTAAATATTGCCCTATGTGGCTTTAATAGTATTCAGAGTTCACATAGGTATATTCTACCAAACATTTCTAAAATTTTTCCCATACATTTAAACAAATGTTTAGATAAATAAGAACAAAAATCTGGAACATGAACTTCATTATACATTTGATTTCTCTCTGTGTTACACTGAATTTCAGCAAGTTCCATTTGAATGTTTCTTTTCTCTCTCTCAATATCAAAAGAAAATGGAGCATTGAATAGTAAAAATTTGTTTTCACACATTTTGAATCCTTTAAATCGCTTTTCAAATTGAAATGTAAATTCTTGAATTTTTGAGACATACTTGCTTAAATCACAAAAGTCAAACAACTTCACAATTTTTCATAAAGGAAAAGGAGTCAAATCATAATTTTAAAAATTTATTTATTTACTTTTAGTTTACAACATTCAGTTCCACAATTCCTTGAGTTACAAATTTTCTCCCCCTTCCCCTCCTGCCCTCCCTTTATGGCGGCATGCAACCAAATATAGGCGGCATGCAACCAAATATAGGATCTACAAATACCTTCACATTAAATATTAGTTAGGTTGTAAAGGGTTATAACCAATGGAATGAACAATGGGCAAGAGGAAACAAAATAAAACAAGAAAAAGAGAGAGCGAAGTAGTTTACTTCAATCTGCATTGAGACTTAGCTCTTTCTCTGGATGTGGATATCTATTTCCATCTTAAGTCTTTTTGAGTTGTCTTATAACTTTACATGGCTGAGAGGAGTCCGAGCTATCAAAGTTAGTTGTTACATATACATTGTGTATGTAATTGTGTACAAATTTCTCCTGATTTCTTCTCATTCAGCATCAGTTTATATAAGTCTCTCCAGGTCATTATGAAGTCCATCTGCTCCTCATTTCTTATAGCACAATAGAATTTCATTACATCCATGAACCACAACTTGTTCAGCCATTCCCCAATTGATCAGCATCCCCTCGATTTCCAATTCTTTACCACCACAAAAAGAGCTGCTATAAATTTTTTTTGTTCATATGTATCCACTTCCCACTTCTATGGTCTTTTTGGGATATAACCCTAGAAGTGGTATTGCTAAGTCAATTATTTATAGCCTTTTGGGCATAGTTCCAGATTGCTCTCCAGAATGGTTGGATCAGTTTACAACTCCACCAACAATACAATAGTGTTCCAATTTTTCCACATCCTCTCTAGCATTTATCATTTTCCTTTTTTGTCATCTTAGCCAATTTGATTAGTAAGATGTGGTACCTCATAGTCGTTTTAATTTGCATTTCTCTAATCAATAGTCAAATCACATTTTTTTTTGCAATATTTTAGGCAAAGATGAAGAGGGAGAGAATTCTCTCAGGGATAGCCATGAAAAATACCTGGAGTTGTGAGACAGAGCTCTTTCCAGTGAAGTCTTTCTTCACTCCAATCCATCTTCTTCTCGGCTACCAAAGTGATATTCCTAAAAAGCACAGGTCTGACCATGTCATCCCTTACTCAAAAAACTTTATTAGCTTGCTCTCACCCTCAAGAACAAATACAAAATTCTTTAGTTTTCCAAAGCCCTTCATTACCTTCCTCTCTCCTTTCCAGTCTTCTTATATCTTATACTCTCTGAAGTATCCTGCAATCCAGTGACACCAGCCTTCTTAATGTTCCTCTAACCATGTTTGGAGCAATTATCATCAGTAGTAACATAAGATTGATAGAAAGCTGTCTTCTTGCAGCATCTTACTTACTTTGTGTCAAAGGCCAAGATACGTTCGATCTGCCTATAACAGAAAATACAGCAGCAAAAGCAGTTGCGTACTTTTAAGAGGTTTACGGTAAAGTCATGTCTCCTAGGAGTTCCAATACAATAAAGAGAGACTTCTGAGCCGGAACAGAGAGATGTGACTTCCACCTGGCCTAGTCTGATCCTAGTCTCTCCACCTGGGATAGACTTATAATGGGAAAAAAAAATCTACATCTATATCTGTATCTATGTATACGTATATAGGGACATTTATCAAAGGCTTCTCTTCCACAGAGTTTGCCATGTAGTATCGCCGAACCAGAAAGAATAAAATGAAAGTACCTGAACCAAGTCATGGAGAAGCTGGAATTTAGACTTGATTGTGTCCCAGATCTACGATGCGAGCAGAAAACTGAGCACCTCACGGTGTGCCAAAAATGTGAAACTTGTGTTTTGGCTTGGAAAATTTTCTCCACCAAGGAGTGGTTTTGTAGGATTAGCGAGAGGTCCCAGCAAAAGTTTCTTGTAAGGATTCTGAAACGGCTGAAAAATTTGGAATTACTGGACTATTTCGAGAAAGTACTCAGCACCGCTCACGCAAAGGATTTCACCTATTTTAGATGCCGGGCCATTATCAGCCAGAAAACTGAGAAAAAAATTACATGCTCGGTAATAAAGAAAGTGGAAGAAAAGGTGAAAGATGCGATGCTGGACACTCTGCGATGGTTTGGAAATAGTTCCCAACGCACGAAAATCCACTACACTCTGCTACTTCTACAATTGTGCGATAGCTCGTTACTGTACGCTGCTGCCAGTGTGATCCGATTCCTCATTGTGAGGCAGCAGAGGACAGGTGGAGGTAAACAAGAAAGGGAAAAGCACAGGGGGTGGGGGACTGGTTTATCTTGGGACCCCAGGCTTCGGAAAAAGCGCCAGTATAAAGGAGGGCTTTCCGCGAGCACGTTAGTGTTCTTTCTGTTCCCTTCCACCTTCCCTGATAGGCACAAAGTAGAAAACTGGGACTATTACTTCTCTTATCCACCCTTCCCTTGCAGGAATACTTCCCTTTTGCCTAACACTCAGCAGTTACGAAACAATCTCATATCCATTCTCTTTGATTCCCACAGCAGAACTGTGAGGAAGACAATGCAAATTTCACGTAGTATTTGATGGAGAAGGAAAAGAGAACCTTAGAGAGGGCTTGAGTTTCCCAGATTCACATGTCAGAACCAGGATACAAAAACCAGGTTTCCAGTAATCTGAGCACTATTTATTTGCATTAACTAACTCTCAGGGCTTGTAATGGGTATCAGATAAGATAATTGGGCAATCAAGAGGCATTTATCAAGTGCCTCCTTTGTCAAGGACCATCTACAAAGACAAAATGAAACAGTCTTTGCCCTCGAGAAATGACATTCTCCCAGGAACTATACGAACACAGTTACAAGACTCTTTTCACACAAATATTCAGATCTAAACAACTGGAAAAATAACAGTTGCTCATAGGTAGGTAATACAATAGAAATGACAATTCTACCTAAATTAATTTACTTATTCAGTGCCATACCAATCCAACTACCAACAAATTATTTTATAGCACTAGCAAAACTACTAACAAAATTCAACCAGAAGAACAAAAGATCAAGACTATCAAGGGAACTAATTAAAAAAACCCACAAAGGAGGGTGAAGTAGGTATACCAAATTTAAAACTATGTTATAAAGCGGCAATCATCAAAACTATTTGGTACTAAGAAACAGAATGGTGCAGGAAAGACAGGGAAAAAAATTGTAACTCAAAATCTTGTAGAAATGAATGTTGAAAAAGAAAAATAAATTTATTTTTTTTAAAAAAAGAAATAGAATGGTGGATTGGTGGAATTGGTTATATATACAAGACACAATAGTAAAGAAATAGGAAAAGGACCTTTATATACAAAATATTTATAGGACATCTTATATGTAAAGGTTCTTTTCCTATTTCTTTGATCTCTTTGGGATATAGGCCTATATATTAAAATTATATTTTGTTCTGGTCCACCTGATCACTCCCCTCCCTACTAGTCAATATAGTATGTTTATAAAATAGTCAGTGTAAAGAGTCAATAGCAGGAAATAAGATTAGGAAGGGAAATCCGGAAGGTATATATACAAATCATATCAAATATCAAAGAGCATCATTTACAAATTGTATCATGATTAACTAGAATTTATATCCTATTATCTGAAAAAATGATCTAAATCACTATTGACTAGAGAAATAAAATGAAAACAGTTCTGAGATACCACATCATACCTATCAGATTGACTGACATGACAAAACAGGAAAATGATAAATGCTGGAGAAGATGTGGGAAAATTGCGACACTAATGCATTATTGGTGGAGTTGTGAACTGATCCAACCATTTTGGAGAGCAATTTGGAACAATGGCCAAAGGCCTATAAAGCTGTGCATACCCTTTGATCCAGCAATACCACTACTTGGTCTGTATCCCAAAGATACACAAGTACAAAGGATCTGCATTTACAAAAATATTTATAACAACTCTTTTTGTATTTACAAAGAATTGGAAACTGAGGGTATTCCTATAAATTGGGGAATAACTAAACAAGTTATGGTATATCAATGTAATGAAATAATATTGTGCTATAAGAAATAATGAACAGGCTGATTTCAGAAAAACCTGGAAAAACTTACATAAACTGATGCTGAGTGAAGTGAACGGGGCCAGGAGAACATTGTACACAATAAAAGCAACACTGTGGGATGATGGGCTTTGATAGACTTAACTCTTCTCAGCAATACAGTGATCTGAAAGATTCACAATGAAAAATGTTATCCATATCCAGAGAAAGAACTATGAAGTATGAATGCAGATCAAAGCTGACTGTTTTCTCTCTTTTTTGTTTTTCATGATTTTTCCATTCTATTCTAATTTGTTCTTTCACAACGTGACTAATGTGCAAATATGTTTAATATGATTGTACATGTATAGCCTATATCAGATTGCTTGTTGTCTTGGGGAGGGGAAAGGAGAGTGAGAAAAAAAATTGGAACTCAAAATTATATAAAAGTGAATGTTGAAAACTATCTTTACATGTATTAGGAAAAAATAAATTACTATTAAATGGGAAAAAAAAAGTTTTCCAGTTCAAAGTATGACCTGGAAAAAAACCCCAACAGCTTGCATTCTATCAGATGAATGTAAAAACATTTTGTAAACTATAGAAACATATTATAAATATAAGCTAATAATAATAAAAACCCATGTTTGCATAGTACTTTCCTCACAATAGCCCTGGAAAGTAAATAGTGCAAATGTTTCCTCCATTTGATTGCTGAGGAAGCTGAGGCTTAGAGAGATGAAGTGATCTGCCCAAGCACACCAGGGTGTGTATATGTGTGTTAGCACACCAAGCTAACGCCAGCATTCTTTTGATTCTTCCATACAAATAAAACAAAAACTTACCTTTAAAAATATACTTTGCCAAAGTATTACTATTATTATTTCTTACTAAAGTAATAATAGCTATTATTGTACTCATTAAAGCTAAAACTAGTTACTTTTGCAGCGGTAGGGAACCTGTGGCCTCTAGGCCACATTTAGGTCCTTGGGTATGGTCCTTTGACTGAGTCCAGTTTTTACAGAACAAATCCTTGTATTAAGGAGATAAATCACCTCTCTTAGTCTCAATTTATTTACTTGTAAAATGGCAATGACAATAATTAAACTACCTACCTTCTAGGTTTGTTGCTAGGAAAGTGCTTTGTATCTCCTTAAAGTACTATATAAACATGAGTTTAATTTTTTTTCTATTAAACAAGCATTTATTTTCTTTCTCCAACTGTCCTTTGTTTTAAAAAGCCCTTATAATATATATGTCTAGTCAAGCAAAACGAATCCTAATGTTTGCCATATAAAAATGTATTTTTCATTTTGAATCCATCATGTGTCTGCCAGGAGTTGGGTAGCAAGCATTCTTCATTATCAGTCTTTTAGAATAAGGTTGGCAATTGCAGTGATCAAAGTTATTTAGTGTTTCAAAGTTTGTTTTTTTTCCACATTATTATTATATATTTTTCTCCTGGTTCGGCTCACTTTGCTTTACATTAGTTCATAAATTCTTTTCCAGGTCTTTCTGAAACCATTCTATTTGTCATTTCTTTGGGTGTAATAATGTTCCATAATAGTCATATAACCTAATTTGCTTGGACATTTTTCAAATGATAGGCATTTCTTTAATTTTATATCCTATCAGCATCTAGGAATCTAGGTCAAGGTTTTTGATCCAAAGATATGTAAATCGCAGACAAGTTCTAGACCAGTGAAACATCAAAAAGGGATGATAATTTTGAGATGATGCAGACATGTTAACTTTAAAGTTTTACCGACAACTTTGAGATGATGTTGATGAACTAACTCAAGGTGGCACAGATAATGTTCCCCCCCCAAATAAAACAACTCCCTATCCACATCTCACACTCTTCTATCTTCAGAAAAGAGTTAAGTGTATCAGAGTTGGTCATCACACAATGTTGCTGTTACTGTGAACAATGTTCTCCTGGTTCTGCTCACTTTACTTAGCATCAGTTCATGTAAATTTTTCTGAAGTCCACCCTAAACAGGTAAGACTGAAGGACCCTCAGTGGTTGCTGGATGCCAGGCATATGTGTGTTGACCAGAGGAGGTCCCAGGTTAGCTGTGGGTAATGAGAAGTGAACACAATCATGGGTGAGTGTGGTAGAAGTGGGGCAGGACCCTGCTGCCTGTGGACACACACAAGAGAGTGGAATACCTGGCTTTGATTTCAGTTCCAGGACAGAGGTGTAAGTTGAAGCTCATAGCTGGGAGAGAGGTTCCAGGGAGCAAGAGCATCTGCAGTGACTCCTTGGCTGGGGTCTAGCCATGGCTCAGATGTGTAGAGGAGTGCCAAAGATTGGGCTCAGAGACGGAACTTAGAAAACAATAGTAGAGGCTACGAAATAAAATGGTGAATCAGTGGAATAGGTTAGGTACACAAGACAGTAGTCAATGTACTGTTTAATAAACCCAAAGACTTCAGCTTCTGGGATAAGAACTCACTATTTGACAAAAACTGATGGGAAAACTGGAAAACTGTATGGCATAAACTAAACAGAGAGCAATATCTTACACAATATATCAACATAAGATCAAAATGGGTACATGTTTTAGACATATATACTATAAGCAAATTAGGAGAGTATGGAATAGTTTACCTGTCAGATCTTTGGAGAACAGAAGAATTTATGACCAAACAAGAGATAATGTAATGAAATACAAAATGGATAATTTTGATTGTATTAAACTTTGCACGAGCAAAGTCAAACACAACCAAGGTTAGAAGAAAAGTAGAAAACTGGGAAACAATTTTTATAGCCAGTGTTTCTGATGAAGGCCTTATTTCTAAAATATTTACAGAATTAAGTCAAATTTATAAGAATACAAGTGATTTTCCACTTCATAAATGGTAAAAGGATATGAACAGGCAGTTTTCAGATAAAGAAATTAAAGCCAGCTATAGTCATATAAAAATGCTCTAAATCACTATTGATTAGAGAAATGCAAATAAAAACAACTCTGGGGTACCACATCACACGTATCAGATTGGTTAACATGATAAAACAGGAAAATGATAAATGCTGGAGAAGATGTGGGAAAATTGGAAAACTAATGCATTGTTGGTGGAATTGTAAACTGATCCAACCATTCTGGGTTGGTTGGTTTTGGGAGGCAATGGGGATTAAGTGACTTGCACAAGGTCATACAGCTAGTAAGTTTCTGAGGCTGGAAATGAATTCAATCCTCTTGATCTAGGACCAGTGCTCTATCCACTGCACCACTTAGCTACCACCATGATCCAACCATTCTGGAGAGCAATTTGGAACTATGCTCAAAGGGCTATAAAACTATGCATAACCTTTGACCCAGCAATACCACTTCTAGGTCTGTATCCCAAAAAGATCATAAAAACTGGAAAAGAATCTCTTTGTTTCTAATTCTTCTCTACAATACAACTAATATAAAATATGTTTTAATATGACTGTACATATATAACCTATATCAAATGGCTCACCATCTTGGGAAAGGAGGGAGGAGAAAATTTGGAACTCAAAATCTTAGAGAAGTGAATGTTGAAAACCAAATATACATAAATATTTAAAACAAAAACAAAACAAAAAAAGACTGAAGAGCTTGGCTATTATATTTCATAGAACAAAGGAATTGGGCTTGCAACCAAGAATAACTTACCCCAGCTAAGCTGAGTATAATCCTGAATGAAAAGAAATATGGATATTTAATTGACTTTATTTAAAAGACTTTCCAGGCTTCATGACAAAAAGACCAGAACTCAATGGAAAACTTGATGTAAAAATCAAGAAGAAATATAAGGTAAAGCTCCACCTGCCATCCAGCTTCCTACACCTCCAGTCTAGCATCCAATTCCTAGTATATTCTTCCTGCCAGCTCAGCTCAGGTAGCTTTCAAAGCTCTAAGCTTGCTTCTTCAACCATATCTTCCATCACAGAGCTTTGTAGGACCCGTCCAAATAGACATTCAGTATCTACATTCAGGAGCCAATCACTCTGTAAAGAGACTAACCCCATTGTCTTTGAAGAATACCAGTAAAAATCCAACTAGTACAAGTACTGCTCCAGCCAGATTTTCTGCCTCTACCATTCAGCCTCTTAGAGAGTACCTCAAAATTTCTACTTGTCTCCAAAGTGAACCAGTCCCACAAAGGTACACTCATTCCACATCCTCATGTCTATCAAACCCCTCCCATAGGACATCATATTGCATTATTTGTTGCACAACCTTGATTTTCCTTTTATCACTTTTACTTCTTATCTAGCCCTCACTACTCATCCAACTTGTATGCTTATGGTCATCCTCCTTTTGGCTATGGTAATTACCCAATTTCAGTGCAAAGATACCTTTGAAGACAGGTACCAAAAGCATGAGGTTATGTTTTCTCTCTTAAACATAGATTATCTATTCAGCAACTACCCAGATGAACATACACACAGTGAAGATTCTCAAAGCTGGGAAAGACTAGATAGGTCTTCTTACTATAATAGTTATTGTCATGGTGGTGAGGAATATTAAACTCCAGGCCTCAAACAAACACTGTAGTTTAGAAAATGCATTCTGCTTCTGCATCTACTCCTCCTAGCATCTAGCAGGTTAATGTAATTGATAGTAATAAGGAAGAAGAAAATTGCCCAGGATTTATAGTTTTAAGTCAAACTATATGTACAGAAAATAAACATTTCTTAAAAAAAAATCTTTTGGGTCAGTTGGTGTGAGAAAGTCTAGAGTGCCCAGTTGACAATTTTCAACTTTACTTAAGGAGTCAATTTCAAATGCAATTTCTGTTTCAGGAAAGTTTTGACTAGTGAAAACTAGTGAAATAAATAGAAATCCTTCTGTTTCATAGCAGGAATAGTTAGAATGTGAAAGTTTTTTTTTTAAATGTCAGAAATTTGCATGCAAGACTTATTAACGCATTTTTGAATATTAAAAACCTCACAGTTTTATATGAGAATACAGAGTTCTCTGATGGCAGAGTAAAGTACTTTCTCTTAGGATATATTTGTTTATTTCTGACATATTAATTTTGTTTTATATTTACATACTTAAGGATGTTGTCAATTCTAATGTAATATTTTTGAAAAAAATTGATAACTTTTAGTAGTGAACTGAGACACAGTTCCTGAATTTAATTTATATTATTAACATTTATAAATGGATAAATGTGTTTTAATGGCACCTGAGTAATCACTCTAGGAAAATTATCCATTTGCATTTATAAATATTTTTTCTTCACCTTTAAGACATTTCTTCCACTTGGTATGCATTATTCTACTTTTTGTTGTACTTAAATAAAAGGATAAAATTGTGGGAGTTAAGGTGGCAGCACAGAAACAGGAGACCTCCGTGAGCTCCCCCCAATACCACCTCAAATACTTATAAAATATGACTCTAAACAAATTTAGAGCTCAGACTCCACAAAAATGAGAGAATAACAAATCTCCAAAGGAAGGCAGCCCAGCCGGTGGTCATCACAGCACGCTAGAAGCAGAGCCCAGCACCATGTGGTTTTATCCCCAGGGCATCCAGGAGAAGCCTTGGCAGTAGCATGCAGGAAAATGGGTCACCGGCACCTGTGGTGATTTCCAGAATCACCAGCCCACAAGAGTCAAGGAAAAATGGAAAAGGTCAGTGGAACTTGGCTAAATTTGGGGGAGATGATCTGGCCAAACTGCCTCCAGAGCTAGCAGCAACCTGAAGCAGCAGCCCTGCAGCCACCTCTAAGTAACTGCTTCAGAAGCTCCCAAATTGTAGATTGCAGGGGGCCCAAGCAATCATTCAGAGCAATCATTTGCACCTCTGGCAGCTTCAAAAACCCCAGCAATTTGGATCAGAACTCTCCCCTCTGAAAGCAGAGTTTTACTACTGACCCCAAAAGCCAAGTAACTGACTGGAACATGAGCAGGCAAAGGAAGCAAAGCAAGCCCAACAATCAAAACTTAGATTCCTTTTTTGGAGACAAAAAGGGCCAGAACATGGAATGGGAGGGAGACAACACAGTCAGAATTCCCACAGCAAAAGCTTCCAAGAAAATATGAAGTGGATAGAGGCCATAGAGGTGCTTAAAAAAGATTTTAAAAACAAAATAAGAGAAGTGGAAGAAAAAATGGGGAGAGAAATGAGAATGATGCAACAAAATCATGAAGAGATTTTCTGACTGAAGAAAATAACACCTTAAAAAAATCGATTAACTCAAATGGCAAAGGAGGCCCAAAAAGCCAATAAGGAGAAGAATGCTTTAAAAAGACAAATTTGCCAGATGGAAAAAGAATCTCAAAAGCTTTCTGAAGAGAATAATTCTTTCAGAATTAGAGTGGAGCTTATGGAAGCAAATGACTTTATGAGAAAACAAGATACTATTAAATAGAAGGCAATGTTAAATATCTCCTTGAAAAAAACCACTGACCTGGAAAATAGATGCAGGAGAGACGATTTAAAAATTATTGGACTACCCAAAAGCCATGATAAAAAAGAACCTAGAAATCATCCTTCAAGAAATTCTAAAGGAAAATTGTCCAGATATTTTAGAACCAGAGGGCAAAATAGAACTTGATAGAATTCACCGAACACCTCTTGAAAAAGAAAACTCCTAGAAATGTTACAGCCAGGTTTGGGAGTTCCCAGATGAAGGAGTAAGTATTACAAGCTGCTAAGAAGAAACAATTTGAATACTATGGAAACACAGTCAGGATAACCCAGGATCTAGCAGCTTCTACATTAAGGAACCAAAGGGCCTGGAATATGATATTCCAGAGATCAAGGGAGCTAGGATTAAAACCAAGAATCACCTATCCAGCAAAACTGAGTATAATGTTTCAAGGGAAAATATGGTCATTCAATGAAGTGGAGGACTTCCAAGCATTCTTGCTGAAAAAAAACAGAACTGAAAAGAAATTTTGACATTCAAACACAAGAAGCCTGAGAAGGTAAACATAGAAAAGAAATCATAAGGAACTTATCAAAGTTGAACTATTTACATGCCAACATAGAAAAATGAGAAGTGTAACTTGTGAAACTTTTCTCAGTATGAAGATAGGTGAAGGGAAGAGGAGGAGGAGGAGATTGGGGAGGGTCTTTAGGGGGAGTCAGATGAGGTCAGACTCCAGTAGGGAGGGTCTTCAGGAGTCAAGATGAGATCAGACTCCAGTAATGAGTGATTAAAGGTGGGAAGTTGCTGGAGGCTGCCTGGAGACCATAGACAATGGTGGGCCAAGCCAGTTCAAGAGTGGGGAACTACTGGAACAAAGGGGGGGGGG
>CM053593.1:197005315-197027296 GCA_028646575.1 Pseudocheirus occidentalis | reverse complement strand
GCTCCTCGTGGCCACCCTGGGGCCTTGCCTGGCTGCTGCTGCGGTTTTGGGCTGGCCGTGGTGCGAGCTGCCTCTCCCGTCCTGCTCCTCACGCCTTGGCAGATGTGGGGGTGCTGGAGGCTGTAGAACCACCGCAGGCTGGCTGCGGGGCTCGGCTCAGCTCCTTCCCACCGCCCCAGGCCTGGCCCCAGTCTGAGCTTCCGGCTGTTCCAGCCTCCGCCCCAGCCGCACTGAGCCCCTGCTGCCGAGCTGCCTTCAGCGGGAGCTGTGTTCTCTGGATTTGTGTGAGTCTAAGAGTCCTAGACTTTCCTAGACTTTGTCTGGGCTCGTATTTTCTGGGTGTTTAGGGTGGCGGTGTGGGAGCTGCGGGACCTTGCTGCTTCTACGCAGCCATCTTCTCTGCCTCCTCTATTATTATAATAGTAATAATAGGGATTGTAATTGTAATTCAGGTATTGTAAAAGGAGCTTAATTATCTAGAAGGCCTGAAATTGCTTCTGTTATGTTTTTTAAAATTCTTAAAAGAGCAGAAAGGGAGAAGAATGTTAAAGTAGGGGTTGGGGTAAGATAGAGTGGGGTAGCAAATGGAGAGAAAGAATATGAAAAAATCATCTCACATAAATGAGTATGTAAACAGAAGTCTATAAAACTGGATGAATTTACAAGCAAATTCTGTCAAATATTTAAAAATCAATTAATTTCTTGTACCATATCTGTATTAAAAACAAACAAAAACCAACTTCAGTGCTATATAAACTGTTAAAAAAAAAACAGGAAAAGAAGCTATCCTACCAAATTCCTTCTTTGATTCAAATGTACTCTTGATACCTAAACCAAAGAGTCAAAATGGAGAAAGAAAACTAGAGACCAGCGGTTCTCAACTTGTGGGTCGCAGCTCCTTTGGGGGTCAAACAATCCTTTCACAAGGGTTGCCTAAGACCATCAGAAAACACATATTTCCGAGGGTCTTAGGAACCAAGACACCATTCCTCTATCCATCTCCAGGCAGGTCCGCCCACATGCAGATATGCCCACATACAAGTATTAAAGGTTCATGGCATTAGGAAGGTTGAGAACCACTGTTATAGACCATTATCCCTACTACCAATATTGATGGAAAAATTTTAAAGAAAATAATAGCAAAGAAACTACAACAACATATCACAAAGATTATACACTATGACCAGGGTGATTTATACCAAGAATGAAGGGTGTAGTTCAATATTAGAAAAACTACAAACATAATTGATCATTTGAACTTAGTAACAAAATAAAAATCGTATCACTGTATCAAGAGATGCAGAAAAAAGCTTTTGACAAGATATAACACTTTCTTCCTATTAAAAGTCAACTAAAGGAATTTATATTTGATCTGGATGTGACAGGAGACACTGGAGTTTATTCAGTGGTGGAGAGGTGGGGTGGGGGTGGAAATGGGATGTGATCAAACCTGTAGTTAAGGAAGATCAATTTGACAAATGAATGGAGGATGGTCTGAAGTAGGGAGAGACTTGAGGAAGGGATATCAACCAGTAGGTTAAGACAGTATAGTCCAGGAGTAATGCAAAGAAGACCTATACTAAGGTGGTGGCTATGTCAGAGCAGAGAATGGGGCATGATGTGCTGGAGGCAGCTCAAACCAGCTCATAAAGATGTTTCAAAGATAGAACTGACAGGTCTTGGCAACTGTTTGGATATGGGGTAAGGAGTTCAGGATGACACCTAGATGCTGAGCCTGAGTGACTAGAAGGATACTTCCCTTGACAGTAACAGAAAAATTTGGATGAGGAGAGGTGAGGAGGAAAATAATTAGTTCAGTTTAGGACATGGTGATGATGTTTAATAGGCAACTGAAGATGAAGAAGTAGAGGTGAGGAGAGAGTATAAGGCTGAACAAATAGATCTGAGAATCATCAGAGTGCAGATTGAATTCATGAAAGCTGACAAGATGACTAAGTGAAAATAGTAGTATAAAGGCAGAAGGGATTCCAGAACAAAGCCTTAGTGGATACCCATGGTTCACAGAGATCCAATAGACTTAGAAAGAGTGACCAGACAGGTAGGAAGAGAATCAGGAAAGAAAAGTGGTCACAAAAAATCCAGAAAGAAGAGAAAAGAGAAAGAAAAAAGATGATTTGCTGTGTCGAAGCTACATAGAGGTCAGGAAGGATGAGTACTGAGAAAAGGTCATTAGATTTGGTAATTAAGAGATTATTAGTAAATTCAGTAAGAAAGGTTTCATTTGAATGATAAGCCAGAATGACAAAAAGTAAGAAGAAATTGAGAGGAAAATGGAGGCACCAGTTGTAGACTGCCTGCTCAAGGAGGCAAGGAGAGGCTCAAATTTAGTCACAAAAAGAAAGACAACAAGCAACAGGCACTTACTATGTGTCAGACACTATGTAAAGTTCTAGGAATAAAAACAAAAGCAAAAATAAAGTTCCTGTCCTTAAGGAGCTTATATTCTAATGGTGTAAGATAATACACAAAAAGGGGCTGAAAAGGGAGAGGAAGAGTGTCCATGTCAGAGCATCATGGCCAAATCCAGAGCACAGTTAGGAAGGGAATGAAGGATTGGCTGTCCTGGGCCCATCTTCTTAGTGGATGCTCAAGAAAGAATTTACTAATGGGAGAAGAGGGTCAGCATATGTAATGGCAAGCACAGGAGTAGTTCACACCTTGTTTCACCTTTTGAATTAACATCTTGTTTCAGTTCAAGTTTCTTATGAGCCTTGTATCAAGTCTGTTAAGAAACAGAATATGTGAACTCCACAACTTGTGAACCCTAGAACTCATTGAACTCCTGCAATAGGAAGGGGAGGAGCTAATGACCACCTATAAGGAGAGACCCAGGCTAGAGACAGCAGAACTGAAACGAGGACTCTTGTGGTGGCAGAGTCAAGTAGGAGAAAACTTGTGGTATCCTGGCCACTCTGTTTGGCTGTTCTGTCTGTGTTGATGTTTGTTTGTGATACTTTGTACAGAAGCCGTAGAACCTTATTGGAAGCCCCAAAAGAGGATTTTCTGGTTGTCTGTTTACAGAAGTCTTGAAGGAGGATTTTGGAGGTCCTGGGACATTACTGATGATTTGTGCTGACCTCTTGGACCTTGTTTGCGGGTCTGCGTTGATTTCTATATTAATTACTTGTATTGAGTGAGTTCTCAGACCTTGTTGGTGGTTGTGAGTTGATTTCACAGGCAGATAGTGAATTGATGATGGTGCTGGCAATATGTATGAATTTATTGTGGCTCTGTTAAGTTTTGTCTTCCCAGAATCAGGAACTGTGAAGGACTTGAGGTGGACTGGACACTGTGAGCTTCAATATGGAATAGGAATTGGATGAAGTGGACAAGAAGTTGGACAAGGAACTGGGAGCTGCCTGACTTTGAACCTAGGTGATAGTTGGAGCAGGGACCATGGAAGAGGAACCATGGAAGCTGAGATCCAGCCTCAAGTCAAGCTGAAAGAAAAAAGTTTTTTTTTTTTTAATTTGGATAGTATGTACTGACTGAGAAGATTATGATTTACTGTGACCCAGGGGTGGAGAACTTTGACTTTTGTACTTTGTGGTTGAATTAAAGATTTTGTGATTGACTAAATGCATGTACTTTGTTTAAAACTATGTGACCACATTGGCAAAATCTATGTGTCCATTTTAGTTATAAGCTGTTGAGTTGTGACATGGTGAATGTTATATTTTGATTTTCTGTGATAACTTGTAACATTGTGAATGCTTACCTTGATTTTCTGTAAATGTTTTGCTCTGATTTGTTACTGAATAAATAGAGTTGGCTATACTATGTAATCAGAACCTTGAAAGCTGTTCACAGCAGCAGTCCTCTGGAAAGCTGCCTATGCTTGGCTTTACAGCATGGTAGTGGGATTTTGTTGACTGAGAAGGCTCAGTCACTAAGGAAATGCCAGGAGGAAAGAGTGAAGGGAATAAGTATTTATATATGCCAGGTACTGCATTAAGCACTTTTTACAAATAACTCATTTGATCCGCACAATAATCCTCATAAAAGGCGCCACAATTATCTCCATTTTATAGTTGAAGAAACAGGGGAAATCAGAGATTAAGTGACATCCTAGAGGTTCTCAACCTTCCTAATGCCGCGACCCTTTAATACAGCTGTTGTGGTGACCCCCAACCATAAAATTATTTTTGTTGCTACTTCATAACTGTAATTTTGCTACTGTTATTAATTGTAATGTAAATATCTTATTTGCAGCATGTATTTTCATTGTTACAAGTTGAACATAACCCACAGGTTGAGAACCACTCTCCTAGAGTCACACAGCTAGTAAATGTCTGAGGCAAAATTTGAAATCAGGTCTTCCTGACCCCAAGCTCACCACCCTATCCATTGTACCACCAGTGTCCTCTTCACAATTTTGAAGAAAGATATAGGATGATAGCAATGGATCAAGTGAGAATTTTTTGAGGTTGTGGTAGAAATGGACATGTTGGTAGGCAACAGAAAGAGATTGAATATTCGTGAGTGAGAAGATAAGAGAGGGGTCAATCTTCTAGAGAAGATAGGATGGTATAAAAAGTAACAACTGACTACTGGAATTGGGTGAGAGAAAAGTGCAGTGCAAGGTGTACCAATGCCCGGTCCCAGCAAACCAATGACAGATCTTGAGAGTGACTACAGCAGCAGCAGCAGTGGCTGCTCCTGGAGTTATCGGCTCACAGAGGCAGTTTCAAAATCACCTATTTAGACTTCCATGAACCAAGATGGCAGAGTAAGCAGTAAGTTGCTTTCATTCTCCCTTATTGAACTTAAAAAACCCAGAAAATACTGCCCCAGAAAAAATCCTGGAATAGTGGAACAAGCAGAAAGATGGGGAGGCTGGGGAGATTAACAGGAAAGGTCTCTCTTGCGATGGCTGAAAGAGGCCAGTATAGGACATGAGGCATCCCAACAAGCCAGAGGCAAGCCCCACCTCTGTGTACCAGTGGGAGATCCTGAGACTGAGGGTAGTGGAGCAGGCAAACACCAATACCATGCACACACTAGCCACCACCACCTGCTCCAGCTCTGCACCAGGTAAACCACCAGAAAACTGCAGCATCCAACTGTCAGCACCTGAGGCCCCAGCACAAAAAATAATAACTAGGCCCCTAATCCCCAGCACAAGAAGCCTATAACAGTGACCTCTGTGCCCCAGAAGCAGAGATCAACTTTAAAAGGCAGGAAAAGGCAATATCCACACCCACATCCACATCCTTATCTATATCCACATCAACATCCAAATCCACATCCACATCCTCATCCATATCTATATCCACATTCACATCCGCTTGCACATCCACATCTAAATCCACATATATATTCACATCCACATCCACATCCAAATCCACATCTATATCTACATCCACATCCATATCCACATCCACATCCACATCTACATCCTCAACCACATCCACATCCACATCTACATCCACATCTATATCCACATCTACAACTACATCCACATCCATATCCATATCCACATCCATATCTACATCCACATCCACATCCACATCTATATCCATATACACATACACATCTATATCTACATACAAATGCACATGTATATCCACATCCACTTGCACATCCACATCTACATCCACAAAGCAATAAAATAAAACAATGACTATAGAGAAGTATCTTGGTGACAGGGAAGATCTAAACACAAATTCAGGAGAGGACAGCATTGTCAATATGCCCACATTAGAAACCTCAAAGGGGAATATGAACTGCTCTCAAATCCAAAAAGCATTCTTGGAAGAGTTCAAGAAGGATTTTAAAAGTCAAATAAGAGAGACAGAAGAAAAACCAAACAATTCCTTTAAAAATTCAATGGACAAAATGGGAAAAAAAATACACTGAAAAAAATACCTACTTAAAAAGCAGAACTGGCCAAATGGAAAAGGTTACAAAGGCTAATTGAAGAAAACAATTCATTAAAAATCAGAATTGGGCTAATGACTCTATGAGACATCAAGAATCAGTCAAACAAAATTAAAAGAATGAAAAAAATAAAAAATGTAAAATATCTCATTGGAAAAGTAACAACTGAGGCAAATGTGCTAGGATATATCTTTAATAACATAAAATTATCAACCAAAATAGCTGGAACTCTAGTAACAGTGGGAGGGGAGATTCTGTCACTGCCTACCCATCTATATCAACAATGCAGTATTCACAATGCCTACAGTAACTATAAATATGCTGATATGGTTATTAATCACAAAATATAACAAGCTCTCTACATGTGGGACAAAGCTAGAACATTTATTCAAATACCAGAAAACTGAGTCCCCAAACCAGAAAGTCAAAGCCATCACAGTAGCTATAGATTTGGTATACATAGTTGATGCAGTAAACACCCACATTCTCAAGCCTTCAAAACAGAACAGGCTACCTCAGGCAAAGGTCCTCCTCTCCTCACTTACGGCAACTGCTCAGCGTCTAGGCAGCTCGCTCCCAGCAGCTCCAGCCCTCTGCAGTTCCTGCATCCTTTATCTGGCAGTCCTCAGCAGGAGTCCTTAGAAGAAATTCTGGCTGGCTCAAAGAAAAGAGTTCACACTGCCACTGCCACTGCCACCGCCACCGCCACTTCCAGTCACCGCTCTGGCTCCAGCTCAGCTCTGGCTTGCCCCTACCCCACCCTTTCCTGCTACATCAGCAAATTCAAGGGGCACTGAACGTCTTCAAATCTCATAACCATTACATTTGGCCCCAAGATCTTTCATGTCCCTTACTTGGCAAAAATACATTAACAATACATTTCATTACATATGTTAATAGGAGTTTTAGGAGTAACCATGTGTCAACATAATTTTACAACAATATAACAAGGATAGCACCCTATAAACATACAAAACAATATTTTAGGGTGGTGCTTGAGCACAAGCTCCCCATCATTCCCCCCTGAACAAATGGGATCCCAAAATCTTGGGGTAAGGAGCAAAGGCCTCTTCTTCCATGGCTACTTGCTGCTGAAATTGGATGTAGAGCTGTTCCCGTCCCAAGGGTTCCCATTTGAGAGGTCAGTTCACATTCCAAATGCTTAAGCTATCAGGCAGGTGGAGAGTGCCAAGCCTGCAGAAACATATCTAGCAAACAAGGCGAACAGACAAAAAGCCAGGAAGAAAAGAGACAATAACAAGAAACAAGGTAGATACAGGATCAACCATGCTACTGGAGTCCATGAGCCCACTACTGTAGCCTCACTCAGGGTAGAATATGTGAGTTATGGGTACAATTTTGTAATCATCTTCTCCTGAATAAACAATAGTTACAGTGTTATCCTTCCAATGAGCTACAATCTCCACAGCCTTTGGAAAGTCATCTGGCTTCCATTTTACCCATACTTTAGCTCCCAATTTTATTCTATCAGTAAAACCAAATCTTTCAGTTCCTCTGATAGTTATTTTGGAAGGAGGGTAAGTTTTTACAAGTGGTATTGTTTTACAAAGAATGATAATCACTTGAGCTATCCTATCATTTTTACGAATCTGTATGGGCCCTTCATGTAAATTATGGAATGTCACAACAATTTCTCCTTGATAATTAGAATCTATTACTCCAGCCAATACATATATTCCTTGAGCTGCTAATCCCGATCTGGGTAAAATCTGTCCAAAGTGATTTTTAGCATATTCCAGTGTAGATTTTTCTTATTTCTTTTCTGTCCAACCAAAAGTCCTCTAAACAATGTAATTCATACCCCACCAAGCCATGTGTTCCTGGGTACGGTGCTGGGACATCTTGCCTCACAGTCCAGTACTCAATATTTGGGATCTTATATGTTTGTTGTTTTCTAATTTGCAGATTTGGGGGTCATCATTCTGGCTAGAGGTGTACTTCCTCTCAATGGTCTATTATTCAAATTACGTAAAGCCATGAACAAATTATCTTTCCAATGTTGATATGAATTATTAGAACTTAACTTCCTTAACTGTTCTTTTAACAATCCATTCATTCTTTCAATTAACCCAGATGTTTGTGGATAATATGGAATATGATGTATCCATTCTATATTATTTAGTATACAATACCTCTTCATTTCATTACCTTTGTAGTGGGACCCATTGCCACTCTGAATCTGCATTGGGGTTCTATAATATAAATTTATGAGATCTAGAGTTTTATAATCTATGGATCATAGTATTATAAGGACAAGCCACTAGTACGCCCGAGTAAGTGTCAACATAAGTACATATAAATCTGCATCCTTTATCTCGTGGTAGTGGACCAATATAATCTATTTGCCAGATTTGGGCTGGGACCTTTCCTCTTGCTATTTCTCCAGTTACTACCAGAGGTACAATTTGCTCCTTTTCCAATTGACATATATGACATTCTTCTGCTATCTGTTTTAACACTGAATGAGAGATACTAATACCTCGATCTTGTGCCCACCAGTGTGTGGCCTGGACTCCCAAATGGCCAGCGGTTTGGTGGACCCATTTTGGCAATACCGGATCATCAGTTATTGTCAAAGTAGGGACAATATGTTCAGTAGCAATCTTTGCCACGCAATCAGCATTAGCACTGTACTCACGTTCTGGTGTGGTGAGGGCCACATGAGCATCTACATGAAAAACTGACAAGTCAGTGACCAAAGACATGCTTCAAAAATCTTCCCATAATTCTTTGCCCTGGACTTGTTTGCCATGAATTTCCCAATTTTGACTTTTCCACATGGGCATCCGTGTCGCTAATCATTAGCTACTGCCCATGAACCAGTGAATATATGACACTGTCTCCTTATTCTATTTTGATGGCTTTATGTATTGCCATAAGTTCAGCATATTGACTACTTCCACCTATCCCAGTACTTTCCAAAGTCCTTCTACTACATGGGTTATAAGCTACTGCTTTCCAGTGTCTTTTTTGGCCCAAATATTTTGCTGTCCCATCAGTAAACCAGGCTAGTCTCTTTTGTTCTTCAGTTAATCCATCATATCTCTCATTCCATTTAACAGAGGACTGTACCAACTGTTGCTCTGCACAGGGGGTGTGTCATTCCTCTCATTTTCTATGTTTGCTACAGATTCATGTAGAGCAGAGACTCTGCTTCTGCCTGTTTTCACTCTATTTTGAATATAACACTTCCATTTGATTATACTAGCCTTTTGAGCATGTCCAATTCTGTGAGAAACTGGGGTACTCATTACCCAGATCATAATCAAGATTCCAGGTCTTAATATCACTTCATGGCCCAGAGTCAGCTGTTCAGTCTTCACCAAAGCCCAATATGCAGCTAACAATTGCTTTTCAAAAGGTGTATACTGAACTCCAGATGAAAAGAGTTTCCTACACCAAAATCCCAAGGATACAGTTCAGCTTTGTTGTTTTTGCCATAAACTCCAGTTTGTGTAATAATCCTGTACAGTCACTTGTAATTCCACTGGACCGTTTTGCATGGGCCACAAATTTAGGGTGAATTGTATGGCAGCCTTGACTTCTTCAAAAGCTTTACTCTGCTCAAGTCCCCAGATGAATTCATATTTCTTCTGAGTGACTTTACATAAAAGTTTCAAAATCTGTCCCAAATGTGGAATGTGGTGTCTCCAGTATCCCAACAATCCTATGAACTTTTGGGTCTCCTTATTGGTAGGGGTGGGAAAATCCTGAATCTTTTGTCCAATTTGTGGGAGAATCTCTCGTAGTCCCTATGTTCCACTCTGTATCCAAAAATTTAACATTTTTAGCTGGACCTTGAACCTTTGCAGGGTTAATTTCCCACCCTTTACTTTTCATATGCTCAGTTAGAAAGATCAAATTCCTCTCCTCTCCTTTTGCATCTTTTCCCTGTACCATGATATCATCAATGTAGTGGGTAAGCTGCACACCAGGTAGCTTTAATTCATCCAACTGTTCACCCATAATCCTGTGACAAATAGTGGGATATCCTTGTGGCAAGCAAGTGAGCATATATTGTCTAACCTGCCAAGTGAAAGTAAACTGGTCCCATTGTTTAGGGTCTATTGGGATGGTGAAGAAGGCATTTGCCAAGTCAATAACTGCATACCAAGTCACATCATATTTCTGGATCCTTTCTATAAGGTGACATTTTTCTGGAACAACAGCATACAAAGGAGGAGTCACCTTATTCAATTGTCTATAATCCATGGTAATTCTCCATGTCCCATCTGATTTTCTTACTGGCCAGATAGGATTATTTCATCATGTGGTTGTAGGGACTAACACTCTGGCTTCAACATATTCCTTTATAGTAGTGGTAATTTCACCTAGCCCACCTGGCACACGATACTGCTTTAAAGTAATTACTTCAGAAGGTTCAGATAAAGTGATTGGGTCCATTTTTATTTTTCCCACTAAAACTGTATTAATTCCTATATTCCTTACAGCACATTGGTATCTTCCTTCAGGTAAATTCAGAGTCATGCCTCTCAATATATCTATTCTAATGATGTATTCAGGAATGGGCATAAAAACTACAGTATATTCTTTCTTAGGTAATAGCCCAATTTTCATTGTTATTTTAACTTGTCTGGCTGATATTTCAGCCCCTCCTAGCCCTGTGATGGTAACAGGAGTTCCATGTTTAAATTTATCAGGGTTTCCATAGATAAGTGTGGCCTCAGCCCCCTTATCCAAAAACACCCTAGTTACAGTAGTTGATCCATTCTTCCAATATATTGTTAAACCAATATGGGGTCTGTATATTTCTTTAACTGGGCTGGGGTTTGGCCTGTTTCCTATTCTCCCTGAAGGTAGGACAAACTTGGATACAATGATTCAGATTCTCCCTGAAGGTGTGGCAAACTTGGATATAATAATTCAGGAGTACCTGCAGGGGTGGTTCCTGCTTCCCTATTCATTCTAATGTTACCTTTTCTTGGTACATCTTATTCAGTTCTTCAATTGGAATTCCATCTATTCTTCTAAAATCCACCCCTGCTCTCAACAGAGCAGTAAACATTTCCCTTCTCCTCAGTCTATTATGTCTTTGAATCCTCAGGCTATTATGTCTTTGAATCCTCAGGCTATTTACTCCTCTCTCAAGTAAATTTATCTTTTCCCCATTCCCCTAAGTCATTTAATTGCAAAATCTTATCCAGCACCTCCGAAAGAGAGTGCCCTATTTCCCCCATTAATATAGTTAGAATTAGGTGCTTACAAGCAGGAAGAGCCGTCTTCACTATGATATTCCTATGAGGAAGTCCTGGCAGGGGTGTGTATCATAATATGTTTTTGCACCTCCAAGCCTAATAGCAGTTTCCATCGCCTCCTCCTTTAGCTTTCTCATAGTCTCTAAATGAATACCAGGGTCTGTCTCTACCAGGCCACATACAGTCAGTATGATATTGCTTTTTGCATCCCTCTGCAGCTAAAGCTAACAGATTAGTTCTGTTGAGGTCTCCTCCCACATGGTGATCCCTAAAAGCTTGGCATACAAAAGGATTCTGACTGATGCTTATGAATTTTAAGCAATCCACACTATCCAGTGTTATTCCTCCAGCGCCTTCATCAGTGATTCTTACCATCCAAGACACTAAAGACTCTCCCATTCTTTGGGTGAATCTGCTCAATATATCAGTAACCTCCTGTTTAGTGAAATCCTCAATTATCTCCCTGGACTCTGTTTGGCCCTGGTGGTTCTCCTGTCTTCTTATTTGTATGGGGAATATTTCTGCATTATAAGACTCCTCAGCTAACCTTGTTCCATTCCCCTCATACACATTCTCCTTGCAGCTGTCAGAGCAACTCTGCCCATCCTGGACAAAAGCTGCATGCACATTCCTAGCAGAGCCAGTGTTTTGCTTCCTTTTAGCTACATGAACAGTAGCTTGTTCTTCCACCACCTGAGAACCTCCAGTTTGCTCTTCTGATTGCTGTAGCATAGAAGAATTCTTAGTCAAACCAACCGACTCCCTAGCCATCTGAGCTTTCTCCTCCAGCAGCTTATCTCTTCTTTTACACATAAGACAATAATTTGTTAGCAGTACCCAGCCTCTCTTGCCAGTTCTTTGCCTGGTTCTATGGGTATTCCTTGCAAACATCTTTCCAAATCTCCAGGTTCTCCCTCGTGTAGCCTTGGTTCCCAGTTTTCACAGGGCCTTGTGCTTTTGGCCCATTCTCTGGCTAGAGAGGAATAAGACAAATCTTCCCATCCTGGGATAGCCATTTCTCCCTATAAAGCACCCCTGCTTCCAAATAGAGGCCTGACATTTTGTGATCCTGCCCTCATCACCAAATATATCAAGAATGCGGTATTCACAATGCCTACAGTAATGATAAATATACTGATATGGTTATTAATCACAAAATATAACAGGATCTCTACATTATAGACAAAGCTAGAACATTTATTAAAATACCAGGAAACTGAGTCCCAAAACCAGAAAGTCAAAGCCATCACAGTAGCTTTAGAGTTGGAACACACAGTTAATGCTGTAAACACCCACATTCTTGGCCATCGCAGCCAGAGCCAAAGGTGAATAATATCCTTCAGATGGCAGATAACAGTAATTCAGAAGATGTTCCTTCAGATTCCTTTGAAAATGCTAAAACTGACAAAGAAAAACTTATGGACCAGGTGATGTAGAACTCCCAGGTTCTGGCGGCTCTCCAGGAGCGACTTGAGAATGTGTCCCACGTGCCTTCAAGCTACATCAAAACGTTACCCAAAGTGGTCAAAAGGTGCATGGATGCTTTGAAACAGCTCCAGGTGAAGTATGCACACATTGAGGCCAAGTTCTATGAGGAAGTGCATGATCTGGAGTGGAAGTATGTGGCCTCTCTTTGACAATAGACAGGATTTTGTCACTAGTGATGTTGAGCCTACAGATGCAGAATCAGAGTGACCCAGTGAGAATGAGGAGGAGAAGCTGGCTGGAGACCTGAAGAACAAAGTGGTGATTGCTGAGAATGAAGTGTCTGGGGATGAGCCGAACCCCAAAGGGATCCTGGAATTCTGGTTTACAATCTTAAGAAATGTGGATATGCTGAGTGAGCTAGTCCAGGAATATGATGAACTGATTTAAACCACTTGCAGGATATTAAAGTCAAGTTTTCAGATCCTAAGCAGCCTATGTCTTTCTCCTTAGAGTTCCACTTTGAGCCCAATGACTACTTCACCAACTCTGTCCTGACAAAGACGTATATGATGAAGTCAGAGCCAGATACAACCAACCCTTTTTTCTTTGAAGGGCCTGAAATAGTCGACTGTGAAGGGTGCACTACTGAGTGGAGGAAGGGCAAGAACGTGATGGTGATGACAATCAAGAAGCAGAAGCACAAGGGCTGAGGCACCATGAGGATGCTCACAAAGCAAGTCCCCAGTGATTCCTTCTTTAACTTCTTTAGTCCCATTGAAGTATCTGGGGATGGAGAGTCACTGGATGAAGATTCAGAATTTACATTGGCCTCAGATTTTGAAATTGGGCACTTCTGCAAAAGGATAGTTCCACGTGCAGTCCTTTATTTTACGGGGGGAGCCAAAGAGGATGATGACAATTTTGAAGAAGGCAAGGAAGAGGAAGAAGAGGAACTGGGGGGTGAAGAAGAGGAAGAGGAAGATGAGGAGGCAGAGAATGATCCCAAGGTGTAATTTTTGTCCGTTTATCATTCATGTCATAGAGAGAATGCAGTCAGCCTGCAGAGTGCACGAAGCAGTGATGTGTTCAGATGCGCATCCCCTTGAGAGAGGCTGGGCCACCTTGAATAGACAAATGCTTTGGGATCCCTGGCCCATGACTCACCACAGCACAGTTTCACTAACAACGCTTATGGTTAATTTGTTTTCAAGTGCGTGGTTTTCACTTACACTTTTTTCTTTTTGCCTAATTTGTACAGTGTAACTGATGCATTTTGCAAATAGGAGGTTTTAGTAAAGTGCCCTCTCTGCCCATCATTGCCCTCCTGTGAGCTGGGCAGGGACACACACAGGTGCCAGAACACATTTGTAACTTGGTCAAGACAAAGAGGAGGTAAGACACATACCACTCATGCATGTACACACATGTATGTGCTAACACACCCTCCACCCTCACCTGTGCCCGTGCCAGCTTTAATGGTCATTTATCCCAGTTATCTCAGAGCTGCCAAGTAGAATAAAGCCATGCTGACTGGGGACTGGGGGAGCTCAACAGGTCGTCTTCCTATTTATTTCCTTGTGTTTATACATACTTTGAACTTGGGTTTGTGTTTATCTCTGAGACTGTGTTTATGTGTTGGAAAATCTGGTGCCTCTGTCAAGGGAAGAGAGGCCTGTGCGTCCTTCCTGGAGTGGAGACCGAGCCTCCTATCCTGTGGAGGATGGGGGGTGGGGGGAGGCGCGCTTGCCAGACTTGGACACGCACGTTGGCCACTGGGGCCTGTGCGTTCTTGGCCTCCTTCTGCTCCCTGGCTCCAGCTTTTTCTCTGTGTCCTGGTGTGGGTGGGTTCATCCTTTCTGCTGGCATGTAGAATTTCAGATGCACCTTTCTAGTTATTCAGTACCTGATGCCAATCTCTAGCCACCATTGAATAGCAACTTTATCAACACTGTGACCAGGTATGGAGAGTGCTCCAGCCTTACCTTAAACAATACACATTTGTAACTTAATAACAGAAGGTTTTTCAATTTGTACAGAATAGTTAGGATATTCTATTAAAGTTGTGAAACATGAAAAAAAAAACCCATATTCTCAAGCCTTCAAAACAGAACAGGCTACCTCAGGCAAAGGTCCTCCTCTCCTCACTCATGGCAACTGCTTAGCATCCATGCAGCTCATTCCCAGCAGCTCCAACCCCCTGCAGTTCCTGTCCCTGGCAGTCCTCAGTAGGAGTCCTTAGCAGAAATTCTAGCTGGCTCAAAAAGAGTTCGTGCTGCCATTGCTGCTGCCACTTCCAGTCACCATATTGGCTCCCGTTCAGCTCTGGCTTCCTCCTGCCCCACCCCTTCCTACTAAGTCAGCAAGTTCAAGGGGCATTTAAGATCTTCACATCCCATAACCATTATACCATCTTGCTGCCCAGTTGCTTCTGAGCAGCTGTCATACATGAAACTACAGGTTCCTGCTTGAAGATTAAACAGGGAGCCACCACTGTGACATCCAAGTTGGCTGTTTCTGAAGTCCAAGTGCACAACCTTAAGTTGACCTGATATGACTTCTACCACCCTTTTTCACACCCTCTTGCATTAATTCTAACCTTAAATCTGATAGGTAGGATCTCTACTATACCCCATCATAATGACCTCGACTTCCAGCCCGGAGGATACTGAATATATTAAATTAAAACTTGAACATCATAAATAAGTTCTTCAATACCAAGGGATAAAACTTATTCAGAAATGAGTGTCAAAACATGCAAGAAAGTCTTACCATCCAGTTGTGAAACATGTCTGACTTTTCATGACCCAATTTGGGATTTTCTTTACAATTCCCTTCTCCAGCTCATTTTAAAGACAAGGAAATTTAGGCAACTGGGGTTAAGTGATTTGCCCAGGGTCACACAGTCTTCTTGACACCAGGCCTGGCACTATATCCACTGTGGCACCTAGCTGCCCCTCATTTAAGAAATCAAAAAGTAAATTGAACAATAAATGAAAAAATCCATGAATGAAGAAAATAAAATTAAAGAAATTGCTCAGAATGTAAAAGAACTAAAATGCAATGAACATATATGTAGAACAAAGTAATACTTAAGAAAACAGAGCAATAATTTAAATCCTTAACTGAGATTCCAGAGATTATTTTAAAAGGAAACTACTTAGATATTAAATATGAGAAACTAATTAGAGAAATCTTCCCAGAATGTACAAAAATAGTAAGGTAGAAAAATTTCACAGGATACCAACATAGGTATACCTTAATACAAGTTTTTAAGGCACATAATTAATTTTAAAATTATTAAGATGAAGAAAGAACCTTCCACATGTAAAGAAGAAAAAAAGATAATTTGTTAAAGATCCTGACGAACTTATCATCAAACTTCTCAACCAAGATGAAAAACTGAACAAAAATATATCTTAAAAACAAAAGAGTAGAACCTGAAGTTACTTATCCTATAAATCTGAACTTATCACTTAAAATAAAATAACATTTTAGAAACCAAAAAGAACTTAAAAACTTGCTTAAAATTTATAATTAAAAAGACTCCCAAAAATATCAAGCAAAGAATTCCAGACTAACTAAAGAAATGCTTCTTAAAAGTAATAACATATTTTAAGCTTGTTATTACCTATTATGAAGATTATAAAACAAGATATATAAACTTTGATAAGCATCACAGAAACAATTAAATTACAGTTTAAGCTTGAAATATATTATTAAAGGGATGGTTATCAAACGTCTAGAAAGAAAAACAGTGACCATAAAAAGTTATCATAACTTTATCAAGAACAGGTCATGTTAGACTAACTTCATGTCCTTTTCCAACAGTGTTATTAGGTTGGTAGATCAGTGAAATGGGGAAGATGCAGTTTACCTAGATTCCAGAAAAGCATTTTACAAAGTCTTTCATGTTATATTTACAGTCAAAATCAAGGAATGTATACATATTTGGATTTAGAAATGGTTAAATGCCCGGCATGTGTGTATGTGTGTGTGCATGTATGTATATATGTATGCATATATGTATAATATACTCTAATGATTCCTTGTCAACATGATAGGACATAAGACACTAGGCCTTGTGCTATTTAGTATAAGATTATTTATTTAGGACTGGAAGGGACCTCTGAAGTCATTTAGTTCAACTCCCTAAATTGTTGGGAGTTAAGAAAACTAAAGACTAGAGAGGTTAAGCAATTTACCCAATGTCAGTTAGGTAAGGACTCAAAATCCAGAACACTTTCCACTGTATCACACTTCTTCTAACTTCAGTAGCCATAATTGGAATGTTTATCAAATTTGTGAATGACAAATGATTGGGAGAGATATATAAGGTGACAAAGTCAGGATCTTAATTGCTGAAATTATTGGGATTAATCTTATTAAATGAAATTAAATAGGAACAAATGTAAATTCTTCACTTCAGAAATACAAAGTGGAATAGGAAAGACTAGACAGTGACTCTTCTGGCACACTGGAAGCTTCGTATGAGTCAATAATATAATAAGTATGACCAAAGAAAGTTAATGTGATTTTAGGCTACAATAACAATAATTACACACATTTATATAACACTTTGAACTTTACAAAGTGCTTTTACACATTACACATTTGATCCTTACAACAAATTCAAACTATTTTATACCAGACATATATTATTCTAATCCATACCAGCAAATCCTTAATCCAAGACATGGTCTTTCTTCTTTAGCACAGTCTGAGCTAATACAACTGAGATTATCCTGTTCCTAAATTATTCTAACCATAGGAAAGCCATCACGGGAACCTGCCAAGGCATTTTACAGATGAAGAAATGGAACCCCCGAGAGTTCAGATGAATTGCCCAAGGTGACATAGGTAGTAAATAATAGAACTGAGTGCCAAACTAAGGTCCTTTGACTCCAAAGCAACTACTCTTTCTACTTCACGATGCTATTTCAGACATGGATAACTTTACTTGGATAAATAATAGCAAATAGTAGAATATTTTGCAGTTGAAAAATAGACAAACAAAAAGAGGAATACAAAAAGGATGGAATAAGATAAAATTTTAATTCGTGTCTGGGGACAGAGATGCATTGGTGTTTAATAAGCAAAGAGGAGAAATAATTGAAGAAAGGTATAAATGTTCTCAATTTCAGGAAAATTTAAAACTTGTATACACTAAAAAAAGATAATCAAGAAAAATAAGAAACTGTAGGAAAATAAGTAGTAAATCATAACAAATTTAGTATGCAAAAATTGTAAATAATTTGTTAAAATATCATCAAAGTATATGGACAGCAAACAAAAATGATCATTCCTAGAAAGAATTTCAATTTTACTACTAATAAAAATTATAATTAAAACAATTTCCAATTATCAAGTTGAAAAGAATGGCAAAAATGGTTTCAAATGACAAAATTCAGTAAGGACAGGGCTATGGAAAAACTGATACAGTCATGGTGAAATCATAAAGTGATAGAAGCTTTTTAAAAAATCTTCTGGGGAGCCAAAATGGTGGAATGGAAGCAGGAACTTTTCTGAGCTTCTCCATGAATTCCAACACTAACCTCTAAAAAAGTGAATCTGGGAGCAGCTAGGTGGTGCAGTGAATAGAGCACCAGCCCTGAAGTCAGGAGGACCTGAGTTCAATTTCAGCTTCAGACACCTGACACACTAGCCATGTGACTTTGGGGAAGTCACTTTAACCCCAACTGCCCTCCAAAAAGAAAAAGAAAAAAAAAGTGAATCTGAATGGATTTTAGAGTAACAGAATCAATTGAGAGATGAAGCATGACAGATTCCCAGCCCAAGAAAGCACCCACATATGTCTGGGCAGGGGGAGCACAGAACACGTGAGGACTGTACCAGCTTGGACCTGAGAGCAGAGCACACCAGAGTGAGAGCAAGCCCCAGCCAGTGCATCCACCCACCCCAAAGGTAATTTGTTGACTTCTCACCACTGGACAAAGGATAGGTTGGACAGAGGATCAGTCAGAGTTGGGTAAGAGAAAGTGCAGGGCCCACAGCAGCAGCTTCTCCTAGGGCTATCATCCCACATCCTGGATATCTAAAAATAACCCACCTGAACTTCCAGGAGCCAAGATAGTGGAGTAAACCCTAGCTTTTCTAATTCCCCTCCCTAACTCTGAAAACCCAAAGATTAATGCTCCACCCAGTGTAAAATCCTGAAATAGCTGGAATAGCCTCAGGTTTTAGAGTCCTAGAGGAAGGGTGTGACTGAAGCTGTGCTGAACATGGAGTGAAGGGCAGAAGGCATCCCAATAACCCCCACCTCAGCTGACCAGCAGATCTCCAAACCCAGGGGGATGGAACCAGCAAGTGCTAACAACAGAAGCCCAGGTGTGCCTTAGTACCACCAGGGGAATCTGTTGACACCAATGCTGCCAGCCACCAGTTGCTGAACCTGCCTGAGCTGTAGTCCAGGGGCACAGAGGCAAAAACCTGAAGTGGCCAGACCACCATTCCCACATTACTCTGTGAGCCTCAGGATAACCCAAGAAAACACTTAAGAGTCCTGGCCTTGGACTCAGTCTAGACACTGAGAGGCTACAGTACACAAAGTCAACAACCAAACCCCTAGCTCCCATTCTGAGAAGTGTGGGTCAAAGCCCTCCATACCCCAAAAGCAGAAATCTGCTCTAAAAGTCAGGACATAGGCAATCACAATTGGTAAGAAGGAAGCTGTGAAATCAAGAATGATACAATCCTATGATAGCACACAAGAACAACCAAATTCAGAGGACAACAAGGACTCTATACTTACACCTGAAACCACAGAAGGAAATATGAACTAGTCTCAACCCCAAAAAGCATTCCTGGAGGAGCTCAAGAAAGATTTTAAAAGCTAAATTAGAGAGGTAGAAGATAAATTTAAATCTACATTGACCAAACTGGAAAAAAAATCTCACTGAAAAAAACAAACCCTTAAAAAGGAAAATTTGTGAACTGGGACAGGAGTTTTAAAATCTAACTGGAGAAAATACCTCCCTAAAAAAGGAGCTTCAAAAACTAACCAAGGAAAATAATTCACTAAAAATCAGAATCTGTCAAATCAAAGCTAAGGACTCTATGATGCACCAAGAGTCAGTCAAACAAGACATAAAGATTGAAAAATTAGAAGAAGGTGTAAAATATCTTACTGGAAAAACAATTGACTTGGAGAACAGATCCAGGAGAGATAACCTAAGAATTACTGGTCTACCAGAAAGCCATAATGAAAAAAAACAGCCTGGAAAACATCCTCTAAGAGGTTGTCAAAGAAAACTGTCCTGAGGTCCTAGAATCAGAAGGTAAAATAGCTATTGAAAGAATTCACTGGACTACGCCTGAAAGAAATCTCAAACTGAAAACTCCAAGGAATGTAGTAGCCAAATTTCAGAATTACAAAGTCAAGGAGAAAATACTGCAAGCATCCAGAAAGAAACAATTCAAATATTGTGTAACTACATTCAGCATTACACAGGACCCACCACCTTCTACATTAAAAGATCAGAGAGATTGGAATTTGATATTTTGTAAGGCAAAAGAGCTTGGACTGAAACCAAGGATCAACTATCAAGCAGAACTGAGCATAATCTTTCAGGCAAGGAGATGGTCATTTAATGAAATAAAGACTTCCAGACTTTCCTGATGAAAGTGCCAGAGCTCAATAGAAAATTTGGTCTTCAAATACAAGACTCGAGAGAGACATAAAAAGGTAAAAAAGGAAAACACACATAAACACACACACATGCACATAACTTGTGACTCAATAAGAGCAAACTTTTTACAACCCTATGTGAGAAGCTGATACCTGTGAATACTGAAATTTATATAATTATCCCAACATTTAAAAAGATATACATAGATAGAGGGTGTGGGTATAAATGAACTAATTTGATGATTTAAAAAACCTTATTAAGGGGTACAAAGGGACTGTAATGGGAGAAAAGTAAAGGATGAAGCATAAAATGGTAAATTAAGCCACACTGAGAGGCATAAAAACATATTATAGTTGAGGGAAAGAAGGGAGGGAAAGGAACATCATATGAACTTTACTCTCATAATCAATTAAGTTTAGGATTCTAACATGAAAAAGACACAAAAACTCAATATAATAGAGGGACAGGAGGGAGGGAGAGGAGAGTATGAAATTTACTCTCTTAGGTTTGGGTTCAAGGAGGGAATAACATACTCCATTAAGTATAAAAATCTATTGTTCCCTACAGGCAGTAGGAGGGGTAAGGGGGGGAAGTAGGGGTTTAGGAGGGGAGGGAAATAGTAGTAAGGGCAAAGGGCAGGTAAAGAGAGGGAGGTGGTGGTCAAAAGGAAAACTCTTAAGGAGAGAAATGGAGAAGATAGAAATAAAAACAAAAATAGGGGAGGGAACAGGATGGAGGGAAAGACACAGCTAGTAATCATAACTGAATGCAAATGGGAAGAACTCTCCCATAAAATGGAGGCAGAGAGCAGAATGGATTAAAAACTACAATCCTACAATATGCTGTCTACAAGAAACAAATTTAAAACAAGGGGATGCACACAGGGTAAAAGTAAAAGGCTAGAGTAGAATATATTATGCTTCAGCTGAAATTTAAAAAGCAGGGGTAGCAATACTTATCTCAGATAAAACAAAAGCAAAAATAGACTTAATTAAAATAGATGAGGAAGGAAACTATATCCAGCTAAAAGTAGCAT
This sequence comes from Pseudocheirus occidentalis, assembly GCA_028646575.1. Classification (NCBI taxonomy): domain Eukaryota; kingdom Metazoa; phylum Chordata; class Mammalia; order Diprotodontia; family Pseudocheiridae; genus Pseudocheirus; species Pseudocheirus occidentalis. Next base: position 197,006,048 of record CM053593.1, on the reverse strand, counting down.
TGAGAATGAAGCCATATCACTACTTAACATATATGCACCAAGCAGTATAGCATCCAAATTCCTAGAGGAAAAATTAAGGGAATTAGAGGAAGAAATAGATAACAAAACTATACTAGTGGGGGACCTCAATCTCCCCCTCTTTGAACTTGCTAAATCTAACCTCAAAATAAACAAGAAAGAAGTTAAGAAGATGAATAGAATTTTAGTGAGGCTAGATATGATAGGTCTCTGGAGAATACTGAATGGGGATAAAAAAGGAATATACCTTCTCCTCAGTAGTACATGGCACATATACAAAAATTGACCATGTACTAGGGCATAAAAATCTTACAATTCAGTGCATAAAGGCAGAAATATTAAATGCATCCTCCTCAGATCATGATGCAATAAAAATCATATGCAATAAAAGGCCATGGAAAGATAGACTAAAAACTAATTGGAAACTAAATAATCCTAAAGAATGAGTGGGTCAGGAGCAGCTAAGTGGCACAGTGAATAGAACACCAGCCCTGGAGTCAGGAGGACCTGAGTTCAAATCTACCTCACACATTTGACACATTTAGTAGCTGTGTGACTTTGGGCAAGTCACTTAGCCCCACTTGCCCTCCAAAAAGAAAAAAAAAGAAGAATGAATAGGTCAAACAATAAATTATAGAAACAATCAGTAACTTCATTCAAGAGAATGACAATAATGAGACAACATACCAAAATATGTGGGATGCAGCAAAAGCAG
>CM053593.1:196981416-197004815 GCA_028646575.1 Pseudocheirus occidentalis | reverse complement strand
CTCTCTCTCTCTCTCTCTCTCTCTCTCTCTCTCTCTCTCTCTCTCTCTCTCTCTCTCTCTCTCTCTCTCTCACACACACACAGACATACACACAGTAGAACAAAATTAGGAGAACTTTAGAGAACTAAAAGTTAAAATAAAAAAAACCTAAAAATGACTTTAACTTAATGTGGTCGAGAATTTTTGGAAGTTCAGACACTAAAGCATTTTCTAATTGGCTATCAAAACAGAAATTTAAATATACTTTGCAAAAATCTAATGGAATGAAATTTTTGTGAAAAACTTTAGCTTGAGAATACCTGTTCAATCTGCTTTTCTTTACATGTAAATTTCCAAGGATTTGGCATCACTCTTACTAAAATCTTGTTTCAGGTTATTTGCAGTATTTGAAGTCCATGCAGTTGAAAAAGAGAGAAAATTGTTGTTTTCTATTGTTTTAAACTGATTTTCTGGTGTAATGTATGAATCCACAACTCCTGACAACTATAAGGAAAAATACATTCTAATTACTATAAATATAATAATTGTGGAAAATAGATCAATTAAAATAAATAAAAAGTCATGTGCTATAAGTAATAGACATCAAAAGGAAAATCTTAAACATCAAGAGCAATAATTAAGGAATGAGAGTAATTGTGATTAATAATAGTGAATTATCATTTCTTTAGTAATCTCTATCAAGTATGTGATTTTGTGATATGCCTTTAATGACTTAATCCCTAAATCATCATCTCCTTAACTATGTTTCCTTATACAAGAGATCTTAGTTTGATGAATCATGATTGTAATTCAAATAAAAGGGAAGTCAAGATTCTGTGACCTCTGGTTGCTGGAGGCACAGCCAAAATGAAAGGGCTCATAAGGTATGAATGACAATGACTTTGATAATAAAGCATCATCACTGCCTATTGGCATGTGTACCATGTGTGTACCATGCCATAAGAACTCTATTAAGGGTATTTAATATACATATATTAGGCCGTAAAACCTCTATTAGCCTTAAATATAACTCATTGTGACAGATTATCTTCAAGGGGAAGCCACCATGTTCATTAGACTACCAGGAATCAAATCAACAAGTCAATAAGCTTTTATTTAATGCCTACATCCCATGCTGTGCCACACAGAGATCTCAGTGATTCTCTGATCTTCCTGACAGCACAGTTAGCTCTGCAATACGAAGGCCAGTTTAAAAACCATGTCTCAGAAGACATGATGGGGGATTGTTTTACATGGGCCAAGTATAGGCAACCTTAAAAGAAGAAGAGTGCCCTTGTTAGGTTTACTCATAGCACAATAACTATCCTACAGGTATACTGCACTTAAGATTTCATATTTCAGGTAAAAGAAAAATCTGAGAGAAATTTAAACAGTCTATATCATAATTTGATAAAACATAAAGTGATGTGGTCAGCATGTTTTCACATAGGGATTGCTCATTAATAATATGAAACCAAATCAAGTATCAATAAATAAACAGCCATTCTGAGCTTTATTAAAACAGAATTATATCTAAAGGCCATGCAAGCAAGTCAATCCCATATTACATATACCATTAGTATCTCAAAATGATATTAATAAATAAATCCCCCATCTCTAAATGAAGATATTCTTAGCTAAAAAATATTCTTCCAATTATTTTTAAAACAACCTCACCTCAACTGAGCCAGATCCTTTCTTAATGTCTATCATTTGATGATGCCCACTGCTGAAAATTTACAAGAAAAAATTATAGGTTACAACACAAACTTGACTTCAAAACAATCTAATATCTCTTTAATATCTCTGAAATATGTACTCTTCTACATAAGATTGTGGAAACATAAAAGCAATAAGGGTTTTTCATTCAAATAAAATGTTCGAGAGCTATGATTATATCATCTTCTAATTTTAAAGGTATTAACTAAATTGAGTAGGGAGAGAAATGATTATTTTTCTCATATTAATTGCCAGTTATTAAAATTATGGAGACTCACATATTTTTCTGTCCTATCTCCTTGTCCAATCTTTCAAGGAGAGGGCTGATGGAAGACAGAATTTACATTCTGAGTCCACAAAACACTAGCTCAGACTTGGGTGGACAATATCGATTCTTTGACCAGAGATGGGATTGGTCTGGGTATTGTGATAATCTCTCAATATCTTAGCTTCTCACTGAAGTGAGCTTGCTTCTCTTTGTAAAGTCCACCTCTCATTAATTGTTAACCGCTCATAGTTGATTGCCACCCTCAGGAACATCCTTCTTTCAGGGACAGATAAGCCATGAACCTTTTGCCATGAAGGCCTTTGGCATTCAAGAGTGCCACTGACCTTTTATTTAAAATGCTAGAATTATTAATAAAAGGATTAAATTACCCAGAAATTATATCTCTTGAATTTTTAGATGTCGCAGTAGCAAGATTATAAATACACTGAGACATTTGAGAGCAATTAACAATTTTTGGGTGCCCTGTCATAAGAGGGAAACTCAAGAATTTAAGAGAAATCCTATGACACCTGGATTCCCTCCAAGCATCATCTTCTTATATTTTATTAATTAAGGTGAAGCTAGATAAGGAAACAATGTCATCTTTCAGCATTCCTACATCTGTCATCAATAGACTAGGCTGCCAATCAGTAACCAGGCCAACCAGCAACTGTCAATTATTACTGGAAGGCCTGATCAAGAATGACAAATCAGTCAGTCAGGAATATGGGTTAAAAGGTAGTTTCCTTATAATTTAATTAATTGCACTATATAAACAGAAAGATCCTGCATATAGCTTTAGTATCTAGGACAGCAGTTCTCAACACATTTCCCATGGTCTTAGGAACCAGACACTGCTCCTCTATCTGTCTCCAGGCAGGTCTGCCCACATGCAGATATGCCCACATACAAGTGTTAAAGGGTTGCAGCATTAGGAAGGTTGAGAACCACTGATCTAGGAGGTTGGATACTGGAATCATGGCTTTAGAATCATAGGATTTAAGGTTGAAAATTACTTTGAAGACTCTAGTTCAACCTTTTCATTGCAAATGAGGAAACTGAGACCCAAAGACAAAGGGAAATAATTTTGCTCAAACTCCCAGAGAGAGCAAGAAGCACATAAAAAAAGAACCTAGATCCTTTGATTCTAAATCTTGGGCTCTTTCCATCATTTTTACCAAATTAGGAATTACTGACTCAGGAGTTTATAACCAGAAGAAACGTGGGAGACTACTTCAATATCCTTATTTTAAGACAAAGAAACACACCCAGAAGGGTTAAGAGATTGCACAAAAACTGGTTTATTGCAGAGTTTGAAAAACACGATGAAGCAATTAAAGCTCTGTACTTATAAGTGTAGATAAAGAGAGTTATAAGCTTTGTCATCTGATAAATTCTAGAGCCCTGGTTTTACAAAGGCAAAACATAATTGTTGAGAAATGAAGACTAATGGTAAGAATGAGAATAACAGAGTAACACTATGTCCCACACTTAAATATACAATCAGGTGAACAGGTAGTAACAGTAACAAATTTAAAGCCTCAAAAAAAAAAGCCCCTTCAGTATAATACCCAGTTTTAAATTACCTGTTTTTTGTGTCCTCAAGGCAGAGGTTAGCTGCTTTATAATATGAAGGCACTGAAAATTCTAAATTGTGCCTTCTTATAGGTATCTTTGTGTTCCTACTTAGATTCACAAATGTTGGTTTTCTCATAGTAGCTGTAATGGAAAATAGTTCACATTTTTAATAATACGAAACAATGCATCTTTACTAAACTTTTAAAAAACCATATTAAATTCAATTCAACAAGAATTTGTTGATTGCCTACTATGTACAAATTTGGGAAAGATTTTTGCCCACAGATGTGGCAAAATGGACATTTCCATAGTTCTATTTGATAAATAAAAAACTCTAACCTAAATTTTATATCTACATTTTATCTCTCTGCAATTTTGCTTGTTTCATAATTACTAATAATTTCATAATTACAGAGAAATTTTCAATAAGCATGAAGAAAATGCCCATTTGGATCTGGCCCCAAAGAACAATGCTTAAGCAAGTAATTACTAAGTGTATCTCACAATTAGCTAAAATGAAAAATAGAGTTTTCTTCATATATAGTATTTATAGGTCTGCATATATATGCACATACATCAAACACACACACGGAAATCCTGAACATATCAGTAAAAGCACTGCCATCGGGAGGTTTGGTGATAAAAACAAAAACAAAAACAAAAACAAACCAAAAAACTCTGACCGCAGAGGAACACCATGAATGTGACTCCAATGCAAACCGTTGGGATAATGTATCCAATAATAAAGCTCATGTTCTGTTGAATATATGCAATGCCTCCCAGTGAAAGAATTGCTCCCAAATTAATGCTCCAATAAAACCAATTTAAAAATCTTCTAGTAGCTTCTGGACCTCGATCTTTAACCTGGTCGGCTCCAAAGGGGGTGATGTTGGCCTTCACGATGCCCACGCCGAGCCCGACGATGACCAGCCCGGCGTACACCGCCCAGGCGCAGTAGTGGCCGCCCCCCCCCCCCCCACGCCTCCCCTCCCCGCCCCCGCCGCCGGGGTCACCGAGATTGGGGAAGGGTCCCGAGCTGTTGTCCCGCAGGCTGAGCGGGAGGTCGCCGCAGAGGCCGGTGCGGGTGGTGGGCGCGGCCACGAGCTGGAAGCTGAGCATGCCAAGCAGGTAGAGGGCGAGGCTGAGCAGGATGGCGCGGCACTTGCCCAGCAGGGCATCGACCAGCCAGCCGCCGAAGAGCGGCACCAAGTACGTGATGCCCATGAAGAGCAGCAGCGCCTGGCTGGCCCGCGCGCCCTCCCAGTCGTATGGGGTGCCATTCAGGAAGAGCACCAGGTTGGAGGTGACGCTGGAATATTCTTTTAAAGTTGCATTCTTTTATAATGTAAATATTCACTGTGGGGATTATCCCTATCAGCCATTTATACCTCAGCATGATCAAATTATTCATGTAATCAGAACCTTTTCCTCTTAAAACTGAAGTAATACCCTGACAGAATGGGACTGAACATCTGAGGAGTGAATACTTTCTAAGCACCCAATGCCAAAACGGGGAGCCTTTGGCTACCCAGAAGGTAGCATGAGCTAACACAGAGGACATACCAGAGTGAAAGGCCAAGGGACATGGAAAATAGAAAGATAACAAATATAAACTCTGTACTTAGGGTGAATGAAAATTATTTCTTTGCCTACTTTAAAGGCTATTAGCATACTGTTATTACAATAGTTTTGAATTTTCTAGTTACTTATCACAATTTTTGCCACTATAAAACTCTGTTGCCAGTTTTATTAAAATGTCCTTATAACAAATTTAAGTTAACTCCTCAAGAATATTTAAAGAGATGGAAAGAATGAGTTAAAATAAAATGAGCCAGGAAAATGTTTACAAATATTTAAAGCTAATTCAAAACAACTTCTCTAGGAATCTAATTAGAACTAATAAAAGATATTTATATCTTGTAATATTAACCTATTTAGACATAATTTATTTATATTTTTGCATTTATTTGGACATCTATACATGTTGTAATATAACTGTATGCTTTAAAGTAAAAATAAGCAATATACAATTTTAGGTGAATTTACAGATATTAGCCATTGCCTCCTAATTCTAAAGCTATTACTATATGGTTCTCAGAATGAAGTTCAAATATATACTCACCAGGTTCTCCTTTCTTGGTAGAGATATGATTTACCATATACAAATGGAGAAGATCTAAACTGACTGAAGAATTTTTAGAGGGTGAAAAATCTCCCAGAAACTTCTTTGATTTTAGCTTTTTCTTTTCAAAATATTCCTACAACATTTGAAGGTAAGGGAAAATAGCATTAGTTGAAGTTGTGCAGTCATAGAGTTCATTTAGTAATACATTATTGAAGTTAGTGGGATAATGGGGATTTACATTAATAAATATATTATTAAAGAATCATAAACATAATTTGAGGTAATAGTTTTATATATTTTTTCATCCTGTAGCCTTTTAAATTTGCACCTGTTTAATTAAGGCAAAAATAAATCAATGTTAATTTCTAGAAAATCTTTTGAAGATCTTCAATTTCACAAATTGCTATAAGCTTTCTTTTAGAAAATAAATTATCAATAACAGCTTTCATGGAGAATTCCCATGGATTCATATGTATACTTACACATATGTCTATATAGGAGGCTACATATGCGTATGAATACATATCTGAGCATGTGTGTATATGTATACATAGAGGGTATAGGATCAATTGAATATGAAGGGATGATACTTTAAAAGGTGAAATTCTGAGGTGGGAGAGGAACTATAATGAGAGGAGACAGGGAGAGACAAAATGGGGTTAATCATTCTATATAGAAGAGGCGAGGGATAACTGTTACAAATTTACTCTCATTGAATTTGGCTTAGGGAAGGAACGGCATAAACTCTAAACTGGGTATCATGCCACACAGGAGAGTAGGGAGCATGGGGATGAGAGGGGGGATGACGGAGGGGAGGGCAGGGTCTGGGGGAGGGATGCTGGAAGCACACACTTCAGTAAAGGGACAGGGACAGGGTAGAGAACAGAACAAGGGGGGGAGGGATAGGAAGGAGGGACATATGATCAGACTGTCACAATATGTCCACTGGGAAGATGTCCTGTGTAATTACACATGCACAGCCTGTATTGAATTGCTTGTCCTTCCAGTGGGTGTGGGTGACAAGGGAGGAACCGAAAGAATCTAGAATTTAAAGCTCTGCAACACATGCAACTAGGAATTTAGATACACAGGGGTGGGGGTAGGGAGACCCTCCCTGCCCTACCAGAAAGTTAGAGAGCAGATCAGGGGAGGGGCTTTATGATGGGATCACTGTTTTGGGGTTGGGGTAGGGAAAAGACAGGGAGAAAATTTGTAACTCAAAAATCTCATGGAAATGAATGATGTAAACAAGAAAACAAATTAAAAAATTTTATATTAAAAGAAAAGTTTTTACAGAAATAAAGTCAATGCAACCAAGATTAGAAGGGAAGTAGAAAACTGGAAATTTTTTGCAGCCACTGTTTTTGATAAAGGCCTGATTTCTAAAGCATTTGGAAAATTGAGTTGAATTTATAAGAATACAAGTCCTTTCACAATTGATAAATATCAAAGGATATGTGCAGGCAGTTTTCAGATGAAGAAATTAAAGCTATCTATATGATATCTATATGAACAAATGCTCTAAATCACTATTGATTAAAGAAATGCAAATCAAAACAACTGTGAGGTTACATATCACAACTATGAGATTGGTTAGCTTGTCAAAATAGGAACTTGATAAATGTTGGAGAAGATGTGGCAAAATTGGAACACTAATGCATTGTTGTTGGAGTTGTGAACTGATCCAACCATCCTGGAGAACAATTTGGAGCTATTCTCAAAGGGGTAAAAACCTGGGTATACTTTTGACCCAGCAATTCCATTTTTAGGTCTGTGTCCCAAAGAGATTATACAAATGTGAAAAGGACCCATATGTACAAAGATATTTATAGCATCTCTTTTTGTGGTGGCCAAGAATTGGAAATTAAGAGTATGCCCTTCAGTTGGAGAATGGCTGAATAAGCTGAACAAGCTATGAATGTAAATGGAATATTATTGTTCCATAAGAAATGCTAAGCAGGTGAATTTCAGAAAAACCTGGAAAGACTTTCATGAACTAATGCTGAGTGAAATGAGCAGAACCAGGAGGACATTGTATACAGTAAGAGCAACATTGTGCAATGACTGATCATCTAAGAAAATTCCAAAAGACTCATGATGGAAAAATGCTGTCCATATCCAGAGAAAGAACTATGGAGTCTGAATGCAGATTGAAGTATTTTATTTTCCCTTTTTTTTCCTTCTTCATGGTTTTTCCCTTTTGTTCTGATTCTTCTTTCATGACTGATATTCAAATATGTTTAATATGATCATATCTTAATATGATCATAGCCCATATCAGATTGCATTCTGTCTTGGGGAGGAAATTTTGTACTTAAAACCTTATAAAATTAAACACTGAAAACACTAAATAAATACATTTTAAAAAAAAGAAAGAAAAACCTTTGGATGCATGGGAGACACTGGCACAGAACCTTCCAACATGGCATGCCTTCATCTGAGAAAGTGATGTGCTCTTTGAGCATGACTTGGTTGCTATCCTTTGTTCTTAAAGAGGACCAACATGACATCACTATGTTAGAGTCGAGTTTCAATGTGTCTGCCTGTGGCTGATCAGACCAATACAATTTGGAATGCTCTACCACAGGTCAGGCACAAATAATCTGTGTGAAGATTTGGGGTAGATACTCCAAATTGTGCATCCTGGTTTCCTTTGAGTTGTCTCAATTCTGCTTTGCTCACAGAGCACAGCCCTTCTCTGATGGGGGCATACACTTTCAAGTGGTCCTGTGCCAGTATCTCCCATGTCATACATTCAATTTGAATGTTCTTAAGAGAGACCTTGAGAGTGTCCCTGCATCACTTCTGACCACCATGTGAATGCTTACCCCGTGTGAGTTTTCCATAAAATAGTCTTTTTGGCAAGCATTTGAATAACGTGGTGAGGCCATTGGAGTTGTGCTCTTTGAAGCAGAATTTGAATGTTTGGCAGTTTAGTTAGAGTAAGGACCTCAGCGTTTGGTATCTTATCCTGCCAGATGATCTTTAGAATCTTCCTAAGACAATTCAAATGGAAGCAATTAAGTTTCCGGGCGTGGTGCTGGTAGACTGTCCAGATTTCATAGGCATACAACAATGAGGTCAGGGCAAAGACCTTCAGTCTGGTAGTCAGTCCAATATCTCTTCTCTCCTTCACTTTCCTTTGGAGTCTCCCAAACACTGAGCTACCTTTACCATTGTATAGATCAATATCATTTGTGTGCATCAAACTAATTTGTACCCAATCTCTGGTAGAGTATTCTGAGCTCATATTGGGCTGTTTAGCTACAGTCAGATGCACTGGAAGTTGACTCATTTTGGTCCTCTTACAGAACAAAGGAAAACATCCAAGTCATCCTCCATTTTGGCTGAGTGTTTGTGTTAAAAGAGAAGATCCTATTTCCTCAGTAAACCACTTAAATATCTTAGAATTTAAAAGTTTCTCATTAGCCACATATGTTCTTATATCTCCTTCTTTCACAGAGTTGATAAGATTTTATGACTTTGCCAAGGTTGAAAATCCAGAGGACCTGACAAATCCCCAACTAACTTTGGAGATGATGAAAATTTTTAAGGCCTTTTGTACTTTTCCAATGCACCACGTGAAAATAATTATTATTGGTTTTCAAGTAAAATATAACCAATTAAATGTTCTAGATAGTTTTTTCAGGATAAGAAAAAAGGACAAAAATCCCTAAAAAGTGGTAGTCCAAATTCATCACTTCATAGCATTCATATAAAAGTGGAAGCAACACAAATTCATCACATTCTAAGTATCACTTCTCAAATAAACAATATTTCTTATATGCTGGCAAAATCATAATACAAAAATTTTAAGAGCATAACATAAACTATATTATGAATTTGAAACATGAAGCAAAACTTATTGCCAATCAAATGACATCATTCAGGAGAATGCACTTCTAATTTATCTTACATGGAAAAATAATTTATCCATCAATTTTGGTGTTCTATTCTAGTAGTATTTAGAAACTGACATAAGAGTAATTAAGATCGGTTTGGTTTTAGTGCTTAAGATTGCTTAAGATAAGTTTAAAAACTGCAGACTGCAAAACTGTTGACTTTTTGTTTCCAACTTTTTGGAATCACTGGAAATAAAGCTTTTAAAACAGCTTCAGTTCTGTTTAAGGCTTTCTGAGAATTCTCTAGTAAGAGAAATTATCTTCCTCTTCTATCCTAAAACAATAAATCTGTAATTCTACAGGGAAAGGAAAGAATGATAAAGGAGCCTGAATGCTATTTGCATGAAAATTTCCACAAATTTTCTATTTTAAAAACTCCTACAGAGCTGCAACTTCAAAAACCATTAGGATATTTCAGCACTTATAAAAACTACATTTTCATCATCATTTGGAAAGGCAAATTACCTTTTAATCTCAAATTTAGTCTCTGGTTAGCTTAAAATGTCGTAGATTTCTGCAAACAAAGAAATAGTCTCTGTTTCTGTCTCTGTCTGCTCTTTCTCTAGCTCTGTCTCTGTCTCTGTCTTTGTCTCTATCTCTGTCTCTGTCTCTTTCTCTCTCTCCCCAACCTAGGAACACAGAAAGGAGAGTATATTTTTTGGAGAACAGACATTTTCAGCATAATTTTTATTCCCTTCCTTATCTTCTAGTGAAATTTGGGGGGAGGATATTGGGCTTTTTGGGGGTGGACTAGAAACTCCCTTTTCCAGTACCTGGGTTTGTGGCAGCAATTAGACAAGTGTGAGGTCAAATTTTGTTCTCTTAAATTCTGCAAAATAACATTCTTAATCTAGAATTTGTAAAAATTAATGACCAAAGGTCATGGTAACTAGGGTCATTTATTTAAATTAAGTTTAGGATGACCATTTAGATTGACAGAACTTAACAAGATCAGACTTAGACAAACTAGCCCTCCCTGGATTTTTTTTTTCAAGTTTGTCAAAATATCTATTCTGGAACAGAAATACTGGATCCCATAGTGATGACTGACTATTTAAGGTGGAATTGAGTTTCAGACTTTGATGTGACTGAACCTCAGTTTCCTTATCTGTAAAAATAGAGCTATATACTTGATATTTCCAACCTCACAGCGTTTTTGGGAGTTATGCAGATGTTAGTATGATTTAGAATTTAACTATGTTTATTACTATCAAAATGTACACTTCTGAGAGACAGAGACAGAGACACACACAGAGAGTGAATACTTTTGAGTTGTTAGACTCTGAAAGACAGGTTTTGACTGGGAAAGAGTCAAAGGACTGGGAGTCACAGCAGAGATGGAGATAATGAGAAAGGAAAAGGATTCGTAGCTGGAGAGCTGAAAGGGTCATAGGCAAATGTTCCAAAGCAAAGAAACCACATCATTCCCCTCTCCCTAACACTGTATTTCAGTCTCGGTGGGCGGTACCCTAAGGTAGGAGAACAAAGAGATGAAGCCAGTCCTCCTGGAGATTCCTAGAGAGGACCCAAGCCAGAGAAACAGCTTAAATGGCATGCGCACTGTTGGACTCCGAACGAATCCTAGAGAGCCTAGTCGGTTTTGAGCGGTCACTCATTTTCAGGGGTGCATACCCTAGGAGGGGGTGTGGTAAGTGCCGCTGAGGGGAACGGGGGAGGGGTCGCCCTAGGAGGGTGTGCGGGTGAAACGCCTTTTGCTTCTCTTCATTCTTCTCTCTTTCACTTCCCTTACTCCCCTCCCCGCTTTCTCTATGCTCCCATCTTCCCACTCCCTGTCTGCTGAAAGCACTTTAGATAAAGAGGGAAAAGGCGTTAGTACACTGGGTTTGGGGGTATGGTATCCGTTCCCGGAGCTCGTTAGAGGCTCTGGCCGCGACTCCCTCCCTCTGTTGACGACGCCCATCCCTGATCTGGGCCTAATTCTCCAAATTTACGCCTGCTATCGTTGAAGAACCTCCGAGGATTTCTGGGTAACTAAAGGTGCTTTGGCCGTCTCGTGGGGCGGAGCTTCCTTGGAATTTCCTTGGGGTTTTCTCTCCTAAGCTCTAGTGGTAGGAATATGGTTTTCCCCAGTTTGTACGTTTTCTGAGCCCCAGAGCCATTTTGACTTAACAGTAACCAACTGTTGTTTGTTATAATCGTAGCTGCTTTTGGAGGAAAATAATCTTAGGAGGAAAAGCACGCCAGTGGAGGCTCCAGCCACTGGCATCAAAGAATCGCTTCCTTCCCCAGGAGGAGGTGGCTTTGTTTTGCCTTCTGGCCTCACCCCTCCCGCCCTAGCATCTGAAAGAGTTGGATTCAGATAGGGTCTCAGGACTTAAAAGAGGTTGGAGAAGGTTTCCTGTAGAAGGTAGAATTTTAGTTGGGATTTTGAAAAAGCGGGGAGGTCACTAGTCAGAGTGGAGGAGGGAGGGAGTTTCAGGCAAGACCGGAAGGCCAGTGTCACTGTATCAGACTTAAGATCTAGGAAGAGGCTATGTTATGAAAGGCTTTGAATGCCAAACATCATTTTGTATTTGCTCTTGGAAACAATAGGAAACCACTGGAGTATGTTGGGGAGAAGGGGTAGGATCTGCACATTAGGAAAATCCCTTTATTAGCTAAATGGAAGATGATTGGAGGGGAGAGAGATTTGAGGCAGGCAAACCCATCAGGAGGCTGTTGCAATAATACAGGTAGGTGTGAAGTGATAAGGGTCTGCTTTAGAGTATTAGTTTCAGAGGAGAGAAGGGAGTATACTTGAGAGATGCTGTGAAGGTGAAATTGATAGGTCTTGGCAACATGGGGGGGGGAAGGGTGAGAGATAGTGAGGAATCCAGGATGACTCCTAGATTGTCAATCTGAGTGACTAGGAGAATGGTGTTGCCCTCTCCAGTAATAGGGAAGGAGGGAGGGTTTAGGGGGAAAGATAATGAGTTTAGTTTTGACAAGATTGAATTTAAGAGGTCTGCTAGCATCCAGTGTGAGATGTCTCAAAGACAGTCGGAGATGTCATTTTGGAGGTCAGCAGAGAAGTTGAGGCAAGAAAGATAGCTTTTATAATCACAAGTATAGATATAATAATTAAATCTATGGGAGCTGATAAGATCATCAAGTGAAATAGAATAGAGGAAGAAGAGAGGAGAGCCCAGGACAGATTCCCTGAGGGACACTTACAGTTAAAAGGTGTGATCTGGAAGGGATTCAGCAAAGGAGACAGAGGAGCAGTCAGTTAAGAAACAGGAAAAAGTGGGGTTTTTTTAAAACCTGAGAGAAGAAGACATCAAAGAGGAAAGCGTGCATAATAGTGTCAAAGGCTGCAGAGATCTAGGAGAATGAGGATTGAGAAAAGGCCATTGAATTGGCAACTAAGAAATAAATAACTTTGGAGAAAGCAGTTTAGGTGGAATGATAATGTCAGAATCCAGATTATAAGAGATTAAGAAGAGAGGAGAGGAAAGAAAATGAAGGCACTGATAGCCTTTGGAAGGAATTTTAACCACAAAGGGCAGAAGAGAGAAGGGACAATACTTAGCGAGGATGGAGGGATCAATTGAGAGATTTTTCAGGATAAGGGAGGTGGGGACAAGTTTGTAAGCAGTTGGAAATGAGCCAGTAGACAGGGAGAGATTGAAACTCAGTGAAAGAGTGGAGATGACAGGCAGGGCGATCTTGGAAAAGGTGATATCATTTTAGCAACTAGAGGAGGGTAAAGTAAGGCCACTTCATGTGAAATGGGGTGATAGAGAAGAAAGTGACAGAAGACATCTGAGTCATTGGAAGTGTAGAAGAGTGTAGAAGTAGTATTTAATGGCTAGTGTGTGTCTGTGTAAAATATGAGCGAAAGTTCTCAGCTGAGGGAATGAAGAAGTCACGGGAGGTTTGAGAAGGGATGAAAAGGTTTGGAAGAACAACCGTGAAAATGAGTTTAAATGACTTGATGAGGTGGGGTTATAGTAAGATTGCCTACCAGCAGGGAAGGCCTAAATTTGTAGTGGACCCAGTCAGAAGAGTTGTCTCATTTTCTCCACCTTCAGTTAGAAATAAAGGCAATGAATAGTGGGAGTGATCCAAGGCTAATGCTTGTCTGGGTCTAATAAGCAATATGGTTAAGGGGGACAATGATTTAAGAGGGGAAGATAGTGTGGAATTAAATTGGTTCACCAAGGGGTCAAGACAGAGAGAAGAATAGAGAGTGACTAGTGCATCTCTTTAATTTCCCTTATCTCTACTCACTTGATCACTTGACCCTAATTCAAACCCTTAATCACCATTCACCTTCTGATTGGTTTTCTTGCTTTCTTTACACTTCTACCAAAATAATTTTCCCAAAGCAAGATTTGGTTGTGTGATTCTCCCACTAATTATTGTTCCTAGAATAACATATAGACTCTTCAGCCTGGCATTTAAGGAGTACACCTTCTGAGTTTTCTCTGTCTTTCCAGTTATTTGTTCTAATTACTCCCTTTTTTGAACTCAATATTGCAGCCAGACTGGATAACTAACTTCAGAAAAGTTAGCAGTACACTTTTTTTCTATGTTATTTGCACAAGTAGTGTCAGTGCCCAGAATGAGAAGGAATTCTTCATCTCCCCCAAGTAGAACAGTCTTTTCATTTAGACTTAAACTATTTTTATTTCCCCATTTGTTAGTACTCTTTTCCTCCTCAAATTATATATTTGTGTGTATGACATATTCTCTCTCACCTCCACACCCCTCAGTAGAATTTAAGTTTCTTGAGGCCAAGATTATTTTTTTTTTTTGTATCCTCATTGTCTCCTACAGTGTTTAGCTTATTTGGGATACATGAGGAAGAAACTTGTTTCAAGAGTGTGAGGAATTCCAGGTGTGGAAACTATTTTCTAATCTAATCTACATTGTCAGGGGCATAGAAATTTTGAACAGCTTGCCCTTCACCACACAGTTATTATGCATTAGTCAGGAGTTGAATCCAAGTTTTCCTACTTCCAGTGCATGCTTTTCCTTTTTTAAAATAAATTTTTATTAATGTCTTTTTTTTTTTGCATCACCAGAGTTTCTCCCAACATATCATTCCCTCCCACTCCAAGAAAGCTATTCATTGAGTGAGATTTTGAAATTCTTTTTCCATCTGGCCATCTTTTTAAGGCATTCTTCTCCTCATTGGCTTTTTGGGCCTCTTTTGCCATTTGAGTTAGTCTATTTTTAAGGTGTTATTTTCTTCAGTATTTTGGGGGGTCTCCTTTAGCAGGCTGTTAATTTATTGAAGAAAAAAGATTAGAGAAAAAAATTAAAATTGACTAATACATTGAAAAAACCTGAAAATATATACAAATCTCTCACCTGTGGCCCTTCACATTCTACAAAGGAGAGGATTAGGGGAGTCTCTTTGGGACCATGTTTGTGTAATTTTGCAAAATTCACTTTTAATTGCTTTCTAGTGTTTTTTTTTCTGTTGCATTAATGGTACAGATATTGTTTTATTGGCTTTTCTTGACTCTGTATCAGGTCTTGGAAATATTTTTGTGCTTCTTTGTATTACATTTGTCATTTATTATGGCACAATAATCTATTGCATTTGTGTGCCACTGTTTGTTGAGCCATTCCCTGTTTGATGGGTTATCTACTTTATTTCTAGTTCTTTGCAACACAAAAAGTGGTACTATTATAAGGACTTTCTTATTAATGATGTCTTTTGGAATAAACTGTAATGGAATTTCTGCGTCAAAGAATATGGACTTTTGGTCATTATATTTGCATAATGCCAAACAAAATGACTGCTGGGCTGTGGGATTTCACAGAAAATGCTCTAGAGACACTTAGTCAAATCAATAAGGATTTATTAAGCAGTTACTATGTACCAGGTACTGTGGTAAATGGTAGAGATGCAAAGAAAGACCAAAAAAAAAGTTATTGCCCTGATAGAATTCAGAATTCAGTGGGGTAGACAATATGCAAAGAACTGTGTTCAAGCAAGATATATAAAGGACAAATTGGGTCCAATTTTAGAGGAAAGGCATTAAGCAGAACAGGGTGGGGTGGAAGGACAGGGAAGTTTCTTACAGGAGGTGGCATTTTAACTGGGACTTGAAGGAAGTCAGGGAAACCATGAGCGGAAACATTCCAGAAATGGGAAACAACTAGTGAAAATGCCTAGAGACTGGCGATGGAATGTCATGTTCAAGGATCAGCAAAGGGGTCAGCGTCATTGGATCGTAGACTGCTTGGAGGGGAGCAAGGTGTAAAAAGACTGGAAAGGTTGGAAGGGACCAGATTATGAAGGGCTTTAAAAGTCAAACAGAGGATTTGATATTTGAATCTGGAAGTAACAGGGAGCTACTGGAATTGAATGAATAGAGAGATGACAAGGAAAGACCAGTAATTTAGGAAGATTGTTTTGATAGTTGAAGGGAGAATGTATTAGAGTGGGGAGAGACTTAAGGTAGGGAGACCAACTAACAGGCTGTTGCAATAATCCAGGCATGATGTGATGAAGGCAAGGTATCAGAAGGGCACATATTCAAAAGATGTTATAAAGATAAAAATTACAAAGACTGTCTTTTGCCTTTCTTTTGTTTTCCACTAATTATTATAGTGGTGCTTAATAAATGTTTATTGATTGAAATAAGAAGTGAAGGAGAGTGAAGAGTAGAAGGTAATACCTAGATTGAGAGTCTGGGTGACTGGGAGGATGGTAGTGTCCTGAACAGTAGTAGGAAAATTAGGAAGAGGAGAGGGTTTTAGGGGTGGGGGGAGATAAAGAGCTTAGCTCTGGTCCTATTTAGCATTTTAAAAAAATGTCTATTTATTTTTAGTTTTCAGCATTCATTTTCACAAGACTTTGAGTTACAAAATTTCTCTCCATCTTTCCCCTACCCTCCCTTCCGCCAGTCTGCTCCCTTCTCCTTAACGTCCTCCCCCCCCAACATTCTAGTAGGGCAAGATGGATTTCTATGCCCCAGTGCCTGTATATCTTATTTCCCAGTTGCATGTAAAAAAAAAATTAACATTTGTTTTAAAAACTTTGATTTCCAGATTCCTTACCTTCTTCCCTCTTCACCCACCCCGACTGGGAAGATAAGCAATTCAATATAAGGTTGTACATGTGTAGTTACACAAAACATTTCCATAGTAGCTATATTGTAAAAGACTAACTATATTTCCCTCCATCCTGTACCACCCCCAGCTTATTCTATTTTCTACTTTGACCCTGTCCCTTTTCAAAAGTGCATGCTTCTAACTACCCTCTCCTCCAATCTGCCTTCTAGTCTATCACCCCCCATCCCCTTCCCTCCACTTTCCTGTAGAAAGATACCCAATTGAGCGTATGTTATTCCCTCCTTATGCCAAATTCAGTGAGAGCATGGTTGACCCATTCCCTTTCGCCTTCTGTTCTTCCCCTCCCTGTTCTTCCCCTCCATTCTAACAGTTTTCTCTTGCTTCTTTTATATAAGATAATTTACTCTATTCAATCTCTCCCTTTTTCCTTCTCCCCTTATATTCCTCTCTCATCTCTTAATTTTAGTTTTTAGATATCATCCCTTCTTATTCAACTGATCCTGTGCCCTCTGTCTATACATACATGTATACACACATATACACACATATGTATTTATACAGATATACACCCTCCTATACATACATATATATGTATGCATACCCATATATACATATATATTCCCTTCAACTATCCTCACACTGAGAAAAGTCTCATGAGTTATAATGATCATTTTTTCATGTAGGAATATAAATAGTTCGAATTTAATAAGTTCCTTATGATTTCTTTTTCCAGTTTACCTTCTCATGCTTCTCTTGCTTCTTGTATTTGAAATTCAGATTTTCTGTTCAGCTGTTTTTCTTTTGTCAAAAATGCTTAAAAGTCCTCTATTTCATTGAATTACCACATTTCCCTCTGAAGCATTATACTCAGTTTGGCTGGGTTGGTTTTAATTCTAGCTCCTTTGACCTCCAGAATATCATATTCCAGGTCCTTTGATCCCTTAACATAGAACCTGCTAGATCTTGAGTTATCCTGATTGTGTTTCAACAGTACTCAAATTGTTTCTTTCTGACAACTTATAATGTTTTCTCCTTGACCTGGGAATTCTGGAATTTGGCTATGACATTCCTAGGAGATTTCTTTCTGGGATCTTTTTCAAGAGGTGATCAGTGAATTCCTTCAATTTGTATTTTACCCTCTGGTTCTAGAATATGAGGGCAATTTTCCTTCAGAATTTATTGAAAGATGATTTCTAGGCTCTTTTTTTGATCATGGCTTTCAGGTATTCCAATAATTTTAAAATTCTCTCTCCTAGGTCTATTTTCCAGGTCAGTGGTTTTTCTAATGAGATGTTTCACGTTGTCTTCTATTTTATCATTTATTTGGATCTGTTTTATAGCATTTTGATTTGACATAAAGTCAGTAGTGTCCATTTGCTCCAATCAAATTTTGAAGAAATTATTCTTTTCAGTGAGTTTTGGAAATTTCTTTCCATCTGGCATATTCGACTTTTTAAGGCATTCTTCTCCTCATTGGCTTTTTGGACCTCTTTTGCCATTTGAGTTAGTCTATTTTTCTTTTTTTTGGAGCTGGGAGGGTAGGGCAGTTGGGGTTCAGCAACTTGCCCAACCTCATACAGCTAGTTTTTGTGTTAAGTGTCTGAGACCAGATTTGAATTCAGGTCCTCCTGACTCCAGGGCTGGTGCTCTATTCACTGTGCTACCTAGCCACCCCTAATCTATTTATTAAGGTGTTATTTTCTTCACTATTTTTTGGGTTTCCTTTAGCAGGCTGTTGCCTCACTTCTTATGATTTTCTTGTGTCATTCTCATTTCTCTTCCCAATTTTTCCTCCACTTCTCTTACTTGATTTTCAGAATCCTTCTTGTGCTCCTCTATGGCCTGTAACTAGTTCATATTTTTCTTGGAAGCTTTTGATGCAGGAGTTTAGACTTTGTTGTCTTCTTCTGGTTCCACGTTTTGATCCTTTTTGTCCCCCAAAAAGGATTCTATGGTCTGTACTTTCTCTGCTTGCTCATCTTGCCAGCCAATTACTTGACTTTTGAGCTCTTTGCCACAGTAGAACTCTTGCTTCCAGAGTGGAGAGAGCTGTGTCCCAAATTGCTGGTGTTTTTGCAATTGTCAGAAGTCTTAGGAGGGTACCCTCTCTACATCCACCACAAACTCTGGCACACTGGCCACACACCCCAGAACCACCACACAAGACTGCAACCCAGATCCAAGCTGGTCAGAGCAAGAGTGATTACCCTCTGAATGGTCACCTGGGCCCCCTACAATCTACAGGCCAGGAGCTCCAGAGGCAGCTACATAGCAGTAGCTGCAGCTGCTGCGCCACCAAGCATCTCTCACCCCAGGGGGGAGGGGCAAGACTACGTTCTTCTATCACCCAGTTCCAGCAAAGTTCCCTGCTGACCTTTTACTTTCTCTTTGGCATTTTATAGGTTGAAAAGTCTGGAAACCACCACAGCTGCCAGTGGTTCACTCTCCTGAAGTCTGCTCTGGCTGGTCTGTGCCTCTGGTTGGCCCCACCCCTGGTCTGGGACTGCTGAGCCCCCAGCTGGGTGCAATAGGCCTTTCTTATCTGCCTGCCAAGCTGCCTTCAGTGGGAGATTTGTTTCTCTCTGTCACTTCGTGGGTTCTGTAGCTCTAAAATTTGTTTAGAGTCATATTTTATAGGTATTGGAGGTGCTTGGTGTGGGACCTTAAGAAAGTTCCTGCTTTTACTCTGCCATCTTGGCTCCCCCTATCTAGCATTTTTAAGTCTTAGTTTTTAAATAGTAACAATCACAGAAGAAGGTCAGTTCACTCGTTTTACTAAGAGAGGAGGAAAGGGAAAGCTAGCTTAGTCCATGTTTGCTGTTACTGAAGTATCATTCATTTTAGCTGGAATCACAGATTGCTTTCCTCACCTTTAGTATTCTCAGTGATGCCTTTGAGAGATTCATATAGGTTACTTTACACTACAGAAGATTTGGGGGATGTGACCTGAGGGAAAGAGTTCTCATAGTACATCGCTTTTCCTTAAAAAGGAATGAATAAAGAATTGGCATTTGCTTTTAAAAGTTTATTAGGACTTGACTTAATTACTTTTTCCTTGAAAATTATTTTTCAGTTTCAGAGGCAGTAATTATAGTGGATAGAGTACTGGACTTAGGAAGATCTAAGTTCAAATCCCACTTCAAACACTTGCTTATGTAACCTCTCTGGGCCTCAGAGTAGTGAAATGAGTAGTTTGGATTAGTTTACCTTCCAACTCTAAATCTATGATCCTGTGACCTTTTTAGATATTCAGTCTCAAGATGTCAAAAGGCTTTTCTATCCCAGTTCCAGAGGAGCAGAAGGAAGCTTTGAAAGTGAAAGAAGAAGACTATACTTGGGAAGAGGAATCCAACCAACCAGAAAAAAACTGTTTTACCCAGGAGACCTTTCGGCAACGTTTCAGACAGTTTTGCTACCAGAAGACAACCAGGCCCCGAGAGGCTTTGAGCCAACTATGGGTGCTTTGCTATCAGTGGCTGAGGCCTGAGGTGCATACAAAGGAGGAAATTATGGAGCTCTTGGTGCTGGAGCAATTTCTTACTATCCTGCCCCAGGAGATTCAGGCCTGGGTGAAGAAGCGGTTCCCACAAAGCAGAGAAGAAGTAATTTCTATATTGGAGGAACTGGAGCAACAACCGAATGAACCAGGACAGCAGGTAGGAAGGAGAATGGTATCATGAAAGAAGCCAGTAAGGATGGGTGTAGCAATGGGTTTAAATTAGCCAAATTTTGCTTGTATGTGAGTTTACATGGCCATTAATTCTAGGTCTGTCTTGTTCTCTCTTTTCTTCTGCTGCGTTGAATGCAACTCTGGTTTCTTTTACCTTTATCTTTTATTTCCTTGGGGAATGTACTTTATGCTCTCTTCTCAGGAGTATAATTCTAATTCATTCAGTGGTACCCTTACAACCTTTTGTCTCTAGATTTCAGATCTTGCACAAAGACTAGAAGAACACTCAGAGGAGACAGAGCATCAGGGAGCACCCCAGGAGTCACAAAGCCTCCAGCTGAAGTATGAATCTCAGGATCCCTATTCCCTACAAGAGAATGGTAAGTGTTAGAATTTGGATTCCTGTCTTCTTTTGGAGACCCTGTGTCTGTATGCTTTCAGAAGGGAAGAGATCCTTGGACTCAAGTACTATTACATAACTAAGTCTATATCAAAAGAAATAGAGGACATTAGAATTAAAAGAGACTTTTTAATCCAACCTCATTGTTCCTTTAAGACCACGAGATGAAATGACTTGTGCATCACTAATTAGTGGCAGAGTTGGAGCTAAAATTCAGGTAGTCCGATTTTTAGCCCAGTGTTCTTTTCACTATACAACATTGCTTCAGTATATACCACCTAATTTTAATATTGGATAGTCTAAATATATGACTTGATGACTTTCCACAGATTAATTTCCTTTTGCTATAGTAACTATCTCCTCATTAACCTATCTACCTTTTATTCTTTAAATTTAGCAGGGGTTGTTGAATAATGCCATTGTATTTTAGTACCTAGGCATAACTAAGTTTGTTTGACTTATACTCTATAATTTTCTGTCTGCTGAATCATAGTCTTCCTTATCATGGTTTCATCTTAGATAATTATGTATTGAGTATCTGTTACTTGTGAGGCACAATAGAAAAACTATATTCCCTGTCACCCAGGCTTATAACCTAGGTATCATATTTGACTCTTCACTTTCATTCCCATATCCAATTTGTTACCAAATCCTGTTGACTCTACCTTCATAACGTTTCTTGGCTTTGCCTCCTTGTGATCTTGCAGGCCTTGGTGCAGGCCCTCATCTCCTCATGTACAGGGACAGTAATTACTTCTTTTTTGATCCATGATAGAAGTACTGAAAGAAGTAGCAGAATTTCAAGTCACATAATTTGGTTGAAAACCTCCCTGCCTCAAGTCTCTCACCCACTGTAGTCCATCCTTCTTCAGCTATCAAAGTGAACTTCCTAAAGTATAGTTCTGTTCATGTCTATTCAGTCAATTCCCTATTACCTCTTAGATAAAATATCAGATCCTTTGTTTGACTTTTAAAACGTTTTATAACCTGACCTCTTTTTACCTTTCTAGCCTTCTTAAACCTTAAACATCTGTATACTCCATGGTCCAGTGACACTAACTTCCTTGCTGTTCCCAGCACCTGACATGCTATCTCTGGACTTCTGACATTTTCACTGGCTGTTCCTCATGCCTGGATCTCATTTTCTCCTTACCTCTCATGCCTGCCTTTCCTGGTTTCATTCAAGCTTTACCTTCTTTAGGAAAACTTTCCCAATCTTCTTTAATCTTAATTCCTTTCCTCTGATATTATCTCCAATTTATCAATCATATGTATGTATATATGTATATATAAATATATGTGTGTATGTGTGTGTATGTATATATGTATGTATGTTAGAATCACACAGCTGATATTAAATCAAAATCAGTCAAAAAATTTCTTGCCCTCAAGGAACTCACTAATGGGGGAGACAGCATGCAAGCAAACTGTACAAACAAGATACACACACATATACACATATAAAATACATATATGTATTCTTTATATAAGATGTGTATCTTTTCTTCATATGTATGTAGGTTTATATGCATATGTGAAATATATCTAGATGTTTATATAGATCTGTAGTTATTTTATTTGGACATAGCTGTTTGCATGTTGTCTTCCCCAGGAGACTGTGAGCTTCTTGAGGGGAGGGACTTTTTTTGGACTTTCTTTGTATCCTTTGTACACATATCCTCACACACAGCAGGTGTCAGTTCACTCTTCCTGTACAAGAGTCAAAACAAGGATCAGTGGAATCCTGGGATCAGGCATTTTAAAGGGATGAGGCATTTCTAAGGTACTCAACCAGGTCAGCTATGTTCCAGGTCTCTTTAATGTTGAGAGACAATTTCTACCAGAGTGATAAGGGCTTGGAAGGATCTTTGTTCCTTGACTAGTAAGTATAGACTGGTATGTAGCAGGGCAGATATCCAGACCCTGGTTCTGTTTTTGCCTGGTTAGCCCTGTTCTAGCACCTACTCCCAATGCTGAGTTGATGAAAACGTACAAAACTTCTTTCTTGGAAGATTGGGGAGAGACTACAGATGTTGAATGTAACATTCTCCAACATCCTTACTTTGTGTATCATTTGGTTTTGTTTACCTGTTTTTCTTTGTTACAAGAGAATGTTCTGTCGAGGGTATAGGAGTAGAGAAAGAAGCAACTATCTACATAGAAAAATGACTTTTATGAAAAACAAAAAGCGTCAATAAAACTTTATTTTAAGGAAAATAGAAGTTGTCCACTATAAACTCCTCCCTTACTCTGTCCCTCAGAACCCCTTTAACTGGCCTTTCCTTCTTTATCACTTTCTTTGAATAAGAAGTAGCCCTTCACTTTTCCCATCTCCTCCAGTAGTTCACCTTGCTGATCATTTCCTCCCTCTCACTTTAATTTTGAACCTATTTACTAACTCCTTGATGTCTGTTAACATACTTAGGTCTGCTCATCCTTCAAAAAAAAAAATCACTGCCATCCCCTCCTTCCTTTGCTTGCCACATTCTTAAAAGAAATTGGTTTTTTTGTTTTGTTTTAAATTAAATTTTATGTTTCTTTTTAGTTTACATCATTCATTTCCACAAGATTTTGAGTTACAAGTTTTCTCCCCGTCTTTCCCCTACCCATCACCCCAAAACAGCGATTCCATTGTATACCCCCTCCCCCAATTTTCTCTCTCCTATATCCTTGCCCATCCCTCCTCTGACTTTCCGGTTAGGGCAAGATAGATCTCCATACCC
>CM053593.1:196938822-196980916 GCA_028646575.1 Pseudocheirus occidentalis | reverse complement strand
GTGAAGGGTTTGAGATGTGTGGGACCCTATGAACTTCATTGTGTGCCAGGGACTGCCCTGAGGACTGGACAGGGACCTGGGAGCTGTCTACCTTTGAGGACTGGATGAGAACCTGGCAGTTGTCTGCTTCTGAATCCAAGTGATTATTTGGTGGATTCAGGAGGGAGCTTGGACCATGGAAGGGGATTCAGAGAATCAGAGAGACCACCCAGAGTCAAGATAAAGAAAAGGCCTCCCCTTGGATGATTAATTGAGGTTTGCTGGACACCAAGGGGTGGAGGGTTTGTGTGGTTTTTCTAATGATTGTATTTTTGATTAATGTAATTAATTAGTAATTGTGAATCTAGATTAATGATTGATTAAGTTAATGGTTGCCCCATGAGTGGAAGATTGATATACTATGAACTGATTAAATGATTAAGTAAGGAGGGTTTCCTTGTTCTAAATATTGTAGCCACTGTAGTGAAAACTGTGTGGCCATTCTAATGTTAAGCTGTTATGAACACTATATTGTGATTTTCTGTGATAAGATGTAATATTGTGAATATTATATTGTGAATGTTTGCCTTGATTTGTAATGGAATAAACAGAGTGTTCACTATACTGTGTAATCTGAATTTTAAAAGCTGTTCACAGTAGCATTCTTTTGGGAATATGCTGGTGCATGTCATTACAGTGGGATGAAAGAAAATTGTAATAATTGTAGTAATTTTATTATTGGTCGTGTTATTTTCTATCTGTGCTTATGTTGCTTATACGGTTCATGCTTACAAATGAGGTCATCCTGGTTGTACCCAAAAAGACCCTAAACACCCTAGTATAGAACCACCCCAGAGACCTTGCAGAAGATATTCAGAAAGAATGTATGGGAAGCTTTTCAGGGGTGGATTGTAGGGTTCCTTTTGGAAAAAAGTCGTAAAATACAGTAATAAGTAAAAAGCCATAAAAAACTTAAATTTATTGAAAGGTGGAAACCCGGACATGGGTTAGAATCATAACTTGGATGCTTAATTATATTTTAGATACCGAGTCATAACTTAAGATACTATCATCTATGAAAGCCATAACAAAAATACTTGTGACTTACATATTTGGGCATAACATTGGCTTAACCCCCCAAACTCTTTACTAACAGAAAACCAAAAATATATACTAATCAGTAGTGATGCACTCAATAGCAACTTGTGCTCCTTGTGTATCTGGCTGCTATGCCAGACTGAAAACTGATCCTATTTTATTAGCATTCATAATGATTAATTACACTACTACCTGTAATCAGTCTGGAGAATACCCCATGGTTATGGGAAGTTACAGGGTTCCCCAGCCAGGGGCATTCTGAACCATAGAATACAACACTGTGAGAATATAAGCATACAAATTTGTGAAGATATGGATAAAAGCTCTCTGTACCTACCAGCATATGAAAGGCTAAAAGAAAGAGAAGACAGTTCAGCCTATGTGTCTAAAATATTTTCGATAACAATAATGTTTTCATGTGATCATAAGTATAGGCTTATCTTTAGGTACCATAATCAGTAATTTAAAAGTTTTTTTAAATATTAATTTCTACTTATAATAAACTTGAGAAATACTTTTTTTTCTTTTTTGCTGTTACATTATGCTAATAATAGATAAAAGAACTTATTTAAAATTTTTTTTTACATCTTTCTAATGGGCTGGAACTAGTTGTCATAATTTATATGTAATTGTAACTTGTAATAGTATGATTTTGAATAATATGACTCCACAAGATTATTCTCACTTATACCTGTCTGTATATACAAGGGGAAAGGTGCTCGGGGTAATACAATTTATGAGGGTATTGACATACAAGGTAACTAAAAGAGGCATGAAACTTATACAAAGTAACTTATCAAAGGCATGGAAAAAATTTCAGACCTTACTGAAACCAAAAAAGGTGACTGAAAGAACATCACTTACACACCTACTCTCTAGTCTGTTCAAAATCTCTGAGGCACATCTATACCCAAATTGAGGTTATAAGGAGGGGAAAAACAGGCTTTTACAAACAGTATTCAACAATGGGCCATATCTTTGCCATTTCACAATTGATCAAAAGATATAGAGATTATAGAATCCCATTGTGCTTATTGTTTGTTGATTATGAAAAAGGGTGCAGCCCTGAAGTCAGGAGGACCTGAGTTTAAAGACACTTAACACAAAAACTTTAGCCGTGTGACCTTGGGCAAGTCACTTAGCCCCAATTGCCCTCCAAAAAAAAAAGGATTAAACAATAGAACAAGAGTCTACCTTAGAGGCTATTTTACAAGTTATTTTATATATCTCTGTCGAGATCATTTAGAATTCCTTAGAAAATGAACCTGCTCAGCAGTCTTCTAATAATAAACATAAGGGGAGGTATACAACTGTTAATTAATCGATATACATGAAATATATCAGTCTCCCTTCCATTCAATCTCATGAAAGAGACTTAATGTGGGAAGAAAGACTATTTTGAAGAAAATGTTGCTGAAATTATTTTACACTAATTAAGGGGATCTAACAGAGTCCAGGTCAATGAAGTGTTCCCTGTAGGAGAAGAAGTCTTTCACATACTTGTGTTTGCAGATGACATTGTGTTGATTCCATCAAACTTCATGACATTGCAGAGCCTCCTGACTGTTAATCCACACAGGGAAGACCAAATGGATGAAGAATGCATGCCCCTTTCCAGAGAGGGTTTATTTAACTCTCTTCATTATCCATCTTCTCTTTCTCTTTAGATCCTCATTCTGTTGATTCATGGCACTTACAATTATCTGGTCTCTCTTTATTCCTCATACAAAGTGTCTAAAGGTACAAATTCAAGGCTCCCCACTATATGTGGTTTCTCTCACTGCCTTGTAGAGTTTGCCCCATGGATTCTTCTTTTTCATGAGTGCCTCATTCCCAGAACAATGCTAATTATTGCAGGTATCAGAAATATCTCATGGAAGGGCTCCTCTCTACCATGTCCCTGATTATGTAGCCCACCTATGCCTTCCCTTGGTTACATTCTTCTTCCTTCATCCATACTCTCCTACTCTGTAGGGGCCAGTTGCCCATAAGAGTTCCTTCCATCTGACTCTCAATGTAGGATGAGTAGACTTTTCAAGTACTGAATCCCTCAGATCACACCCAGTACAGGGTCCTATCTTCCTTCACAAACCATCTCTTTTCCCCCAGATGAGTATTCATCAGTGGAACCCCCTCCTGACTCCAAAGCAAGGCCTCTTTCCTTGTCAGTTCTTCTGTTCTCCTCCTCACCTGCTCTACTGTAGGCTCTCCTCTTTTGTGGACAGCAAAAATTCTGCTCAATTTTACCCCAGCATGTCACTCCTTGCTCTCCTCCCCAACTTTTATGTACCCTCCCATGCTGTAGTGTAGTCTCACACACACACCCTCAACCCCCCCCAGCACACACACACACACACACACACACACACACATACACACACCACATCCTGTAGGCAAGGTGTCTCCCAAGTTCTGTCCATAATTTCCCATTCTTGTCTGTTCACTGTTACTTACATCAGATTTTGCCTTCATCCCATCTCCCTATGTACATCTAGAAAGAAGTTCTTAACTGGTCACTCAGCTGTCACTTAGTGCTGCTGATGTTGCTGTTCTTGACTATTAGATTTATTCACTCCTGCATTTTTGTTTGGGGTATTTGAGAAGAAAGTAATTTTTTCTCTTCTGTTTTTCTTTAGAATTGAATGTCTATCTTTTTTCATGTATGGTTAAGCTAGGATTTGCAGGGTAAGTCACCCTGGGTTGCATCCTGAGATCCACTGTGCTTTAAACATATTATTCTATTCCCTTGTATGATTTTTGGTGTGTACAGAACAGTCTTGCATTATTAAAGTTTCCTTTCCTTTGCATCTGAAGGTCTTTATCCTAATTATTTGCAGAACTTGTTTCTGAAATGAATTGTTAAAATTAACCACTATGTGTCTTAAAGTTTGCAATCTTGGGCTTTTTCAGGGGCAAGGTATGAAATTCTTTTCATTGGTATTTTATTTCTATCTTCAGAAGTTCTACACAGTTCTCTTCTATTATTTCCTGTATTGTGGTGTTAAAGTTTTTTTTTTTATCTTGTTATGTTCTTCTAGAAGACAATGATCCTCAGGTTATCTTACCCATCTTGTCTTCAAGATTACTATGTTTTGTTTGCATATATTAGTATATATATTAGTATATATATATTATATCACATATACTAGTATATAATAGTAAGCATATATTCATTTAAAGTTGGTTTTTGCTTCTCTTCTAGATTGTCCTTTATTTCAATAGAAACTGTTTTCTCCAAAGTTACTAATCTAAATTTCGGTGATTGTGAAACAAAGCCTTCTGTTGAAATGGAAAGAGGAGGTGATAGTGTAGGGGTCTTGGAACAGCTTCTGTTGGGAGTGGAATAGAGATGAAAGGCAAGAATAAATGGATGTTGCAGTAAGGGCACAGCTGAGATTTTATAGCATTTATATAGTCAATTTCTTATGATGGTAATGAGGAGCAACCAAGAAGGAACAGAAAAAGCAGAGGGTAGAAGTAATCCAGATTTGGGATTTGGAAAGGGAAAAACAGAGGTAGGAATGACGTGGCAAGGGATTCAAGGTTCAAAGACAATTGGCTAACTAAACTGTTTCACTAAAGGGTTGAAATTCTGAAGAGAGGAACATTAAGCCTGAACAAGCACTGAAACCAGAGATAGCAAGAATGGTTGAGGTGATCCCAAAGAGATTATACAAGTAGGAGGAGGACCAGTATGTACAAAAATATTTATAGCAGCTTTTTGTGGTGACAAAGAATTGGAAATCAAGGGGATGCCAATTAATTGGGGAGTGGCTGAACAAGTTGTGATATATGAATGTAATGGAATACTGACTATTGTCCTATAAGAAATGAAGAGCAAAATGGACTTCATAATAACCTGGAGAGACTGATATAAACTGATACTGAGTGAGGGGAGCAGAACTAGGAGAACATTGTACACAAATGAAATAGCAAGTCTTAACAGTGTGACCACGGAGTCTGAATTAAAAGTTTTAGGAGCTTTATTTGCCAGCTGGGGCTGTCCCATACCAACCTGATGGGAACAGCCCCTAGCTCAGGGGAGCAGAATCTTTTATACAGTTTTAGGTTTACATGTCTAACTAACACAATTTGTTACTAAGCAGGTTACTATGTGGGTGCAAGCAAGCTGTTACTAAGGCAAGGGGGGTTTGTGATTACATCTGTAGGCAGGGGGTTGTAGGGTAAACAGAGGGGCACAGGGCATGATGACCAAGCAAGAAGAAGAAAAATGAAGAAAAAGACAAAATTACCCTAGGCCGGTTTCCCAACTCCTGTCTCAGTTCATAAAGTTTTACTTGGATGGTTTCTAATTTCATAAAGTATCACTTAACAGTTTCCTGGCCATTACACAATTATAGACATACCATATCTGTGATGAATGACTTTGATAGACTGGGTTCCCCTCAGCAATGCAAGGTTATAAGACAACTCCAAAAAGACTCATGATGGAAAAGGGTATCCATATCCAGAGAAAGAATTATGGAGTCTGAATACAGATTGAAACAAACTACTTGCTCTCTTGTTCATTTTATTTTGTTGCTTCTTCCTCATTATTTATTCCATTGGTTATAATTCTTCTATACAACTTGACTAATGTTTAATGTGAAGGTATATGCAGAATCTTTATCACATTGCATGCCAGGGAGATGGGGAAAAATTTGGAACTCAAAAATTTGTGGAACTGAATGTGCAATGAACTAATAGTAAATAAATATTGTTTTTAATCCATAAAGAGATTATTAAAAAAACTAATGGTTGGGGTGAATGGAGGTTGAGCAGAGAGCAAATAAATTTAGAGGTGGGTCATAAGGATAGCTGCAAGCACAGTAAATTATATTTACATAGAGGGATTTCAGATTTATGGATTGTGACTGTAAAACTGAGGGTGATAAAAGGCCATGGGTTATGACTTATGTGTTTGACATAGGTAGAGAGATCAACTTCAAGGTTCATAGGGAGGGAAGCAAGGGTATCTAAGTAATTATCTACACGAATATTGAAGTCACCAAGTGTAAGATTCAGATTTAGGGTAGAGAAGAAGATTAACCATGTACTGCATTGGGATCAGTAGACAGTAGCAATGGGAATCTGTATATGTCAGAAAGGCAGCTAAATGAAATGGGGGAAGGGCTGGAAGTGGCAATAAGACACAAATGCCTGCCTACACCCCCTTCTGGGTGTAGCCATTTTTGTGGGGCCACGAAAATGTTAGCAAAATAGCAGAACAGAATTTGTAAGCACTTTCAAAATATGGTTTTCCCCTATTACCCAGCACACACTCTCCTCAGGAGATCTCATGGCCTAGACTCCCAAATCTCGGAGTCTTGTCACTGTGGGAGGACAGGATATCGGAAGGTCTGGATATTACAGTTTGTAAGTGACACATAGTAACTGATGACACAAAGCAGGCATTGGTTGGCTGAAGTGAATTAAAGGCTTAGAACCACCTCAACTCAACACTGTTTGGGGGAAGATTGAGTAAATACAAGATTGGCTATCTGAAGAGGAGAGTGAGAGCTAGGGACCATGGTCAAGAACATCAGAAAGCTCTGGACAGAGATCCATCGGTTTAGCGCCAGTATGGAACTTGGGGTCATATAGACCAACCCTTTCATTTTAAAGACGAGGAAACTGAGACCCTAAGAAGTTAGATTATACCAGGTCGCACGGGCTTTCTATCCAAGCCTTTTACACCCTAGCAAAATTATCAGTCTGACGGTTTCCTTTTCTCTCTTCCCCTCACTTCCCATGCAGCTAAACCTCGAGACTTCAAACTTCTGGTGGCGCTTTAGTGCCTTTGGGAGAAGGCGTGTCATAGGGACAGTCTGCCCAGTAACCCATGACGCATACCCTGGCCAGGAGAGCTACGGGAAGAAGGCGGGGACACCGGAGAAGGAGGAGAGACCTGGGGAATAAAACCTTATCCCGAGGCACTGGATTCCTTGGCGCCTCCATCCCTCTCATTGTATCCCCCCCTCCAGACTTGATAGTTCTCCCAACCACCTCTTCCCCGCCCTTAAATCTCCTCTTGCTCTCCCAGCTCTGGCAGTTGGGGGTCGTTGAGCCAGCTGGGCGGGAGCAGCTCGAGCACTGGAGGAGTCACCCCGACTACCGGTGAGGGAACACAGACTGGACGGACGGGGGAAGGATGATGGGAGTGGGGGAGGTAATGATGGGGTTTGAAGGGTGGCAGGGGCTCCTAACCCTGAGCCTCGCGGGAGCCCTTCCACACCACAGTCTTCCACTGGAAAGTCTGCACTGGCAACTGAATGACGCGTGGGGGAGACTAGCGCGCTAGTATGTGCGCACGAAGGGCGTATTACTTAAAAGCAAAGTCTCTCCTACAATGCCTTCCTACTGCTTTTTCTGTCATTTCTCACCCGAGTTTCCTTTCCTGACATACTTCATTTTCTCGCCTGGAACCTTTTCATCTCCCTTTTCCTTTGCTTCCTCCTCTCTCCTGTTTTCCCTTTCCCCTTCTTTCTCCCCTCTTTCTTCCCAAACCTCTCCTTCTTCCTCCCCGCTCCTGTTCTTCCTCCCTTCTCGCCTTCTCTTTTTATCCCCCCCTTTTCCTCTTCTCTAAGCCTCTTTCCGGCTCTTAAGTATGATCCTTTCTTCATCTGATCCCTAGAGCTGAAGACTCACAAATCCGCAAGGTCTGCGACAGCTCCTAGTGTCCAGTTACTGGCTTCAGAGCTGAGGGGAGGGTCTAAGCAGTGAAAAGGAGGAGTCAAGTCCATCTCCCGCTCACTTGCCACCTCCCTCTTCCTTTTCACTCTTTTGTCTTCTATAAATCCCTCTTGACTCAAATTCCGGAGTAGGGAGGAGGGAGCTATGTTTACTTCCTTCCTTCCTTCTTTCCTTCCTTCCTTCCTTCCTTCCTTCCTTCCTTCCTTCCTTCCTTCCTTCCTTCCTTCCTTCCTTCCTTCCTTCCTTCCTTCCTTCCTTCCTTCCTCCCTCCCTCCCTTCCTCCCTCCCTCCCTTCCTCCCTCCCTCCCTTCCTCCCTCCCTCCCTTCCTCCCTCCCTCCCTTTTTGGAGGTGGAGGGCGGGGCAACTGGGGTTAAGTGGCTTGCCCTAGGTCACACGGCTAACCGTGTTTGTGTTAAGTGTTTGAGCTCGAATTTGAACTCAGTTCCTACTGACTCCAGGACCAGTGCTCTATTCACAGCGCCATCTAGCCTCCGCAAGGGAGCTATGTTTCGTTCCCGAGAGACTGACCAGGGATTGGGGAATGTGTGAACCAGTGAGAACAGGGATTTTGCCTATCCCGGACCTGGAGAAAGAGGGACTCTACATTTGTAGAAAACGCTTCAGGGGTAATTCATGCCATCTCGGCCCAGGAAAAGTTAATCAGAGAGTTTTCATTAAGCACCACTGTGTGCAAAGCGCACAATCCCAAAAGCATCTTTGTGAACCCTGATGTCATACACACAACATTACTCTCTTAAGGAATTGAATTTGGTGAAGCTGGAGGGAAATGTAGTGAAGCCTTTTTTTTTTTTTTTTTTTTTTGACACTAACTTGCTACGTGATTTTGGGCTGAATAGTCTTTCTGAGTCAGGTCTGTGAAATGTGTTTATCCTGCCTGCCTGAAAGAGATATTAGAAAGATTAGAGGTGTAATTGGATGCGAATGTGTTGTAAAAATCTATGCAAATGTAAAGAATTTTTAGTGACTTCTGGAGAATTCCATTAGATTCCTT
Organism: Pseudocheirus occidentalis; assembly: GCA_028646575.1. Taxonomy (NCBI): domain Eukaryota; kingdom Metazoa; phylum Chordata; class Mammalia; order Diprotodontia; family Pseudocheiridae; genus Pseudocheirus; species Pseudocheirus occidentalis. Next base: position 196,972,133 of record CM053593.1, on the reverse strand, counting down.
TCTCCTTTCTCCTTTCCACCCTCACCCCAGACAATAGCAAGTAGTCAACAAATACCTCCAATTCTTTTCCTCCCGGTCAAATACCACTCCAACTTTGAGTGATGGTAAGGCACTTCAGTTATTTATTGAGTCTCTTGTGTGCATAACACAGTGCTGGTTACTAAATGATAGGTTTTTGCTCTCATGCCAGGGGGAAATAGAACATCTGAATTCAAGAAAAACTGGTGGCAGACTGGCCATCAAAAATCACTTAAGAATAGAACTGCTAATGAACATCATAAGGGGCGGCTAGGTGGCGCAGTGAATGGAGCACCGGCCCTGGAGTCAGGATTACCTGAGTTCAAATACGGCCTCAGCCACTTAACACAAAAAACTAGCCGTGTGACGTTGGGCAAGTTACTTAACCCCAACTGCCCTCCAAAAAGCAAAAAAATAAAAATAAAAATAATGAACATCATAGGATTATGCAAATGAGGTTTCTTCAGGGTTCCCAAAAATTTGGGACAAGTGTAATGGACAGAGATATTTAAGTCCTCTAAATTCCACAAAGTGATCCCACCCCAAGATGGGCATTAACTTCGGGTTTGAGGAAAAATGGGAATAGGCAAACAGAATCTGTTGTTTTTTTTATTAAGCCTTAAAGTATTTGCACCCTCCGCTCTCTAGCCATGGGTTTAAGGAACAGATTTCTCATCTTTGTTGGATTTGAACTTTAAAATTTGGAAAATTACAGTTTGAATCTCGCTTTTTTCCCCAATTGTAGTTTAGGGGGGAGGGAGGTAGGATGGGAATATTTGTTAAGGAAAAATTCCCTTTTCCTAAATCCCTCTCTTCTCCCAAACTCCCTGGTTTAAGAATAGTGGCACCTAAGATTTTTAAAAATTCTGTAGCATTCACAATCCAGTTTTCTATTCTCTCTTGCCCCTCGTAATTGTATGGTATGTTCTATCCCTTTAAGCTTACCCTCAAATTCTTACCCCATTTAGTCCTCTAGTTCAGGACTGCAAAGGGTTAAGGTGTCTGAGATCCTATAAAGTTCCATATCCTAGAGCGGCCCCAGACTGTCCGACAGGAAGGAGCTCCTGCTATAGACTTCCTGTTCTGGACACTGAGGACATCGAGACAAGGAGTCAAAGAGGGAGGCACTAAGCATACACTCTTATTCCCTTCCCTTCTCCTTATCTGGTCCCACCCAGGTATTGTCTTCAAAGTTGGACCTTACTAATTCCATGGGTGAGTTGTTTTGTTTTTGTTTTTTCCTTGGGAATGAAGGAAGAGGGCATTAGGGATAGGGAGGAGGGAACTAAAAGAGATTGGAAACAATTCGGCACCCTCTAGTTCCTAAGAGGCCCCTTTAGTCTGAAGAAAGGTAAAGAGAGTGGGGGAGGGGACTTTGTAAAATTATAATACAGCTTGAGAACTATCTTTAGGTCTGTGAGGAGATAAAAAGCTCATACACAATACAACTAGGCACATAAAAACTGAAACTGGAAATGTATTCCTCTCTGCATCCCTTTTTCTTCTCTTTGCTTAATTCATAGCAGGGGATTCAACTGAATCCTTTTGAGATTTTTTTTTTTTACCTTTTATATAAGCATATTGAAAGTGAGAAAGTGCTTTAGAGTTATTTGTACCTCAGATGTTGAAATGAATTTTGAGGGAGGCTGGAAAAGATAATAAATCTCCATTCTTCCAGGCATTCAAGATTATTTTTTCCTCATCAAAAAATTAAGTCTTCCAGGTTGATTACTGGGGCATTCTGCCCCTTTACCCTCTGGGTAGGAGTCAACTCTAATTGCAAAGAAAAGTGTAGAGAAGAGGATATGAAGAATCTAGAAACTAGGGATCAAACTGGTAATTAAAGGACTGTATTCTTCCTCTTCCCCTGTTTCATTTCTCTTTCCCTGGGAATGTCAAGATGAGGAAATTTGAAAAATCATCCAATATGCTCCTTTCTTTTGAATAAAATTGACCACAATCCTTTAAGGTTTGATTATAAGTCTCCTGTTATAAAAGGTCTCCCAAGACTGTACTGAGAATTAGTCTTTATTCCTAATTCCATCATTTTTTAACAACCTAATCTGAAACACCCTTCAAAATGTCCCAAACCTGCTGTATTTCTAGCCCTTTTTTATTCACATAAGTCTTCAGGGGAGACAGGGCCAGATCTAGTTATCATTCCAATAAATAACTTCCAGGATACTCACCCTAAGCTTCTGGGGCTCTTTCTTCCACCTCTTAGGGATTTAAGATAGCACAGGAAATAGCATTAAAACATTTTAATTTATGTAAGAGGGGCCATTTATAAGACTTATGTGAATAAAAGAAGGCTAGAAATACAGCAAGTTTGGGACATTTATCAGAGGGGCCAGGGGCTTGCTAATTAATTCATACTTAGTCAATAAACATTTATTAAGCACCATTGAATAGGCTTCTGAGCCTAAAGCAGGAAGCTAAAAGTGCTGCAATTTGGAAAAAATAGGGAAATAATTTAACTTTAAACTATCTTTTCACAAATATAATAAAATCTTATTTTAGACACATTTAAAATCTGTCATTATAAGGTATGATTTGCCTATTAAGCAAAAGACTAGAAAAGTGGTTAAACTTAAGAGTTTTGTACTAAGCCTATTATAAACTGGATATTACATTTTGTAAAACATACTTCATATACTTAATAGTTCTACTGTAGTTTAGTTTATATGTATAGCATTCCCAGGTAACAAATGTATATCTTTTAAAATAATAAAAAATTTTAATCTTTAATAATCACACATAATTTTTCCTGTCACCCACAGTTTATTACAAATTAAGGAGATTTTTCTATAATAATCACTAGTAGATCGTTTACATTAATTTAAGGAAGCAAAAGTTAGGATATTTTAGATATTAGATTTTATTTGAGTGCATTTATGTGCTTATTTGTTTTTTCAGGTTATTTTCTAGAGCACATGCCCTTTTGTACTCTAGGAGAATTCCAACCTGGTTCAGAACTGAGGCACTGACTGATGAGGGAGCTGGACGAAGACTAATCCAAACTGCTATATATTGGCCATGTTCCCATTCTTCACTAAGGGATTCTTTGGGAGTGGGGCGAGCTGACTGGGTAAGCCATAGCATCTCCGGTCTCTTTTTGCTTATTTATAAAATGAATGGATAGGGGTTGGAAGGAATAGGGAAAGTAAGGTGGTAGACCAGATGGTCCTAAAATTCAGTGATTCTTTTCATGGAATCCTAATAAAGCTACCTCTGACCCCAATATTTTAACTTCCAGAACCCACTGAACAGCAGGCCCACTGCTCCTACCTAGCCACTGCCTACCGCCCCACCCCCTCCACTGAATGTCCTGACTTCTTCATATATGCCTCACTGCTCACTAGAACAACAGCTGTGTCCATGTGATGGGATCCCAGACACTGTCTCTAGCTAGCCACTGTCCCCAGACCCATTCCTCATATTTCCCAGACAGTTCTACCACAACACATCATGAAACAGCAACAGTTTTTATCATCCCTGAGGAATCTACAAGCTTCCTGATAGGGGTTTCTTGGCTTTGGGTAACTTGGAGTAGAAGCTTTAGGTTCTAGTGGTCTGGTGGTGTGAGAGGAAGGACTTGGGAGGACGGGATGGGGTTTGAGAGAAGTTCATCTGCATGCCTAGAGGAGTGGGCTTCAGGGACCCAGGGCTGTTGCCAGTGACCTTCCTCCCTCCTCCTCCCTGTAGCTGCTGTGCATCCCCCATCATTCCTTTTACCAGGTAGAGAGGAGGGTAACTCAAATTCACTACCATTCTTCAGCACTCTGTTTCCTTAATCTTATCTGGGATGAGAGGAGTTAACAGAATCTTCTAAAATTTTTAACTGTTCTAACTTTTCACTGCAGCCTTAGCTGGGTCAGAGCCAGGATAACAGGGAAGGCAATGTAGCCCCAACCTGGTCAGAGCTGGGACCACAGGGAGAAGAATTTTAAGAGGTTTTTTTTTTTTTTTAAACTTTTACTCAGGTAAACTTCACTTCTATGTCTACTCCTTAAAAACTTCTTCATAAGTGGGAGCTTTGAACTTGCCAGTCAAGGTAAGTGGGACTCTGGAAAAGATCCAGTGGTTCCTAGTCCCTTAGAGCTCAAAGCTTTGTCTCTGAGGCTTCTCTTTTTCAGATCTGTGAATTTTCCCAACTTATCTTAGTGTCAAATAGTATAATAAATTCTGATTTATCTTAAATATCAAATTAGGAGAGACATTTCACTTAAAACATAACCAGATTTGTGGGGCGGCTAGGTGGAGCAGTGACTAAAGCACTGGCCCTGGAGTCAGGAGGACCTGAGTTCAAATCCATCCTCAGACACTTAACACAAAAAAACCAGCTGTGTGTGACCTTGGGCAAGTCACTTAACCCCAATTGCCCAGCTTTCCCCCCTCCAAAAAAAGCAAAATAAATAAATAAACAACAACAACAACAACAAAACATATATATATATGTATATATAACCAGATTCAATTACCTTTGTTTATAACCTGACTTTCTTTCTGTGACCCAGGAAAGGGTTAAATGTTAGTCCTATACCAAAGTGCAGCCTTGAAACCTGACTCTCTTTCATCAGTGAAGTGACTCTTTTTTCTCTTAGATGTGAGAGAAGTTTCCCCCTTCCTCCTTTTTCTGTCTATCTCCCCACCTCTAGAACTTGGCCAGAGTCCAAGGAAGAAGAGACAGAGAAAGATTCAAAGAGAAGTTTTTTTTATTTTTTTATTTTTTACTAGCAACCTTTGTTTAAGAGACCATCAATCTTTCCAGCCCAGGTACAGTTTTTTCTTTTTTGACTGGCTATATTTTAAATTTTACAAGGTGGCAAACTTAGATTTTTACAAACACAGAGCAGACAATACAAACAGAAAGCACATATAGCGATAATCCAGATTATGCAGAAACCAGGCTCTATTACAGTTTAGTAGTCCTCTGGGATGAAAATTGCAACTGAATGCCAGTAATCCTAAGGAAATCCCCCATTATAGCCACATTCATCTCTTCAGTGGTGTCCCACTGAAGTATGAAGAAAAAAATTTGAGTTCAGAAAGAACTCCCCTCAAAATTCTCAAATGGAATTTGCCAGCCACAAGGCCTTGGGCACTAGGGTCCAAGCAATCCAGTCAAGCCTTCCTAGGTGATTGAAGGACCTCCCAACTAAGAGAAAGGAAAAAGATGGGCCTATCTTTGGATTATAGGGGGTCCAAATCAAAGATTCTGCCCCATGTGGTTGGGGGGAATGGGTCAGAGTCAAAGACTACCCACCCAGGAATGCCAAAAACTGTTGTGGTTTCATGATGTGTTGTACTGGAACTGTCTGAGAGAATTGAGAGTCAGAGCACTTCTAATCCAAGTATAAGCATTAATTGAAATTGACACCTCTAATGAAGTGGGCAAAATTCCAAGAGGAACTAGCAGCTTCAAAGGAAGCAAGATTAGATTTTTATAGGGCAAAGATGCAATTACATAACAGAAATTATGAATATTTAAAAGGCAGGAGGGGTTTGTTAAGGAATTAGGTAATAAGGGAGGGGTCCTAGCCACAGTACAATTACACATGCAGTTACCTACAATGCATAAAGAAAAACCCATTGTGGGGAGGTATGTATGTATAATAATGATATTATAAGCCTTTCTATGTCACAAATTCACCTAAAGGACAGCTTTTGCCATTACTAGGCAGGTGTTTACTTAGGGAAAGTGACTTACATTGTTTTGGAGTTCACATCCTGCTCAGGCATCTTGGTAGTGCTGCTTTCTGACTGACTGAGTACTGTGGTCCTTTCTAAGACCAGATGGATGTAGTTGTGGTTAAGCGCATGGACACACTCTTTCTGTGGGAAATATGAGGAATAGGTATGGGGACCTATTAATGGGGACCTAAATATGAGGACAGTGCCTAGGTAAAAGCAGTAGCTGGGATTCCATCTCATGGACATGCCTGCTGTTCTGTGAGAAATATGAGTTCATTGGTCATACCTGTTGTTTTAGTGAGCAGTGAGGCATCTATGAATGTTAGGATACTGGGGGAAGGGAGTGTCAAGGTAGGGGAAATGGGCCTGCTGTTCAGTGGGGCCTATAAGGAAGTTAGAATATTGGAACTGGGGGTAGCTTTATTAGGATTTCATCACTTTGAATCTAGAGAATAAGAATAATTTAGAGTTAGAACCCAAATGGAGTATTATGAGGAATCAACCTAGCATGCTGCTAGAAGTTCACCATTTAAAATTTTTTTCATTGACTCAACCATGGATAATTTAGAGGTGAACAAAAATAATGCTTTACATGAAATTGTCCGTAAAATCCTTAATTTTGAGCATCTATTTGCTTTGGGGTAAATTTCTTAATATGACCTGAAGTTAAGCTTGAATCACGAAACCTGATCATCTGAGTTTAAAATAAATAAATATAATTAAAATAAATATAATTTGAGATATGGCAATACAACTCCACAAAAGCCTTATTCAGGTACCATATTATGTTACAGTGTGTATTCTGAATTCTACAAGGAATGATAGAAGATAAATCGTGCCAGCTTGGAAGGGCTTCAAGCTTAGCCTTGTCCTAGCCTAACTAAATTAGAGAGACTTATCAGTAAGTTGGCTGCAGGGTGATGAAGCATCTTCTAAATTATAAACATTTTTTTTTTGGAGGGCAGTTGAAGTTAAGTGACTTGCCCAAAGTCACATGGCTAGTGTGTCAAGTGTCTGAGTTTGGATTTGAACTCAGGTCCTCCTGACTCCAAGGCCGGTTCTCTATTCACTGCACCACCTAGCTGCCTTTGATATAGTTCTTTAATACTTAGTACTTTAATATGTTGTGTCATTTGAACTGCAAAAGACATTATTCATATTTAATAGATTTTTTAAAAAACAAGGTCAAGGAGCGGCTAGGTGGAGCAGTGAGTAGAACACTCGCCCTGGAGTCAGGAGGACCTGAGTTCAAATCCAGCCTCAGACATTTGACATACTAACTAGCCGTGTGACTTTGGGCAAGTCACTTAACCCCAACTGCCCTCCAAAAAGCAAAAAAACAAAAACCAGGGTCAAAAATTGAGAGATTTGGATATAGCTATTTTATCTAAGTCTTCTATGTTGCCCTTATATTGCTGTACTCAGTAGGAATATATTCACCGTGCTGGCTTCTGTTTGGAATTACAGTTTGCCTTCCTAACTTTCATCAAAGCGCATCTCAAGGAAGCTTAGCCTCACTTGTGATCCGCGTCCCTCAGCACCTCAGTGTTAGCTTGCACTGCTGAGCTGGATTCTCTCATTCTTCTCCAGGATACAACAGTTCACCCCCTGAAGCCTTACAGGGAAGAAAATCCATGAAAGAAAAACCGAGGCAACTGACATTGATAGAAAGAAAATAAAGATTCCAAGCAGAAGAGTTTCCAAGTGGACAAAACCTTTCAGCAAAGAAGAAAATTAAGTTTATCAGGAAACCATCATTCTTGTCCAAATCCCTCCAGAAAGCAAGAAGAACTTACCTCTGTCCCTACCTATTTATCATCTCTGCTTTTAGGCAACCACAGTATAAGGAAAAAATTTATTCAGCTTACTCAATACATTCTACTTCTTCAGCTTCCTACCCCCCGAAAGTTCGGTGTTGGAGGAAAGAAAACTACCAACACCCACCCCTCAGAGTGCAGGGGAAAATATTCCCCACATACCTCCTCTAACTGACCCACCCCCTTTCTTCCAGAATCTGGTTACAGAAATAATTTGTTTCTTGGTATTCCACCCATCCCTTTCCAGCTATGTATGGAGCAGCGAAGCCCTATAAATGTATTGAATGTAACAAGAGCTTCCGCTACAGTTCAGTTCTGCACCTCCACCAGCGAACACATGCTGGAAACTGTTGCTATCAATGCCTAGAGTGTGGTGAAGGTTTTGCACAGAATGCAGAGCTTAGAGCCCACCAGCGCACACATGCTGGTGAGACTCTCTACATCTGCAATGAGTGTGGCAAGAGCTTTCATCAAAGTGTCTATCTAGATCTGCACCAGAGTACCCATACTCGAGGCAGGCCCTGCAAATGCCACGCCTGTGGGAAACGTTTTCCCTATCGTTCTGCCCTCTATTGTCACCAGAGACATCACCCTCGTGAAAGACCTTACCGATGCCCTATCTGTGGAAAAAGCTTCCGTCAGAGTGCCTACGTCTTCCACTATGAAAGGACCCATAGTGGTTCTAGTGCTTTGACTGCAGGTGGGCTCCCTAAAGGCCAAAAGGCCACAGGAAATAGGTTTGTTGTTCATACAGGGCCTATTCTGCCTGCCCCATTGCACCCTAAGGAAAAATCCTATCAGTGTGGTGAGTGCCATCGGGACTTCCGAAGTAGCTCAGGGCTGCTGAAACATCGTCGTGTCCATGAGGTTGGAAAGCCCTATAAGTGCAGTCAGTGTGAAAGGACATTCGACAATGTGGAACAGCTTTCTGCACATCAAAATCGAAGTCACAGTCAGAAACATAGTAGAGCCAAGCTAGAGAGAGCACACAAGTGCCTTGTGTGTGGAGAATTCTTTAGGCAGGCATCAGAGCTCCAGGATCACCAGGAGACACATGGGATAACCCGAAATCACCGGTGCAGTGTGTGTGGAAAGAGCTTTAGTAAAAGTTCAACCCTGACACGACACCAGCAGACACACACAGGGGAAAGGCCATTCAAATGCCCTGAGTGTGGAAAGTGCTTCACAGAGAGTGCCACCCTAGTACGACACCACCGAATTCACACAGGGGAGAAGCCTTATGTCTGCCCAGACTGTGGGCGGAAGTTCAGTGAAAGTTCCACACTAATGAGGCACCGGAGAAGCCATAAGGGGGAGAAGCCACACCAGTGTACCACCTGTGGCAAGAGCTTTGGGCAACGTTCAGACCTGATTGTTCACCAAAGGATTCATACTGGGGAAAAGCCTTTTCCTTGCCAAGAGTGTGGCCGACGGTTCAGTGATCGCTCAGACCTCACAAAGCACAAGCGTACGCACACAGGTGAAAAGCCATATCGGTGTGAGGAGTGTGGCAAGTTCTTCACATGTATTTCCAACTTAAATGTTCATAAGAGGAACCACGCTGGTGACAAGCCCCACAAGTGCCCTGAATGTGGCAAGTGTTTCAGTGTTGGCTCCAAACTGGCACTGCACCGAAAGACCCACCAGGGTGAACGCCCCTCAGAGTGTGCTGAGTGTGGGAAGTGCTTTAGCCATAGCCGATCACTGTCACAGCACCAGAGGGCCCATGCCCGTGCCAGGGCAGCTGCAGGAGCCACTTCTGGTGGGTTGGTTGGGATGGCATCTACCTTGATCTTTTCAGTAGACTCTGGCCAAGAGAAGTCAGGCCTGAGGGTAACAGGAGTAGGAGAGAGGTACTGAGGCTCCTAAGTAAAAAAACATTCGATTACTTTCTCTCTAACCTCCCAAAAGAAAGTCTGGGGAAAAGTTTGGACTAAATAATGGGAACAGATAGTAGTGGGGCTGAGCTTTCTCTGCCTTCTCCTGTCCTTCCTGTGTATATCTTTTTTCATCACATTCTCAGTCTCTTTCCTCAATTGCTATGTCTTCCTTTTTAGTTTTCTGTATCCCAGTGTTTGTCTTATTTGTCACCTTTCTTTTTCTGGGTATGTATTGTGTCTTCTGGTCTCTTTACACTTCCTCATATTCCTATCTGTCTTCTCTCTCTGTAGTATAGGTAGCAGTGGATGTAGTTGAAGTTAGGTTGAATTAACCCTCTCCCTGGATGGGAGAGAAATCCCAGCCACATTAGAAAAGGACAAAATTTTTTATCTTGGCTTGTTCCCTCTTTGTCTATACCTCATCTCCTTCTTCTGTATGCTTCGGTATGTTTATCTTTTCCCACCTCTCAGTATTCCTATGTCTCCAGTTGTCCTTGATGCCTGGTTTTCTTTTGCTTTTTTTTTTAACTCCTCTTCTATATTTCTTCTGTCTTTACTCTCTTTCTTTTTCTCTATTTCCATGTATATTGGTCTCTCCATTTCTCTGGGGTTAATGGAAAGAGAAAATTGAGAGAATGAGGTGTGGGGGAAATACAAGGGATGAGAAGGGTAAGAGTGAAAATATAAAAGATCTGGAAAGAGACCCCACAAATTGTGTCACATGGCAAAATAGCACAATGTGTGTCAGAAATAGCTTTATGCTAATGAAATTGAAGTGAAGAGATCAAGAGTATACAAGAAGTTCCTTGCAAACAATTCTCCTGAGCCATCCCCATCAAGAATCCTGGTTCAGTCAAAATACTCTGTGTTGGCAGACTCAACTCCTGTGCTTCCAAGATTGTGATAGCTGTGGTCCCTCATTGACAGGAAGATGGATAAACCAAGAACTTAACATACATCATATATTTCACTTATTTGACTCCCCACTGAAGCATGGAAGTGTTTATAATTTTCGAGGTTAATTTGGTGGCCCCCTGGCAGCCACAGTCTTTATCCTTAATGAGACTGAAAAGGACAAAGGGACAAGAATGGAGACAATGAGAAGAAACCCCTAGATATCCCTTTCTCCCTGTAATTGGTCATTAGAATAAAGGTTGGTTATTGTTGTTTCTGATGTCTCAAGCCTTGTTTATTGAATCTGTAGGAATTTAAGGTGTAAGCTATGCCCATGTTTCAGTGTTTAAAGGACCATCCTATTCTCATCCCATTCTCCCTTACATCAGATATTTTTTTCCATAGTCTAGACTAATACCATTTTCTCAAACCAACAGATCTTCTTGGGAGAGAGCAGCTGAACACTTCTGGCAATCCTCCCATTTTCTGCTTTGCAGCCCCCTAAGTACCTCCTGAAGTCATACCTTAATGTTTCATTTCCTACCTCTTCACAAACCCATTTTCTAGATTTTCCATTATTTCCCCCTTCTTCTGGGCCTTTCTTTATCTCCTCCACAAAGGCATTCTGAGAAGACATATAGGAAAGAACTAGAAATTAAATATGTAGATCCTAAAAGGAAAATTAGGCCCCTGACAGGGATGATTACCAACAGGTAAGATTGTTGTTGAGGCTTAGGCTATTTAGAAAAAAGACCCAGCACACTTCTTCAAGGGACTCCAGTAAATAGCTTCCTATAGAACTCAATTCTAACAGCTCAATTTCCTAACTTAATTAAAAAACTCAATCTCAACTCAGTATATATATAAAATAATCATTTTATTGCATTCTTAGCAGTAGGAAGCAAAACAATGCAGTCCTCTGGCTCTCCTTAAAGGTATGACTGGCACATATGTACTTATACTGTCACCCTGAAGACTCCTACCTTTTCCCATGCCACTTTCCACTTTGCTTCCTAACACTCTGAAGTCTGATTCCTCTGGATCTGTGAAGAAGGGCTGGAATCCAAGTGGGGAGATTTCTGGGACTCACATGAAAGGTTAGACTGCAAAATAGCAGAAGCAGAACTAGAGATAGTGGGTGAAGGGTAGGGCTCTGAGAGTGTGGGGCTTGAGCCAGTGCCAGGACGATGGGCAGGGTGGCTCTTGCTGCAGTGGGCAATGACATTGTCAGGCTTCTCAAATCGTTTGCCACAGAGCTCACAGGGATATTGGAAAGCTGCTGCTGCTTCCTCATGCTTGCGTCGATGCCAGTTCAGAGAGGCTTTCTGGCGACAGGTGAAACCACAGATCTCACACCTGCAGTAAGGGAGAGAGGGGTCAGGGAATTAGATCCCAGTAATTGCACATCCCCAATTCCACTAGCCCTTCAAAACATTAGCATTGTACCCAGTCTTCACCCTCTAGGTCATCCTGAAACTAAGGTATCCTAGGCCCGTCTTTGGTCCTAACCATCTATTCTCAAAAACTAGATATTTTCTGCTACCTACACACTCCTTTAGTCCTTAACACTTCCTAAGTCCTCTTTGCTACATTTGGCCCAAATTCTTGTTCCCATTCAGAGTCCAGGCATTGTTTTTGTGAGGTACCACTCATCTGATCCTGTCCCTGGCACTATCCTTGGTTCTAACAGTTAAGCTTTGGGAACAGGTACTTCTTCCTTGCTTGTTTTTGTATTCCCAGCACTTAGCACTATGGCTAGCAAACAGTAAATGCTTAATATATGCTTTTTCTATCCTCCAAAATATTTTTTCTCCTTATTTTTCATTTTTTCTTTGTATTACCAGTACACAGTTTAGTGCCTTTTAGTGTTTAAATGATTGCTAGATTAAATTGGACTCCAGCATCTTTCCTTCAAGTCCTTGCCTCTTCCTTGTCCTTTCTTGAGGCTGATTATCTCAGTTTCTTTCCCCTATCTTCCAGCCCCTAGGCCTCTCTACTTGACCCCAGGTCTAATTCTCTTCTCCCAGAATTCTGGTATCTTGATTCCAGTTCCTTCAAGGGCTCATGTACCTCACATTTTTCACCCCAACCTTCTCTACTCACTGTAATGGTTTTTCCCCGGTATGGATACGTCGGTGGATGATGAGATTGCTGCTGGTTCTAAAGGAACGGGCACAGAACTCACAAATATAGTCTCTAGTATCTGAAAGCACAAAAGAACACATCCCAGAATCTGTCTACATTGCTCTATATTTACTCTAACCATAGCTCTCATTCTGCTACAGGGAAACCCAAGAGGAAAAGACTATTAGCCAAAGGTAATTGAGTTACAGTCTTGGCTCTTAACTATGTTAACAAAGACAAGTAATTTACTGCTCTGAAGATCAGTTTCCTCAGTTGTCAAAAGGACTTTTCCTACCAAAAATGGTTGTTTTGAGAGTCTAAGGAGGTGTGAAAGTACTTGAAAAAATATAAAGTACTCTATATAGGTAAATTTAGTGTCTTCCAGCTATCCTGCCCTGAAATGCAGCCATCTGGATTTCTTTCTTTGTGAAGGCTTGTGAAGGCCCAATAGGTAGAAAGAAAAGATATTAGACTCCTGACGAGAAAATGCTGGCAGAGAGAAACTAGGATTTATATGGATATTTGGGTACTAGAAAGGAAGCTGGAGTAGATGAAATGGGGTGGGTTGGCGGTTGGTATGAGGCAAAAAGAAAGGAAAAATTGGAAACTGGAAGAGCTAAATATAGATGCCTGAAGTGGGCACTGGAAAATTATATGTTGCATTATATATTATATAGATATACTCATGTATGGAAATATAAGAACCAGTATAGGAAAAACATGGTAGAAAACATGGGTAAAAATCAGTGGAGAAGAAAGAGAAATAATACTGTCATTAGAGTATACCACAGACCACAAGGACAAAAAGGCTGTAGATGAGGAGACTAAGAAACATCACAGGTCTGGCACAATGGCATCACATACATTCTCTGCCAAGGAATATGACCTTTGGAATTGAAAGGATAAAACAAAAATGGCCAATATGAAGTTAATGCAATAAATAAGAGATGTCCTGGTACAGGAGAACTACATCCACAAGTCCTGAAAGAATTGGCAAATACGCTTCTGAGTCTCTGCCTGTGACCTCTGAAAGATCATTGAGAATGAGAAAAATATGCCACAAATGGTCCTTTGAAGACTTCTAAGGAATCCCATTCCACTTTTGGATATCTCTCTTAGGAAGATTTTTCCTTTGTCATTTACCTCCTTATATTATAATGATATTGCTATTCTCAAAGCAGAGATCTGACCACTTCGCTTCCTTCCTCATGTTCCAGTGGCTCCCGGTTTCCTCTAGGACAAAATACAAACTTAACTGTTTGGCATTTAAAGCCCTTCCTAATCTCATTCAACTTCTTTCCTGACTGATTCCATATTACTCCCTATTTAACACTCTACCAGCCTATTTGCTGCTCCCCATATAAGCCATTCCATTTCCTGCTTCCAGGCCTTTGCTGGCCTATGCTTCTTGGAAGCTCTAGACTTCCTTCAACGGTCAATTCAGTATCACCTCCAACACAAGGCTTCTCCTGATCGCTCAATTTCTTAGTACTGTATACCCCAAAACTACTTTGTATTTAATTACATATATTTTTGTATTAACCATTCATGTGATTTTTTTTCCCCAGTAGAATATCTCCCAGTTTCATTGAGGGCTTCCCAAAGCTCTTTGCGGGCAAGGACGATTTTCTTTTTAACTTTATACACTCAATGTTTAACATTATGCCTAGCACTCGGTAAGAGCTTAGTGATAAGCATTTACTTGTCAAATTGAAGTGAGTGAGTGGTCCTTACCACTATGCAGTTTCACATGTTCCTTCAGATGCTTCTTAAAATTGAAGGACTTTCCACAGCTTGGCTCTGGGCAGGAGAAAGATTTCTGGTGGATATGCTGGTACTTTTTATGGTGCTGAGGATAGGAAGAATGAAGAGTAGTGACATAAGGAAAGAGAAGGTATAGCTTTGCCCACCAGTTCCCATCATATCAGACCCTGAGACAGACCATCCCTCCCCTCAACACTAACACATACACTTTCTCCCATTATATATCACAGCCTTGACTCTCAAACCACCCCACCCCTAAATGCTCCTCTAAATATAAATTACTGAAAATTTCCCTTCCTTATCTCCAGATTCTTTTATCCAATGTCCTATCTTCACTTTCTCTACCAATCCCATCATCCCAACCCTTATCCTGATGTCTATTAATCTTTTTCAGCCCATACATAATTCTCTATGCTAAATCTCACCTCCTGCCCTTCCTTGAGACACCTCTATCCAAACTGTCACCCAAAGATTCCCATTTCACCCTCGGTATCTTTGAATCCCAGCACTACTCATATACCTTCTATCTAAATTCCTGCAATTCTCCATATTGTTCAGAACCAGCATACGCTACCCCCTCTTCCCAGTCCCTAAAACAACATAAGAATTACTAAGCAAAAGCAATGATCCATCTAATCCAGTATCTTGTGTGTGGTATAACAAAGTCCTGAAAGAATTGGCAAATATGCTTCTGAGTCTCTGCCTGTGACCTCTGAAAGATCATTGAGAATGAGAGGACGTGATTGTCTTTTTGGTTGTTACATTTTGTGTTTAGTGATATCTTCCACAAAAACCTCCATTTTCTTTCCTTCCCCTTTTGGGAATCATTTATGTTTTTAGCTTATATCATTTGTCAAGATGAGAGTAGGAGGTGTGAGGTTGATGAATCTGATAAATGACTAATTCCTACTTTGCTGTAATTCTATTACCCACAAGAAAAGGAAATATTCTTGACTAGTCCTAAGAAATGAAGGAAAAGGAAGTAGCTGTAAGTGAAATCCTATGGAATAATGATTACAGAATGCAGGGGCTCTGGACTTGGAACTGAAGGGGTTGGTTTCTCATCCTGGTCAGAGTTCTGTTACCAAGAGCAAATTATAACTTCTCTGGGCTTCAGTTTCTTTACATGACAACCACACAAACTGGCCTGTCACCAAGGCCAGTTTTAGCTATGATGTATTGACTCTATGTGACAGGGCCAACAAAACTGCTGCAATGCTTTCTAAAATGTGTAATCTCTGTTTTTCTATACTCTTTTCTTAGTATGTGTGTAAAGATATAATTTTGCTTTTTAGAGATGTTATAACTTACAAGCACTCCCCTTCCTCTCTAACAAAAGTAAAGTTGATTCTGAAGACTACAGAATATATACATTGCATATATGTTTATATGCAGCTCTGTATTAATAAATAAAGGCTTTCTCCTATGTTAGGAGCTTTGTATATTGAGAGTTTATTCCTCTTTGCCCTATGGAATTCAAGTTAGCATTTTACATTTAAAGTCCCTAGGGAGAAAGTGTACAGCTTTCTAGAATGCTTCTGATTACTCATTTGAGAAAATAATCCAAGGCTATTCTGACCCTAACTTCTTGGGATTTCAATTGAAGGAACAGGCTTTACAAGTTTAGTTTAGGGAAGACTGAAGAAGAAGCACTTAAAGGGCTGTCTTTTAGAAGAGCGGTTTGACTTCTGTTTAGCTCCAGAGAGCAGAACCAAGCAGTAATGAATGGGCAGAAGTTACAAGGGGGCCAATTTAGGCATGAAGTTAGAAAAGCATCCTAACTATTAGAACTGTGTATAAGTGGAATGGGCTGCCTAGAGAGGTGGCAGGTAGGTGGTAGGAAGACCTCTAAGGAAAGAGGTCTTCCAGCTGAAGTTGAATTGAGGATGTTATAGTGGAGATTCCTTTTCATTTATGGGTTGTACCTGATGGCTTGAGGTCTTTTATCAAATTCTGTGGTTCTGTAACTGTAAAGTGCTATAAATGTGGGCTATTATTATTTAGTCCAACTACCACATTTGTCAGATGAGAAAACAGAGACCAAGAGATTATAAATCACTTACTTGCCCAGGGACCTCATATCTACTTAATGCCAGAAGGTATTTTGTCTCCCAAATGAGTGCTCTTTCTATACCTCAATTAATGAGTATATATTGAATCCACAACTGGTCCTTAATACTGCTAAGTGATGTGGGAGATATAAAAGCAATAGAGGGAAAAATAGGACATTAATAAATAACAGGGAGTTTTCTTCTTTTATATTTATGATGGTCTACACCTTATTACGTACCCTCATTACTGTCCAAATACACTTATTATTTTTGTAATATGAAGTTGGCAAAATTTTTTCATGTCTCTGAAATAAAATATTTTGAAGATATGCTGAAATTCACCTTAGTCCCTGAGACTACCTTCCCATAAAGCATGGCCTCTGCTTCTGTACTTTATGTATGGAATTTCCAAGCACCGAGATTCCCTGTCACTTCTTTTATACATAAGATCAAGGCTATTCTTAGCCTTTCTTGTGTCACAGACCCCTTGTACAATTTGATGAAACCTGTAGACCCCTTCTCAGTACATTTTTAAATGAATAACAAAAAACATGGGTTTAAAAAGGAACTTTGTAAGGAAGTAAATTAGACTGAAAAAGTCATCTAAATATTACAAAGTGAGATGATACTTGTTTAACAATTTGAAAACCTTAAAGTACTACATAAATATTAGCTGTATTAAAAAAAAACAAGCTTACAAATTTCAGGTTAAGAGCCCCTGATTTAGATGTTTACCCTACTATTGTTTATGATGTCCTTTACACATCCTTTACTGCTCTACTCCCATCTGCCCATCTCTATGGGATTTCTATTCTGACATATCAGAGGGCATTGGTATTTCTCTTTCCCACCAACTCCTAAGGTTGCTTATAGCTTTGAGAGATGATACTGCAATCATTTTATATTTCTGGTTTAGATTTTCTGCCTGTTTCTACAAAGTCTGTTTGTTGACAAAGAATCACAGAATTCAAATGGACAGGACCTTAGAGATATTTCATTTAACTCCTTTTTCGTATAGATGAAGAATCAAGCCCAGAAAGATGCATTGACTTCCCTGGGATCACACAATAAATAGCAGATTCCTGATTCAAACTGAGATCTGACTCCTCATCTAGTGCTTCCCAAAGGCAGTTTGGCATAGTGGATAGAATGATGGTAAGAATCAGGAAGACTTGGATTGAAAGCTTGCCTCTGATGCTAGACAAAGTCACTTAACTAAACACTAAATCTGTTTCCTCATTTATAAAATATGTAATAATAGCACATACCTCACAGAGTTTTTATAAGGACCAAATAATATCACATGTAAAGCACTCTCTAAAGCTCTGAGTGCAATCACAACTATTATATAGTATTATTATAATAACACAATATATCAGCAACTCTTCTGCCACTGCCACATATTTTAAGCAAGCTTTTAAAATCTTGATATTTCTCTTTATCCCTACCCTTTCCCATTGTCTTCCCCTCAATCCCAAACCCCAATCCCCTAATTGCATTCCCCCCAAACCAGTGGTTCTCAACCTTTCTAATGCTGCGACCCTTTAATATTCATATGTGGGTATATCTGCATGTGGGCAGACCTGCCTGGAGACCGATAGAAGAGCAGTGTCTCAGTTCCTAAGACCATTGGAAATATATGTGTTTTCTGATGGTTTTAGGCAACCCCTGTGACCCCTGTGAAAGAGCTGTTCAACCCCCAAAGGGGTCGCAACCCACAGGTTGAGAACCACTGCCCTAAACCATTCCATTCCATCTCCCACCCAGCATCCCATTCTCTATGCCTCACATTCAGGTATTGTCGGTTGGAGAAGATCTTCCCACAGCCAGGAAAATCACAAGGAAGGAGCTCTCTTTTAGCAGCCTTTCTGAAGGAAGAGAAGGCAGGAAAATGAGGTTTCCCAAGGCTCTCTATACTACCCCACCCCATCCTTTCTCCCTCTATCCCCAAGCCTCATCAATCTTACCTGATCCTCTTGGGACCAATCTGTGCTATGTCCTCATCCAGAGTCATGGAAGGAGGTCCTTGTCTTTGTCGTCTGCTTTGAGAATGAAGAAGGGAGGGAGATGGGGAGCAAAGAATCAGATTTCCAGAGGTAGAAATGACGAAGAAGTTATCTATTCCAGCCCTTGCCTGGAAGCTTCACAGGAAGAGAGACTTGCCAGAATGCCTTCCCTTGTTTACTGCCTAGTTTACCTGGATTGAGTCTTGCTCCCTTGGCCCAACTGGGATATTCTGCCTAACTCAGGCTGTACGCTGTCTTCTCCAGGATGGGGTGTTCCAGTTTCTGAAGAATCAGCAGTGGGGGAATTTGAGAGTGGAGGTGTTGTTTCTTCTTCTTTGAGTGAGGGGAGGTAAGGTGGAAGGGGACTAGATGTACCTAGTTCACTAGTAGGGAAGAGACAATCACTCAGCATAGTACCTGGCACATAGAAGGGACTTTATAAATGCAAGCTGACTGATATCAGATGACTAACCACTCTCTGTCATCTAAACCCCATCAGCTCCTTCTATATTTTACAAACTGAGTGTCACAAACTTAGAATATAGAAATAGAACCTAAACTTAGAATACCAGACCCCTGCTCCTACCCCCTTAGTCTTTGATCAGTCCATCAGCCCCACCCCACCTCCAAAGTTCTTCCAGTACCTTTTCTCATCCCTATAATCAACCTCTACTGCCAAACTTTAATTTCATTCCCACAAGAATTCCCTGATAAGCTTTTCTCCTCAAACTTTCCCTATCATTCAAGCCCTCTGTACTTCCAGACAACCATCTTAACCTTCTTCCTTACTCCTTCCTATACAGAACTTCTCTCTTCATTGCTTACTAGACCTTAAATCTTAAATCTCTTAACTCTTTTGTCATCTCTCATCTCTGGTTTCTCCAGATCTACCCAAGTTACTAATCTTCATCCCTATCCTCTTATCCGGCATTTACCAATCTGGAGAGGGGCTGTAGGTCCATGGGCTGATGTCACTGAGATTATCATCTTCTTCATCATCCACTTCTTCCTCTACTTTTTCTTCATCTTCTCCATGGGGCAGGGAAGTCTCAGGTAGGGGTGCCACCCCCCTGCATTCCCAAGGGCTGTCAAGACTGGACTCATTCCCCCACATGCTTCATTTTTTCCTAATCTAGCCTAACCATCTCTCACACCCTTTCCCCCACCCCTCCATTCCTATTCTGTCCCCAGTTCTTCATGGACTCACCTGGGCATCCCAGACTCTTGGGTCCCATCATAATGCTCAGTTACCTGGGCTGGGGATGGGGGTGGGATGAGAGAAGGAAGTCAGGGAGAGAAGTCAGAGTTGAATGAAAAAGATGAAGTGGTCAGAGAGGAGGTGGAAGCTAAAGAAGAGAATCACTGAGGTCAAGAGGGAAGAGGCTGAGCCAAAGGTAGTGAGAGGAATCAAAGTTGAAGATAAATTTTGGGGAGGGGAAGGAACAAATTAGAGAACTGAAATGAAGAGATAAAGTACTAGGAAAGGAACTGAAGAAGAGTCCAATGCTGAGAAGAGGAGAGAAATCTCCCCACCACCCCCAGTTCACCTTCATGTTCTTGCCAGCTCCCTGACTTGGTCCACCAGTTCCTTAGTGCTGAGTGCTGGATATAGGAAGGACTGGATCCTGGGGGTGCAGAGCCAGAGGAGGGGTTCCAGGAAAAGGTATGACCAGCTGAACACTCCCATACAAGCCCCCCAGCTGTGCTTCCTGGTCCCCGAAGCCCTGGTACCAGGCTGCATTCACGGCTGTGGGCATGGGACAAGACTACCAGGTACTGTAGACCCTCTTGGGGGGAAGGCTCAGGGCCTGGAAAGGAAAGATTGACATTAACCATAGAGTCTTCCCTTTTCTCCCTTTCCTATTCCCAAACCATCCAGGGAGCCCATAGTTTACAAATAAATGCTGTTCTCTACTACCTTCAGCCACTACAAAACATATCTGAAGTCTCCCATCCACTTTACCTAAATCATCATATAAAGTAAAATTAGCACAAATTACCTGGCTCCCCAGGCCACTTTTCCTCTTCTCTTCTCAGGAAAACAGATGCTAAATTGTTCAAACCCCTTATCTCACAGATGAGTATTAATATAAACTCAGAAAGGTTAATGTAATTTACCCATTGTCAAAATTCAAACCCTAATCCTGATTCCTAATCTAGCTAGTAGTTGTTCAGACATGTCTGAATCCCCTTCAGGCAAATCCCCTTTAAACTTACATACAACCTATTAATTAACCTGAGTTTTTAACTTTGGCTGCTGAGGAGTTTGTTGGTTGTTTCTTGTGGTCGCTAACCCAAGTAAAAGCTTTGAGTCTCCATCACCCCACATATTTTCCTTTCTCTAATTGACTTTACTCTGTCCTACTTACCTGCACAGAGGACACAGCCTGGAGACTTGTACCTGTCAAGGAAAGAAAGTGGAGTCAGGTGAGCAGCTATTTCAAATCAATCAACCATTTACAGAGCATCTAACACCTGCACAGCAGCACTGTGGAGGATAAAGAAGAAATGTTCTCTGCCCCCAAAGAGCTTACAGTTTAGTTGGAAGAGACAATCCCAACAAAAGGGGAACAGGGTGCAATGCTGTGTATAAATAGTTCAATAAAATAAACCTTTATTTTAAAACCAATAATATCAACCTCTTCCCTTTCAGCCTTATCCAAATTCCTCCCCACTTCCCTACATCCTGTTCCCTTTCCTCCCATATACACTTTACACCTCTACTGCAAAATCCCTCCCATAGTAATATAGCCCAACAGAGATCTTCCTGACCTATCAAGCAGGAACTTGGCAAGCTGAGAGTGCAGGGAGAAACCGAGCTGCTTCTTGAGAAGACACCATTGTTCCATGTGGCCACCCAGCCTGATTCTGCACTTACTTCGACGGGCATCCAATTCCCTTCGTTTCTGCCTCTGGGAACCCAAGGAAGCAGCCATGGGAATCCCTAGGACTAGAAAGGTGGAGAGATAATCCCTCCATGAGGGAAGGGGAAAAGATACAAATATTTAGATTCTATAACTCATTTTACAGACCAAGAAACAGGACTAGAGAGATGACTATCCAAAATCACATAGGGTACATTAGATTGTAGTTAATATACTCCCTATGTGAGAACTAACTAGCTTTGTGAACCTGTCTCTTCTCCGGGTCTTAATTCCTCATATGTGAAATGAAGAGGACAAACTAAGCTTCTAAAAAGAACCCTTTTGATTCTAATATTCTATTTCTTTCCTAGCAATATGACTCAAAAATTTAAGTGTAAACTTTTTCTTTTCCTGAGTTTGAAGGATATTTGTAAGGTCAAGGTCAGTGGAGGAGGTGTAAGATGGTATACAAACAGGTAATAAGAAGTTTAAAAAAAAAAGGCAAATTGTCCATGGTCAGTTATTAAGTGGCTGGGCTGGGATTTGACCCTGGGTCATCTTACTCTCTATCCAGCACTCTAAACACAAGGGGACAGTCTGACTTGTAGACTAATTTATTAGATGATACCCTGAGGGGGAGGGAGGGCAGGGGACACTAGATTTATCCCAGAATGTAATGAAATTTTTCAGCAAAGCTGAAAGAATGAAGGAATCGGAAGAATTTCAGAGCTAGAAGTGACGTTAGTAATCACAGGAAATTAACAGTGCATCTGGGACTAAACCCAGTTTTCCAAGAACACAATACCACCACCTCTAAGAACGCTAAGAACGGCTTCCACATGGTGGATACAAGTTTATACCAAGGGGGGGAGGCGGCGGTGGATAACTCTGACGTCACAATAGAGGCTGGGTGGCTGCCCTGCTTTATGAGTGAAACCAGGTTATAAGTGGCAGTCATGGAACACTGTAGTTAAAGTTCAGTCTAGCATGGGATACAAGAGTCAGAAACGGCATTTTAGCTCTACAGAAACCCTTAAACACTCTAACCTCTATTTCTCTCTCACACTCATTCGCCGCCTGCCCCTCTTACCTGTGCTCCCCACCCACCCCAACCCCGTGTGCGCCTGCGCCCCCTTGTAGTCCCTTGCTCAGGCCACCGGGGCGGAGGAGAGGGGGACGTAGAAAGGCCTTGAAAAGGTGCCCACCGCCGTTTCTCTTTTAAGAAAAAAATAGCCTCTGCTACTGCGGGAGTGTGGAGCCCGGAACAGCAACTCGGGGCAGGAGGCAGGAGGACGTGGGCCTAAGCTATAACCTTAAGCAGTGGATGCTGGGAATTGTAGTCCGCCACTCATTTTGTAAACAGACTCACAAATTAATACACCCACCCCCTAGCCGAAAAAGGTTGTTGGTTGTTTTTTGTTTTGTTTTTAGAAGCAAGGGTTCATGAGAGTTGTCATAAATTGGCTCGGCCAAAGAGCCCAAGATGTGTTCTAAGGGGTTGTGAATCCGGATGGGGAAAGTGGGAGGACATTCGAATGAAAAAAACCCTTTGAGACAATTTCCTAATCTAATAGAAGAAACTCAGTTGAACAAAAATAATTTTTATGAACAAGCCCAATTAAATCAATCCACTAACATTTATTAAACACCTATTATGAGCTGGTGATTTTTTTTTGTTCGGTCTGACTTTGTGACCCCATTTGTGGTTTTTTTTTTTTTTAAATTAACAAACATATTCGAGTGGTTTGTCATTTCCTTCTCCAGTGCATTTTACAGCTGAGGAAACGATGCAAACAGGGTTAAGTGACATGACCACGGTCACATAGCTAGTAAGTGTCTGAGGTCATACTTGAACTTCTGACTCCAGGGCTGGTGCTTCTGTCTACTGCACCACCGAGCTGCCGCCAGGATGGGAATACACATACAAAAATAACAGTCCCGTCTGAACGGGTTTACCTTCTATTAGGGGTATAATGTTTTCAAAAAAGCGAACACATGTATGTACAAAAACCAAAATGTCTTCTCAGAGAGATACTAAAAGTGGTGGGGATGGGGAGCAGGAGAGATAAAGAAAAGAGGAAATCGATGGCAATTAAGCTGAGCCACGAAGGGTTTCTGAGGTAAAGAGAGAGCATTTCAGAAAGTAGTTCATCACCTGACACAAAGGTGGGAGGTGGATTGTCCCATATGGGTAACATCAAGTAGTTTACCTAATTTGGTTGGAATGTAGAAAGAAGGACCCTGGGAAAAAATAGAACAGAGCCAAGTGAAATATTTGAATGTCAAAACAATAGGGAGGTAAGTAGAACTTTTTGAGCCCGGGGAATTGACATTGCAAGATCCTTCCTTTAGGAATAACAGTTAGGCATCTGTGTGGAGCATGAATTGGAGAAGGAAGACTAGCAGCAGAGAGCCACATTAGGAATCTATTGCATAATTACAGCAAGAGGTAAAGAGGACTTGAACTAAGGTGTCTATGATATGGGTAAAGAGAAGACTGCAAGAGAAATTGAGGAGGTAGATTTTTTTTAATTTCATAAAAGATGCTCAAATTTTTAACTTTTCTGAACACTCAATCTCTGCAAAGCATCATGTGCATATACAAAAAGAAAGGAAGAAAAAGAAAGACTAATCCACTCAAAATCCATGTTCTTGAAGTAACTGCTTGATCTGCTTGCTCTTTGTTCTCACTTCCACCACTATGATGCTTTTTTTGTAATATTCAAATGGAAATTATGATATACCAACTTCTCAGCCGGCACAGGATATTCCCAGTCTGAATTCTCATATTGTTTTCTCCTTTTCATTCATTTAATATTATGTTTGAACATAACCTACTGCTTGTGTCTTATCCTTCTATTAAACACAATATGCCCCATAGGACCAGGGAAATGTGCCTTATTAGTGAACCAATGCATTTGTTTTTATTTCACTGAACAATTATACTGCAAAATAGTACAAATACCATCAGTAAAAAGACTTTCCCTATCCCTGCCTCTTCTTCCCTCTGACATTACTTTCTGTTTACACAGTATATACTTGTATATATATATATATATATATATAGTTGTTTATCTCCCCAATTTGAATGTGTTCTCCTTAAGAGGAATATGCCTGCATGCATGCATGTGTGCATGTGTGCATGTGTGTGTGTGTGTGTGTGTGTGTGTGTGTGTGTTTTGGCTTTTCTTTGTATCCTCATTGCTCAGTACAATGCCTGTCACACATGTTCCACCCAATCAAAATTCTTCTGTTACCAATCCCTTCTTTCTTCTTAACTTCTTAACTCACAGCCTTTCTCTCCTCATGACTACATACTAGGGTATGTCAACATACATATTGATATGATACTTCTTCAAACATCCTTACCTCCCAGTTCCTCAACTTGCTCATTTCTCATGACCAATATACTTCTCTCTCCCACCACAGCCACACACAGAGAATCTCAGTCATACTATGGTTATGAATTCCAAAATTCCCTTATCTGATCATAATCCATTATCATTCCAGCTCTTCCCATGTCTTGCAAACTCCTAAACCATGTTATTTCTCCTTACCATCACCTCCTATTCTACCCCTTAATTCTCTCCCTGGCTATTACCCCTGCACCAGCTACATACACCCTTCACTTCCCTATCTTGTTGTGCCGAAAGAAGCGAGTGAGACCCCAAGTGCATATTTTGGAAGTGGATTTTATTTAGTGCACGCTGTTCGGGGCTACATCTTACCTTGCCCAAATCAAAACAGGCCTGACCAAGGAGAGATCACTGATATATATAGGGTCCCCCCAACTCTCAATGGTCAGGGATTGCGTAATAAGAGGTTTACAGCGGGGATTGGCTAGTACACATTTTAAGTCTCTAGAGCAGGGAAACCTTGGGGGGCCCTGCAGCCAACTTCCTTGATGAAACAGGAAGAAGATGACTGGCTAGGGCAGAATGGGGGGAGGGGAAAGGATCAAGGGAGCTAGGTGAGGCCAGGTACAACAATCTGACACCTTGATGAACAAGTTCAACTCTACTGTAGTCTTCTTCTGTTGAATCATTTGCCCTCTTATCCTATAACTGACCAAGCCTTGGCCTTGGACTACTGTTACTATTTGCTGCCTTTGTTCTTACCCATATAATATGAATGAATGAAGTTAGAGAAAATCAAGAAACTGTACTGACTAGGTCACTAAAAATTTATGATACATAATTGCAATTAGGCTCCCACTGCAGCACCTCCCTAATTGTACTTCCCTAACTGACTAATTTTCCATAGCAGCTCTTCCCAACTTTTCATTCTCCCTTTAAGCCCCTCATAGCTCTCCTAACCTTTCAGCTAAGACTCTTACTTCATATTTCACTGAAAAAAAATGAGGCTATTCACTGAAAATTTACTTTTCTTCCTATCTCTTCAATCTCACAGTTGCCCTCTGCCACCATATCTTTCTTTATCTTTGTCTCACATGAAGAGGTGGCCTTCCTTCTTACTGAGGTAAATCCCTCTATTTGTACAAGTGTAAAGCCAAAGCATGAGCAGCTCTCCTAAGGACTGCTGCTGTGAATAACTTTAAGATTCTAATCACATAGTATAGTGAACTCTCTATTTATTCAACAATAAACTAAGGCAAGACATCCACAGAAACCACAGTATGATATTCATAGCAATATAACATAACTTATTCCTAAAGTAACCACATAATTTCAGACAAAAGCTATCACTCAATAAATCCTTGACTCAATCCTCCTTAAGGAGCAATCATCCTTAAGGGATACAAAGTACAAAGGTCTCCCACCCCTAAGCCACATTGTCTTAATCTCTCAGTCAGAAAGTCTTCTTTCTTCTTGATTGGAGATTAGCTTCCAATCATCCTTAATTCAATCATCCTTAAGGGGTACAAAGTACAAAGTTCTCTCACCCCTACCTCACAGTAAATAATAGTCTTGTCAGCACTAAGTACTCAAAGAAAGGTCCTTTCATCTTGGCTCAGGGCTGGCTCCCACATTCCTCTCTTTTGTGGGTAAATTTGAGGCCATCTATAAATAGGTGCCTCTACTTTTTTCCCTCATTTTAACTACATTCAGGCTTCAGTTGTTATCATTCAACTTAAACTGCTGTCTGCAAAATTAGTAATGATCTCTTAATAATTACCATGTATCCAACAGCAAGAGATAGAAAGAAAAATCCCATTTAAAATAACTGTAGACAATATAAAACACTTGGGAGTCTATCTGCCAAGAAAAACCCAGGAACTATATGAACTCAATTGCAAAACACTTTTCACACAAATAAAGCCAGATCTAAACAATGGAAAATATGAATTGCTTATGGATTGACTAAGCCAATATAATAAAAATGACCATTCTACCTAAATTAATTTACTTATTCAGTGCCATACCACTCAAACTACCAAAAATATTTTATAGATCTAGAAAAAAAAAATAACAGGGGCAGCTAGGTGGCACAGTGAATAGAGCATTGGCCCTGGAATCAGGAGGACCTGAGTTCAAATGTGACCTCAGACACTTGACACAAAAACTAGCTCTGTGACTTTGGGCAAGTCACAACCCCAATTGCCCTCCAAAAACCAAAAAAGATAATAATAATAATAATAGCAAAGTTCATCTGGAAGAACAAAAAGTCAAGAATATCAAGGGAATCAATTTAAAAATGTGAAGGAAAGTGGCTTAGCAGTATTTGCATTACAAAGTAGTCATCATCAAAACAATATGGTACTGGTTAAGGAACTGAATGGTGGATCAGTGGAATAGATTCAGTGCACAAATAGTAAATGGTCATAGTAATCTAGTGTTTGATAAACTCAAAGATCCAAGTTTTTGGGGCAAGAACTCACTATTTGACAAAAACTCCTGGGAAAACTGGAAAGCAGTTTGTCAAAATTAGTTATAGACCAAATCTCACACTCTTATACCAAAGTAAGGTCAAAATAGGTACATGATTTAGATGAAAAGGGTAATACCATAAGTAAATTAGGGAAGCATGGAATAGTTTACCTGCAAGATCTATGGATTAGGGAAGAATTTATGACTAAACAAAAGATAGAGAATATTATGGGATATAAAATGAATACTTTTGGTTACATTAAATAAGGTTTGCACAAAGAAAACAAATGTAGCCAAGATTAGAAGGAAAGAAGAAAAGGGGGAGGGATTTAGAGCAATTTTTTTTCTTGATAAAGGTCTCATTTCTCAAATATATAGAGAACTGAGTCTCATTTATAAGAATACAAGTAATTCCCCAATTAATAAATAGTCAAAGGATATGAACAGGCAATTTTCAGATGAAGAAATCAAAGCTATCTACAATCATATAAAAATGCTCTAAATCACAATTAATAAGAGAAATACAAATTAAAACAATTTTGAGGTGTACCACTTCACACCTATCAGACTGGCTAATGTGACAAAAAAGGGAAATGACAACATGTTCAGAAGAAATGTGAGAAAAATGGGACACTAATTCACTGTAGGTGGAGTTGTGAACTGATCCAACCATAATGGAAAGCAATTTGGAACTATGCCCAAAGGGTTATACAACTGTACATACCCTTTGACCCAACAATAAAACTATTAGATCAATATCCCAAAGAGATTTTTTAAAGGAAAAGGATCTATATGTACAAAAATATTTATAGTTGCTCTTTTTGTGGTGGCAAAGAATTGGAAATTGAGAGAGTACCTTATCAATTGGGGAGTGACTAAACAAGTTGTGGCATATGATTGTGATGGAATACTATTATCCTGTAAGAAATGATGAGCAGGTAGATTTCAGAAATACCTGGAAAAATTAAATGAACTGATGCTGAGAGAAGTGAGCAGAACCAGGAAAATGTTTACACAGTAAGAGCAACATTGCATGATGATTAACTGTGAATGACTTAGCTATTTTCAGTGATACAATGATCTAAGTAAGACAGTTCCAAAGGACTCATAATGAAAAATGCTATCCACTTTCAGAGAAAAAAACTGATAAGGGTCTGAATACAGATTGAAGCATACTTTTTTTCCTTCTTCTTTGTTTTGGGTTGTTGGTTTGTGTGTGTGTTTTTTCTTTCACAACATGACTAATATGGAATTATATTTTTCATGATTGTACATATATAACCTATATCAAATTACTTGACTTCTCAATTAGGGGAGAGGCAAAGGAAAGAGGGAGAGAATTTAGAACTAATTTTTAAAAATAAATGTTAAAACATTTTACATGTAACTGGAAAAAATTAAAAATGAAAAAAAATAAGATGAAGGGCCTCAACCAGATGCTCTCTGAAGACCAGGAAAGAAAATTCCCAATATAACGCTCTTTTCTCAATCTTCATCCTTCTTCAGTATTTGTTATTATTGCTCACCCTCTTGATACTCTCATCTCTCTAAGTTTTCTCCTGGTTTTCCTACTTATCACTTCTTCTTAAGTCTCATTTGATGAATTTTTTAAAGCAAGAATTTATTACGCACCCACTCAGTGCCAGGCTAACTAAGTTTTATAAATATTATATCTGTTTATTTTTGCAACAACTTGAGTGCTATTTTCAACATTTTGTAAATTCAATTATCATTTACCTCAATGCTCTATGATTCTCAAATCTACTTATCCAGCCCTAACCTCTCTGCTGACATCCAGTCTCACATGTATAAACTGCCTTTTGGATGAACTGTATACTCCATGGTCAAACTCAACAAATCCGAAACTGAGCTCATTATTTTTCCCATAAAATCCTCCCCATAAGGACACAAGATCTGTTCAAAGGAACAATCTGCCCTGATTATGCCAATTGTAAGGGGGTACACCATCTAAGAGAATACCAATATAAGGAAGAAAGAAGGGCCCATGTCAGCTTGGCAGTAAATAGGTTTTATTGGGTTAATTGGGAGAGTTTACTCAGGAGACCCAGTCATTGGCAGCAGGAGGACAAACTGGTGGATTCTGATACCCTCTTTAGTCCAGGTCAGGTATTTTATAGCAACAGAAAAAGAAGGCATGGTGCCAAAAATAGCTCAGGATCATGTGCTAGTGTTCCCATGAGATAGTTAGAGCTTCTTTTGCTTTTTAATTCCTTCAAGGTAGTCTACATTAACTGTGAGACTTGAAGTTATGTTCCCAGACTCTGGTTCCCATTGTATACTCCCTTCTTCCCTATTACTGTCAAGTACTATCATCTTCCCAGTCTTGCAACCACTCTCTCACCATCCAATCTGTTGCCATGACCCATTTTACTTTCAAAACATCTCTCACATATGACCTCTTCTCTCTTCTGACACTGTCACCACCTAGCACATGTCCTCCATCACCTAATACCTAGCACCAAGTCTCCCCACTCTAGTCTATCCTTCACTCAGTTACCAAAATAATCTTCCTAAAGTTAAGCTCTGACCATGTCATTCTTCCTACTCCATAACCCCAGTGGTTCCCTATCACCTATGAGATCAAATTAAAAATCCTTTCTTGGTGTTCAAATCCCTTCATAACTTGCTCCCCCATCCTCCTCCATTAACCTTTCCAGTCTTCTTACACCTTACACTCCAACCTGTATTGTGATCCAGTGACACTGGCTTCCTTACTGTTCCTCAAACAAGACATCCCATTTCCCAGTCCTGTACATTTTCACTGGCTGTCTCCCATGTATGGAATGTTCTCCCTTTTCATCTCTTCCTTGTGGCTTCCCTGGCTTCCTTCAAGTTCCAGCTAAAATGTTGCTCTCTACAGGAAACCTTTCTCAATCCTTCTTAATTCTAGTGCCTTCCCTCTATTGATTATCTCCAATTTATCCTATATATAACTTGTTTATACATAGTTGTTTTTATCTCATCTCCTTCATTACTCTGAGCTGAGAGCAGGAACTGTTTTTTTGCTTTTAGTAACTGACACATAGTAGGTATTTAATGTTTATTTTCTAAGGTCTCTTCCAGCTCTAAAATTCTGTGCTCTTTTATTTGATATTTCCTCTCTGCTTACTTCCCCCTATCCCTCCCCCCAATAACCTTCCTTTCCTTAATCTAAACCTTAAGAATTGAGCCAAAGAGGGCCTCTAGAAACAGGGCTGAATGATAAACTTTTTCTTTGCTCCTGCATAGAAAGTGATCTGAGATCCTTAACAGAAGACTGGGGCTGGGGGTAGGGGGCTGTGGGGATGAGCATTTTTGACATGGGTACCAGTTGAATGCCATACTGAAAAAAGAAAGAGTGAAGATGAACTGCGAAACTGGAAGAGTGGCATACTCTGTTCAACTAACTCAGAGACTAAACAAATTAAACATGCCCCTTGCCCTAGCAACAGAGAGTATGTTTTTAAACCATTAACGTCCTAATTGCCTTTGTGTCTTACTTTAGCCAGTCATCACACTGAGACAAGGTAGTGTATAGGGGCTCCCATTGTGACCTGCGTGTGGGGAGGTATGGGGGGAGGGAGCAGGGCTGTATAAAAGGCCGCGAGAGGTTCTGGTTTGCGCATTTCAAGCCAGGTTACCCCAGGGATCTAGGAGGGTTGGGGCAGATCAAGGGGGAAAAAACGTCAAGCCAACCACCCAACACAATCTTAATCCATCAGACCTTGACAGTAGATGGACGAGGAAACCACCAGCACCGTGGAAAGTGGAGATCGTTCCTCCGGTTCCTCCTACACTCTTATGAAGAGGTCCCCTGTGCAAGTCCGGATGTCCCAGCGTCGACTTTTGAAAAAAGTTCACCAAAAAAGGCACCGGAGGATGCCCTGGAGGGATTCCTATGTGGTCCAGGTGCTGAAGCAGCAGCTGTCCCATGGCCGGGCCCCTCTATCGAAGGGGGCATTGGCCATCCTCCACTTGGTTGTCAAAGATCTCTTCGACCGCATTGCCCTTGAAGCCAGCAGGTTGAAGAAGGAGTGCCTCGACGGTGATCCAGAAGATCCCGTGGGCCCAAATGAGATCAAGGCCGCCCTGCAGATCCTCTTGCCCTCCCAGCTCAGGATTCAACCCTCACCCAATCGCTTCGGTCCCCCTTTGCTAGCCCAGGAGCATCCGAGGTGGCGTTGAGGTGGACGCGCAAGTCTGGGGGGAAAGAGGAGGAAAGGTCTCATCTTCCTCTTCTCCCCTTTGCTTCCATTCTCTCCCCTGACCCCCATTATGTACCCACCACCAGAACCATCAACCATCACCACCACTAAACCTCCTTCTTTATTCCCAACCCCACCAACCCTTTTTGTGCCTTAAAATGTACTTTTTTTCCTGCCCCCTATGTCAATCTCTCTTGAAATTTCTGCAGCTGTGGAAAAACAGAGTTTGAAAAAATACTCTTTTAACACGGCAAATAAGCCTAGGCTTCTGGAAAGATGTGAAACTCATGAATCTTGGATCTTGAGCAAGAGGGAAGAAAGAAGGTCTTTTCAAGAACAAGGCCCGTGAATTTTTTGTTTATTTGTTATTTAGTTAAAGTCCCAGAAAGGAACTACGGAGAGGAAAACAAGGAGGTCAGGCGAGGTGTTGGGGCCCGATATTTTAGGAAAAAATAAAATGAAAGTCAGGGAGATCAAATATGGACTTTCAATGGAGACAACCCAGCTCTTCCTTTAACCCATTCCCCTAGCTGAAGAGAACAATAATTAAAAAAAAAAAAAACAACTGAGATACTCCTTGCAGTTTTCCTATCTTTTTTTAAAAAGTGATTTGTTTCTGGGATGTGAACAGGATAAGGGTTGGTTAAAGAAGAATGGAGAGGGATACAAATGGGGACTTGGGAGTCTGGTTTTTAAAGATTTTTGTTGTTCAGTCTTAATGTGTGAGAACAATTGTCACAGTATCTTTCAATTCTCTTCACAGACATTTCATATATATATATATATGTATACTATATAACTTTTGCAAAGTATACTGGCCTCATACAGTAGAGAAGATGCTGAGACAACCATGTAAAATAAATTCCAATTATAAAAACTGAACTAACTTGTAACACTCAACCAGCGTGGTTTTTTTTTGTTTTTTGTTTTTGTTTGTTTTTAAGAAAGGAAAATAAGAAATTAAACTCATGTAAGAGATTAGAACTTATTTCAGGATTTCTGTAGAAAACAGTTGAAGAATTTTTAAAAGAAAGCATGAGCATAGACAGGACAGATGAAATTTTTGTTTGTTGAATTTGGATATTGAGCAAGAGCTAGGATATGTGGAACAAATTTCAGATTTTGTTTTTTAAAGATAACTCCTAGAAGGGAGGAACTGCTGAGGTCAGGGTGAAAGGGGCTGGATTTAATGAGTTCTATACTATATCTAGTAATTAAGGGTTTTTAAAGTTTTTTTTTTCAAAGTAAGTTTTATTTGACACCTTTCTGCAATATATTTGCATTGCATTTATTCCCCCTGGGTGGGGGAGAGGTGGGTGACAGTAGCCTTCCTCAAATTGTATGTAGCAAAAAATTTTTAAAGAAAGTTTTAAAACTAAACTATTAAGACAACATGCAAAATCCACACTCATATTCCCCACACCAAAGGAAGGTAGTGAAGGTATGTTTATTATTTCTTTGTTCTTTATAAAGTACCACATATATGTTCAGCTTTGTATGTTCAGCTTTATTCCTTTGTAGTGATGCAATTTTGGAGGACTCCACAGTAACTGAAAGATCGAAAAGAGATTCCGTTAGAGTTCATTACATTTTTAGAACTGGAAAGGACCTTAAAATTCCCTACTTAAATTCAATCCTTTCTTTTTACTTCATGAGAAAACTGACTCAAAAAAAGTTGCTTACCCAAGTGTGTATGTTATTCATCCTTCATTTGAAAGAGGACCAATGAGGGTGGTGTCTTGACTTCTTCATGAATTGGTTTTAAGTAAGAGAGTCAGAGTTGCACAAAATTGTTAGCCTTACTCCATCATCCAAGTCCAGTGACAAGATAAAAAAGTCAAGATAACTAGAGATGGCCGAAGAGGGCAAGTTGACATCTTTGATATCTTACCAGCTTCTAAGTCTAAGTGTTCCAAAGTGTCTATTTCAGTTGTTTTCATAGCCATTGGAGTAAAAATTGTTCTCATCTGCGCATTCTGCTAGGGGAAATCTTCATGTGCTTCTGGGTAGACATCTGCCGTGGCATATATAGAGTTAAGAAAAGCTCTTGGTCAAAATGAGATCATGAGAATAGGCCCCAGCTAACACCTGCAGAAAAACAGCTCAAGGTTATGAGAGTAACAGTTTAGGATCATGAGACTTCGTGGAGCCTAGCTAAGGCTGGCT
>CM053593.1:196890038-196938322 GCA_028646575.1 Pseudocheirus occidentalis | reverse complement strand
TAATAAGCCTAAGGGAATTTGAAGACCTTCCCTGATTTGAAGATATATCCCTAACTCTCAAATAGGCTGAAAGTAATCACATGGAGCCTGTGGTGGGAGGAGTTTGCTGAAGGGTGGAGTAGAGCCCACAGGAGGCTGGGAATCAGAGCAGATACTGGTTTTAGAATTTGGTTTTCTGGTGTCTGTTTTGCTTCTGTATTCCATATGGACAGTCTGTCGTACTTTGCAATTGAACACTATGTCGGCATATTTATAGTGACCGTGAATATTGCATTGGTGCTACTTCCTATTAAGGGACAGGGAAGATCTTCAAATTCCCTTATTATTATAGCATGTGATAGTCCAACTGTACTCTGTCCTCATGTGATGTCATCTGCAGTATCATGTTCGGTTCTGGGTACCACACTTGAAGAAGGAGATTGATAAATTGGAAAGTTTTCAATCAAGAAAACTAGGTGAAGGATCTTGAATTCATGACATATAATAATAGCTAACATTTATATAGCTCCTGCTATGTGTCAGGCACTTAATAAATATTATCTTATTTGATCTTCATAACAACACTGGGGAGTAGGTGCTATTATTATTCTGATTTTATAGATGAGGTAGCTGAGACAAACAGAGGTCAAGTAACTTGCCCAAGGTCATACTAGTAGTGAATATCTGAGGACAGAGTTGAACTCAGATTTTCCTGTCTCTAGACCCAATACTTTGCCACTTAGCTGAAGATCAATTAAAGGAGCTGGGGAAGGGAAGGGAAGGGAGAAGAAGGAAGGTGAGGGGAGGGGACAATTTAGGTTTGAAGTCAGAAAAAACTAGAGCAGTCAGAAAGGAAGGGGCTGTCTCAAGAGCTGGTTCATTTCTTCTCTTAGGAGGATAGCCTTTCTTTGAATGACCTCTGCTATTAAGTAAGTTTTTGTAGAGATTCCTTTTCATTTAGGAGTAGATGGTCGCTGAAGTCTAAAATCTGAAATTCTAAAATTCTGTGATTCTGTGAGTAGAACAGCTCTGTGAAAGGAGAGGATTATTTTCTGATGGTCAAGATTCATGAAGGAGTTAGACTTTGAGCCAGGACTGAATGATGAGTGGGAGTTGGATCCATGCAGAATAGTACAGAGGACATTTCAGGTCAGGGTATATTATGAACAAAGTTACTAAAATTGGAGAGCGTAAATATATTTAAAGGACAGTGATTTTGGAGGGACTAATTTGGTTAAGAGAGTACAATATGTAATTAATGAGAGTAACAGTTTAAAAAGTAGATTAAGACAGCATTGTTTGTCCTTGAATATCAAGTTAAGGAGGTGGATCATAGGCTTGGTGTCAGCAGCAGGAAAAGCAAGCAACAGCAACTCTGGTGCCAGAGCCTTAAGGAAGAACACTGGGACCCTTCTCCACCTACCCTTACTGGATTCTGGGAGTAGATACACAATCAACATGAGATGTTTCCTAAAGTATTTGGGGGAAGGTTCATCTAAGAAGTTTCTCATTTGAAAAGAGTTATTTGATGGTCCAGTGGCAAGAGTTGGGTGCTTTCTCCAGTTTGGTTAGATCTTCTGTCAAAGCATTTTGAAATTTCAATTTTTATATATATGGTAGATACTTTTTAGGTGGATTCTTTATATGGTAGACGTTTTTAAGGGCTGATATGATAGAGAGGAGTGTGCTTACAAGTGGACATTCCTTTTTAAAGAACAGGATTAACTGGAAAAGACTTTGGAGACAATCTGGTTTAACCCCCTCATTTACATAAAGAAATTGATGCCCAAAGAGATTTAATGAGAGATTTGCCCAAAGTTGTACAGGTAGTAAGTGGAATAATTTGGTTCTAGGTGCTACCATAATGTTATATGATGTCAAGCTACCAAAGGATTGCTTTATAAAACCTAACAAAATAAAAGAATTGATTTTAAGCGACAAAAGGCAAGAATTTCAAGGGAAATACTTAAGGGAGTAGCTAGGGGGAGCTATTATTACCAGATTTAAAACTATATTATGAAAGAACACTATGTAAAGAATAGATGATCAATGCATTTACTGAGTTATGTACTGTCCCGGTTTTATTAAATTCTGCCTGTTCAAATATGGCTCCCATATCTTACAACAGACAATGCAGCCTCACAAGTTCGGTATTTTCCTAAGTCGTAGGGCTGAAAGAGGCAGACACGAAGCGGAAAAAAAGGAAAACTATGAGTCGGATGGCCGAAAACGAAAAAAAAAAAATTAAAGAAAAAAAAATAACAGAAACAATGGTCAGAAACAAACCAGAATAAATGCGACTGAAATGACACGTCCAAATTTCAATTCTTGAATAAGGTCCTTTAGCACATAATCTTGGCCGGTGTCAGGATGGCTCAGTGGCCTGAGGCGCCAGATTCAAGGTTTCTCCTTTCCCACAAAGGTGATCTGGTCTCCCTATAGAGGCGTGGGTTCATGTGGCACTTTTGACAAACCAACGGTTTCCCTCCCCTTCTACCAGTGATATGTAAATACCATATCCATAGGATTAAAAAAATGTTAAAAGTTACAATTAACAATAACAATCTGCTTTTTGAGTCTCTCTGGGGGTGCGTGGGTCTCGATAAGCCCGGGGTTTGGCCTGCTTGTGTTTATCTCAACCGTTGCTCACCTCGGGCTCTCCGGTCCCCAATTTTCGACATTCCCTTTCTCTGTTCTCTGCTTTTTTTCCATCCAGTCGCGGCTGGACCGGAGGCAGAGCAAAGAGAAGTGCGCAAAGCGAAACGGCTGCAAGAGGGGATCGCTTCGATGTCCGGGAACGGACGAAACAGAGGGATCTGAGCAGTGGAAGGGCCCAGGAGAACGTACCCCTAGGCGTTCTCATTAAGTAGCTTAAGGTGATTCATTCTCTCAGCTGTAGCCAGGCCGAATTCGAACTCTTCACAGTGACCCTCAGACTGGAGATCACACAAAAAGAAGCATCCAACATTTACACAGCCTTTTAAGGACTCCTTAATATTATTGCCTTCCCCGTGAGATTATTTCCTATTTATTTTGTATATGTCATGTTTGTACATAGTTGTTTGCAAGTTGTCTCTCCATCTCCCGTCCCCCCCCCCTTTATATTATGAGCTCCTTGAAAAAGGGGGATTTTTTTTTTGTCTTGTTCTGTATTTCCAATTCTTGATACAGTCCTTGACACATAGGCTCTCAGTAAATGTTCGATGAATTCTTGACTTGTTTTTATGGTTACAAAACAGTGTATGGTACAGTGGAAAGAACAGTGACTTAGAAGTTGAAAGGGGCTCTGTTTTTTCTTCTGTGAAAATGAGAGGATTGGATTGAATGGGGGGGGATTTGCACCCTCTAGGCCACATGTGATCATCTAGGTCCTTAAGTGGGGCTCTTTGATTAAATCCAAACTTTCAAAGTGCCTCTCTTGAAGACCCTGAGGACCTCATATGGTATGGAGGTTGCAGGTTCCCCACCCCTGGATTAGATAATTCCTAAAATCCCTTCCAGCTCTAAAATGATGAACAACCTTCCCATTCTATAGATGAAGAAACTGAGACTCAGAGCATCTAGGTTACTTGCCCAGGGTCACCACTTCAAATGATGGGGTTGGCTTATGGTTACTAATCTAGCATGCTATGTATGTGCTCTGCCCCTCAGCAAAATCTGAGTGGGACCAAGTATTATGAAAATATCAAACAGTAGACTACACAGAAGTGTGATCTAAAGCCAAAAAAGTTTGATTTCAATCTAGACCTGGTGGTAAAAAACAAACAAACAAACAAACAAAAAACCTGAATCCTAACCAAGAGTCACACCAACTAGCTCTTGTTAGCTGGGTGTATTGGCTAAAAAGGAATCAATCTGCTCTTAACAAGAAGAGGTTCTAGATACCTAACCTAGTAGATTGGAGCTGAAATAATCTAAAAGCGGCCCTAAAAGATGAAATCCGGCAAAGATTGTGTCATCAAGTAACTAGCAATATGTCCAATGGGGCTAACATGTCTAGTGGGAGAGAGCCCAGTGAGAGCAGAAAGAAGATATTAGTACTCCTGTAGCATAAAGAAGTGTGAATTTTCCTTCTGCAAATGACTCTTAGGTACACATGTTCCCTACATATATGTTTCCATGCATGATCCCTATGTGTGCCCCCTCTTCCCACAGACAACATGTGCATTTGTGGTAGAACATGCTCTGGATTTATAGGAGGAATATCTCATTGCAATTTTTCTTACTATACTATTAGAATATTATATTAAACTATACTATACAACTATATTATTATACAAGGATATTCTGCTATACTATACTACTAATATTAAGCAGCATTTATTTGGTGCTTTAAAGTTTCAAAGAGCCTTAAAAATACCTCATTTTGTTTTCACAAAAACCCTTGGAGGTAGATGTTATTTTTAATCTCATTTACAGATGAGGAAACTGAGGCAGAGGTTAAATGACTTGCCCTGTATCTGATGTCAACTCAGGTCTTCTTTATTCCATATCACAGCGCCATCTAGCTGCCTCTAAAGGTATCAAATACCTTTGCTTTGTAATAATGTCTTGGTTAACTAGAGAAAAGAAATTAAAGGCTTCTCTAATTAAAGGCACACGGAATTAGGATTTTGAACAATAGCAACTATCCTGGGGTAGCTGTTCTGTGTGCCCCACAGGTGAGAAGAGAGTGCCCTAGATATTTCACAATTACAAGATCACTGGTGAACTTCAAAAGAGCAGCTTTAGTTAAATAGTGGGGACAGAAGTCATTGCAAAAGTGAATTGGAGGTTAAGTGACTATAGAAAGCTTTTTCTAGGTGTCTGCCTGAGAAAGGGAAAGATACAGGATAACCGAAAGGAAGTCGGGGTGAAATTTTCTGAGAACAGGGAGATCTAAGCAGCAG
This sequence comes from Pseudocheirus occidentalis, assembly GCA_028646575.1. NCBI lineage: Eukaryota > Metazoa > Chordata > Mammalia > Diprotodontia > Pseudocheiridae > Pseudocheirus > Pseudocheirus occidentalis. The sequence goes on along the minus strand of CM053593.1, from coordinate 196,933,454 downwards.
GAGAAGGAGAGGTTGAAAATTAGACAAAATTATGAAGAGAAAGTGGGTGGTCAAAGGAACAAATTGACAGAGGAGACAGAAGGGGACATAATTAGGGGCATAAATAGAGGGCAAGGAGAAAAGTCACATATACTATTAAAACTGGTGAGACTGGTGATATTGAGGTTATTTGGAGTGTGAAATGGGGGAAGAGAGGTTAGTCTTAATTTTTTCAAATAAGGTGAAATTTTCTCCTGAAGGAGAAAGGTAGAAAAGCTGGTATAGGTAGATTGAGGAGTACTGTATAGAACTGTATAGTATAGAAGTACTGTATAGAATAGCCACTTTAAGATAATGATATCTTAAATGTTGTAAACTGTGGTCTCCAGAACCTGCTTCTGGTTAAAAGGATTTAACAGGTTGGGGGCGAGGGTATGCCTGTGGTGGAAAAAATGCTTGAGCACTGACCCAAAAGGTGGGAGAAAGAATGACAGAGTTCACCTATGCCAACAAATCCAGAGGTTCAGACAATTGTTGTGAAATATTCTCTTTGAGTTGGCCAGGAGACCACCAGTCACCGCACATTCCATCCTTCCTTATTCCTTCTGTCCTCTTGTGCATCTTTTTGTGTCCCTAGAGAGAGTGATTAATGATGCAATTAAAACTGGGTGGCTAAGAATGACTCCAACTCATTAGGTCGCCTCCAACTCCCAAACCACTGTTTGCCTGTTCCTATTTATTCTGTTTGTTCCTCCATCTCTCAGGACCTCAACATAGAAAGAAAAGTTGCTGAAGTATCAGGATGAGAGGCAGGATGACTGCAGCGAGACCCATGTTTGGGGAAGGGTGTGAGGATAGACAAGGCAGGCTTATAACTCTAAGAAAGACATAAAGTCTCCTGGTTTTTAGAATGCATATTATGTTGTCCAATGAGCAGATTCAAACTTGTTACCTATTTATTATGCTAATTGAAAATGTGCTTTATTGGTTAATAAATGCTAATATTAGGTCAATCAATCCCCTTAGAACACATATTTTGTAGTAGCTGACATTTAAATGTCTTCATTAAAAGACTAGTTACTGCTAGTTACTGGCTAATTAGCTCAGTTGGTCACAACATAGAGCTTCTTAGAGCAATGTTTGTGGTTTGATCTCCACCTGATTTTTCTCTCTTCTTTATTCCTTAGCTGTAGATATGACCTAGGCATCTGTTTCACAAATGTGCACCATTGTGTCAAAAGAGAGACAAATTGTAGGCAGGTCTCTTCAACCCATTGCTATGATTAGGAAATCAGCCAAGAACATGTATGGTAGGTCAAGAATGTCTTTAGAAGCACATTTGCACACACTATTTAATTTGATTATCATTGTCATTGTTGTTTGTCCTTCATTCTCTAAGAGGACCACGACATCAGGGTGGTGATGCCATGACATACGGGTGAATTGGATTTAAGTGAGCATCATATTATGACATTATTATATAATATCCTGTGAGATAATACCAACCAATAGATACTATCATCTCTGTTTTACAAATGAGAAAAGTGTGGAAGTTTTGAGGAAGTTAAGTGACGTGTCTCTGGTCAAATATCTAACACATGCCAGAGGTTAAGATTTAAACCCAAGTCTTTCTTGATTCGAAGTCAAGGTTCTTTTCACTGTAATACACTATACTACCTCATCAATGTAAGTGTTTTTCCACTGGTTATAAATCACTCTTAGGCCTAGTCTCCTTCCTGGCTTCCTTGTCCTGTTTCAATAATCCCACAGCTTCTTGGATACTCTGGGCTGCCCGGAGTCCAGACTTGATGGCTGTGTCAATCCAACCATGAGGGAGGGTGGTGTGTTCTCCTGCAAAGTGTATCCTCCCTTCAGGCTTGAAGAGCTCCTGGGAGTAGTCTACATATTGGTAGGGAGTAAAGAAAGCAAAGCAGCCCATGGAGTAAGCATCTTGGTTCCAACGCTTGACCACAGAGTAGGGACACAGAGCTTGAAGCTCTTCCTTGGGGCGATTGTGAATAGCAGCCAGATCCTCTAACACTACATCCACTACCCGCTTTTGATCCATGGCAGCAAAGAAGGTAGAGTCATCATCCAGGGTGTAGGAGGCCAAAATGACACCAGTTCCATTGGGAAAATCATGATTGGGGTAGTAGATAAATCGGGAGGGACGGTCTGTTGTGGACTTCCCACCATAAATACCATCCTGCTTCCAGAAGCACTTGGTGCAGGCCAGGATCACCTTGGTGGCACTGTTGTAGTGGATTGAACGTAAGGCATCTTCTTTGTCTGGAGACAGAGGTGGGTGGAAGTGGAGGAGCCGGGCAGCCTTAGCTGTTGTGGCCACAATAGCATAGTTGGCAGTCAGGCGGGCATGAGGCCGAAGTGGGTCAGGTGTCCGATGGACAACATGGATGTAATTTCCATCCCTTACCACCTCCTCTGCTTGTGAGTGGAGGTGGACAGTGCCAGGGATGAGGGAGTCATGTAAGGCCTTTGGGAGCTGGTCAAAGCCACCGATAATTTCCTCAAACCTAAGAGGATGAAGCATGGCAAGACGGTTATGCAAAGGATAAGGCAGATATCAATTTAGTCATAGAGTAGGTCCTCTGAGGGGTTCTTGCAATTGACAAGGCAATCCCTAGCAAATGGAAAAGTGGGGCACCTTGTTCTGGATGTGTGTGTGTGTATTAATGGACTCTGTGCTGTTTTGGTACTAGGTTAGCCTGACAGTTTATGGAAATGAAGATCTCATGCATATACCAACAACTAGTTAGGGATCACTATCTTGTTCCTTTTACTTTCTACACAATTTCTCAGTGGATGTACATAACTTATTTTTAAAATATTGATGTAAAACTAATTTTATTCAATACTTTATTCTGATAATTGGGGATATTGCAAAACTGGGATTGGGAATTACTAATCACTAATCGTAGTGTCTACTCAAGTGTACCTCCCTCCTCAAGAAACACTGTAGCAGGATTAGAAGAGAGATGAAACAGTATGAGCTCTTTAACACTCTATTCCAGCAGATCAAATTGGAAAGCAAGGTAGAATGTTTTCCATTTCTTTGGGACCCACTATCAGGTTTATTTTAAACTTTGGAGAATGTGGATTAGTTTCTGGATTACCACACATATGACACACACCAGTCTTTTTTTTTTTTTTAACTAGGTCATAAGCTTTGATACAATTAGAAACTGCAGACAAGAATTTTAATGAATAGAATAAGAACTACAGATTATTAGACATTCTGAATTGTAAAAGACCTTGGAGATTAGCTTCCCACACAGTGCAGGATTCTCCTTTATGCTGTCTTAACAGATTATTACCCAGATGTTTGAATACCAACAATGGCAGTGAATTCACCAAATTGAATGGAAATCCTTTCTATTTTTAAACAACTCTGCTTATAAGAAAATTCTTCCTTTTACTCATTTGAAATTTGTCTCTCTGATAATTTCCTAGTTTTCCTAGATCATGATAGTAGCATGAATTCATGAAAATAATTGACAAATGGTCATGATATTATTTTAAACATCTAAATACTTAAACCATCTTGGTAAGAAAATGACTTTATTACTAGCTGGTTAACAAATTTATATGTTTCTACATAGCAATATCTTTTTGGGTCTTTCAAAGGATATAATGTTACTTGTAATTATAGTATGAATGTGATTTTAAATGATGTTTCCCTCCCTTTATAGTGCATCAAAGTTTGCCCATAAAGCTCTTCACGAGGTCCAAAGTCCTGCAGGATGGCTACTCTTTTACTGCTCTGTTGTCTGACAACGTGAGGTTGTCAGCATTTTGGGTGCCAGTATGACTGACTGGGCTAAGACATATAACTTACGTTCTCCTTTTCCATATCTGGGAAAGAAGGAAAAATAGGGAAAATATGCTTGGCCTCTGAGATTTGGAGGCATGAGTTTAAATTTCTTATCAGTTGAAATTGACTTTGTCTAGAACAGGGGTTCTTAACCTGTTTTGTCTACTGGACCCCTTTTCAAAATAATGTTTTTAAATTAATAAAATATCATACATAGGCCTACAAAGAAAGCTAATTATATTAAAATGCATTTCCCAAAATATATTTCTTAAGAATTCATAGACTCCAGGTTAAGAACCCCTGATCTAGAAAGTAGCAGGTTTAGTAGAAAGAGCAATGGATCTGGAGTTTGGTAATGTTAGTTCTAATTCTTCTTTTGCTATTTTTCCTACTCTGATAAAAAGCAGAATGGAAAGGTCATAGACATGGAAAATTTACAGGAGCTATCTGGGCTCTACTTCCCTTATTTGTAAAAATGAGAGTGTAACTATATGATTTCTAAGGTCCTGTTTAGGTTTTGATGCTTTTATCCTACCTGGTATGCTTTGGGAAGATTATTTGGTCCTTCAAGACCTGTGATAGGAGGAAAAGCATAAAGCAAAGGGTGTTCTATATGAATCTTTCACAGAATTCTCCCACCCATGCATGGTGGATGAAGAGTTTTGGTGAATAATTATGCTGATAGTTATAGATGTGCATATGTATTAATATGGAGCTAGAGCTGCATTTACATTAGAAAGGTCTATCTTGTCCAGTTTTCAATTTCTGGCAGTGGTACCAAATAATTAATCTGTTATACCTTAGTAGCTGCCTTCTATGACATCTTTCTCAAAAGTTAGTTTTTTACCCAAAACATCTAGGAAAAATAATGTAGTGGAAATAATAATTAGAGAATCTGAAGACCTAGTTCTAGTCCTAGTTCCTTCATCAGCTCTGTATAACCTTGAGCAAATCACTCAGCTTTTCTAGGCCACTATTTTTTCATCTGTCAAATCAGTGTATAGGACAAAATGATTCCTTTCATCTCTAGCATTCCATGATTTTAATGACCCATTGTAGATTAATTGCTATGGAGTATTTGGAGTCCTGACTTTAGTCAGGTTATCTTAACTCCTTTTAAACCTGTTTATTTCTTAGGCCTACCAGTTGCTATAATAATTCATTTTACTTGCCCTAATACTACATTTTTCAAGCTTTAGGCCCATTAGTTTTACCATTCAGAGGGATGTATACACCTGGGCATGAAATAGAAAGAAATGAAATAATAAGACTTTCCAGTTGTTTTTCAAAACAAACTTTGACATTTTAGGGATTTCTGACTTAATAAGTGTTCATATTCCCCCTTACTGACATAGATCACAGCTGTAATTCATTATCACCTTATGGTCATCAGCCTCTGTGCACTTATTTAAGCTGGTCCACTGGCCACAAATAAACAGTCCTGAACTTTATATCCAAACACTTTTCAGCTTGGGGTCAGCCAGAGATTCAGCTTTATAGGTATAGCCCTTTAGAAGTCATAATTTCATGCCAAGAGAGCAGGCATCAGAGCACAATTAAAAACAAAACAAAACAAAAACCACACATACTAAAATCTCCTCCAGCTTGCAATGTGTATATTAACACCACCTTTCCCCACTGCCAGGTAAGTCTTCTCCTTGCTCCTCCTGTTTTCTCTTTCCCTTTGCTTAAAGACAGAAACATCTCCTTGAAGCAAACACAGCCAGAGTCCTTCCAAGATCATGGGATCACATGAAATGACAGATTCAGAATTGGAAGGAAATGTAGAGTTCATCTAATCCAACTCCCTCATTTTGCAATTGGGGAAACTAAAACCCAGAGATATGAAATTACTTCCTCAAGGTCACAAGGGGACAAATGGCAAAGTCAGGATTTGGACCTGGGCTCATGACTCCAATCCAGTGCTCTCCCCCCTCCATGAAAGGTCCAGACAGAGTCACATTAGGGTCCTACTGCACAGGTACCATTTGGCCTACTACCTAATGTAGTCATTGCTTGATAGATAGCTTCTAAACCTTCTCATTTTACCTAGTTTTGTGGCTGTCTACATTTAGGTGAATGAAAGGTCAGTTCTCCCATGCTTCTCCTCCTTCTCCACTTCTCTAGCCCATCCTATCCCAGACCTCACCGAGAGTTGTGGAAGAAGAAAATAGCTCCTCTTAAGGTCTCAGTGAAGGCTTCATAGTAACCAGCATCAGCATTCATGAGATCTCCAATCATCTGCACTGCACCCCGGCTCAGATTTCCCACCTTAATCAGATATTCCTGCCGTGGCAGAGGGGGTGGAGGGTAAGAAAATCAAAGGTTGAAAATATTTGCTGTGTGAGAAATTATAATATCTACCTATCTCTCTAATTCTAGGCAGGACACTCAAGGGGTAAAGGAGTCTGCACTGGAAAGACAGAACCTCCAGAGAATCCATGTAGCATGGACTGGTCCAGGCCAGGCCAGGCCAGGCCAGGACATTCCAGATCCCATGGTCTCTTCCCTCCCACAGAAGAGAGGCAGGGTACTGGAGGATAAAAGGGTCTGGATTTAGAAAGGAGATTTGGAGTCAAATCCCAGCTCTGACACACTGTGTGACTGGTATAGTTGTACAGTAGAGGACAATTTATGTGACTTCTCAGATCCTGCAAAATGGAGATAAAAATGCTTGTGCAACCTCTTTAACTGGGCTGTCATAAGGTAAGCATTTTATAGACCTTAAAGTGCTGTATATAAAGGTTTATTATGTTGAATTCTTAAGGTGCAACCTCAATCCCATCTTGGTAAGGATTTGTGTTAGTCTGATAAATCTGGTTACCTGCAATCTCTTCTCAAATTTTGTGAGTGGTAAGGGGAGGGTAGGAGGACCAATGGGGCTAATTGGTACCAAGAGACTGACCTTAGTAGAGAAAGAGTCATACTTTTCTAGTATTTGGCTGCAGTTGCTCTTTTTCAACTCTTCCACCACCTGGGGCAGAGAAAGGGAGGAGAAAAAATGTTGAGAAGGGAATTCTTACTTTTTTCATGATTTACTCCCATCTTCTTTGTTCACTTTCTTCCTCCCCCATTCCCACCAGCTCTTCCCTCAGCATTCGTAAACTTCTTTTGTGAGTATATTCTGTGTTGTTTAGTACTGGATGTGACATTAAGGCTTCATTTCCCTTGGGCTGGCTATAGTATGGTGATGTCAGTATTGTGATTGATGGGGAATGCTCTACAAGGAAGGAGATTTTAAAAGTTGGACTACTGGGTGGCCATGTAAGTAGTCATGGCTGATAGAAGTAGTGGGGCTACAGATGGAAGAAGAGAAAGAAGGGAAGCATATAGGTCTATTAGAACATGAAGTTCCCAAACTCAGGAGCCATAGCTGGACTCTGATTACACTAGAGTCCCTAGGCTTTATCAGATTCCCAAGCTGGTCCCTATACATTTTCCACCAAAATTCTGAGAGATAGAAGGCACTGCATCCTAAATATCTATTGCTCTGAGACTGCACATTCTGAATTGTGTAATTTTCCTGTTGTGATGTGGAATCAGGGGAATTAAAGAGGAATTAGGCAATAATTTTCCTAGAGGTATAAGGGATTGAATCCAACATGCTATTTGTTGTGTTTTATGTCTTAGTTAAACACTTTGAATATTAGATTTATGTGTCACATATGGTCTGGCAATAATGTGGATTTTATGAGGGCTCTTGGGCTATGAGTTGCATAATTAATTATACAGAAAATCAACAGTTAAACCATGAGTAGATGTGTTATTAAAAGATGCTATATGTGTATTGTGTGTTTCCTGATTCCCCATTAGATTGCAAGTTCCCCTGTGGTTGTGGCTATTTTCCTCATCAACCAAGAAACATCCTAAATTTAAGTAGGGACTGTCCCATTAGACAGAAAACAACTTGAAAAGGGGGAAGGACCTTTTCTCTCTCATAAATTCTCTGAGAGTGAGGCCTTCTTGTATATCTAGTAAATATATTTAGGCATGCTTCCCCCTTCCCGTTGGTGGTGGGTCACTCCTCTCCTTGCACCCCATATTGTGGGATAGACACTGATGTGTACCAAGTTTCCCCAGGTCTTGCTATTGAAACTTTAGGACCTCCAGGACTTAGCCCAGAAGCTGGAACTTGTTTATATGTATTATCCCTCTCCATTCTAGTATAAGTTCCCTGAAAGTAAGAACTATTTTTAAAAAAAGATTTTATCTTTAATGCTTAGCACATAGTACATTTTTTGGAGACTAGGTATCCCTATCTCACCCAGGCTCAAGTACAGCAACCATTCACTGGCTGATCTCATTGTCAATCAGCATAGCACTTTTGATCTATTCTGTTTCTGACCTGTGCCAATTCACCCATCTTTAAGCCTCTCATTCTTAGGTACTTGGGATATTGATGCCAAACACATTATAGATAGATACCCAATCAACTTTAGTCTTATAGCTTGGAACTTCCAAGCTCAACGGCCTCAGCCTCCTACTAGTAGGGATTACAAGTGGGTTTACCTGGCAGTAAACATTGTAAAAAAAAATTCTTTCATTTATTCATTCATCCATGCATTAATTCATATCTCTTCACTGTGTTCATTGTTAAGTATAACAATGGACATTATAGAGCAAATGCTGAATAGGTTTGGACTCTCACCAGAAAGATATCCAGAGAGGGGGAAAACTTGTACTGTTTAAATTTTTTAGAAATAGCAGTAGCCTGAATTTGCAGGCTCTGTGACTAGGCCTTCTGCAGATTTGCCTAGCATGCTTAGAATACGTCCTACCTTGGATATCCCCACTCTATCCAAGACTTACCTTTCTTAGAGATTCATCAAACAATTTGTCAGCTGTTTTCCCCTTTTCATCTGACCGGACTGGGTAGCCAAGGAGGTCAGGATTGGCTCGTACCTCCCCAGTCCGTCGACGAACTCCATTGATGAGGACCCATGTTCGGTCATCATATCTGGAGAACTCATTCAGCTTCAACCCAAACTGACTGATGAGTTCACGAGACAACCTGGTAGGAGCAGAGGTCAGTGGAGTTCATGAAGAACGGCAGAGATGGGGGAAGAAAGCAGAAAATGTTTGCTATGTACCACAGCTCCCTTTTCTCATTATTCCTACCCCCAATTCACTTCTCATTTCTTCATGGTAAGACAGAAACAGCTGGTGAAGAGCTGGTTACTTAGAGATAGTAACAATAATAGTTCAATCACACTATTTTATTTTATTTATTTAGTATGCCACGTGTATTACTGTGATTATGTTTCAATGCATTTGAGTTTTCAACACTTCATATAGGAAAAATTCAGTTTTCTTTAGAGGAATGGTGTGTGTGTGTGTGTGTGGGTGTGTGTGTGTGTGTGTGTGCGTTAGAGAGAATTTGATTTGGAGAACTGTTTTCCAGTTTTCATTTTTCAGAAGATCAAATTTCCTTACTTGGAGGTTTTAACCTTCCATTTCCCTATTTCTATACAGAGGCTGTACCACACTACCTTAGTCCACAAAGATCAGGGTATATATCTTCTGATAATTCTCTAGGAAGGTAGATTCCATTTCCCCCATCCCAGAATCTATAGTGTTATTAGAAAGGTCTCTCATTCTTCCTTGATGCAAACATTTTTTTTTCTTATTGCTATCATCAGGGAACTTACTTAGAGCAAGTTTTAGACTTTCCAGATAACATTTTTGTATTCACATGAACTGACAATAGAATTTAAGAATTGGATGGATTGCATTTTAGAGAGTATTCATTCCAGTCCCTCATTTTATAGATGAGGAAATTGAGGCTCAGAGGCAGGAAGTTTTGATTTGAAATGGTCATACTCCATTTTGGGACAGATCCACACAATTTGAATATAGACCTTAATATAGGTGTATATTCTTTATATATTGAATATAGACCATATATATGTATATACATATATATATACACATACATACATATATGTAAATGTGCCTCATTTCTTACCTAGCCTTAATCACTGAATAGACATTAACTCAGTGAAACTGAAACCTGTTAAAGACCTTAGCTTAAAAGAGCCAAGGTCTCTGCTGGTATCCAGGGTCATTTTCAGTCATCTTCATCTATATCTTGCTACTGTCCAGATGGCTCCAGAGGAGAAAGTAAGTCTGGTGACTTTGCACAGCCCTCCCTCACTGAAATCCAATTCACTTGCATGTCATGGCATCACCTCCCTGATGTCACGGTCCTCTTCGAGAACAAAGGACAAACAACATGAAATCACTTAAAAGATGCTTCCTCTATAGTCCAGACCTTAAGTCTTCTTCGATTTTTTTCCTGTCATTATCTTCTTCCTTAAGCTGTCTCTTCTGTCTCCCTCTTTCTTTCTACTCCTGGGTGGATCCTTGTCTCAAGGATCTTCAGTTTAATTCCACAAGGGTTTATGTTCAGATTAACAAATACAAAATATGTTGTTTAGACCTGTGATTTTACTGGTATGGAGAGTTCCTGATAAGGAAACTACCTCTGTGAATGCAGATCTCTAATAATTCTGAAATTTATAGCTTTAAAGATGTGCCTGAGGTATAGAGGGGTAAAGCAGCTTGTCCACACACATGGCTAGCATGCTGTCAGAAACAAAGCTTGAGTCCTATTCCTCCTCCCTCCCCAGCCACCTCTCTATCACCATGTCATGCTATCTCCAAATAAGAAATAGACACAAAGTGAATACAAAGCATTTGTGCACGGGGGAAGGTAGGAGGGTGGGGAGAGAATACTAACAATTGTGTATACTGCACGTACATAGCTATTCTCTCGTTGTCTTCCCTATTATTAGAATGTGAATTACTGCAGGACAGGTTTTGTTTTTGACTTTTTTTGTGTCCCAGTGCTTGGCACATAGAAAGTGCTTAATAAAGTCTTGTTGACCACCTGGAGAAATTAGGAAAGGATCTTTGAAGCTAAGCTTGAGCTGAGTCTTGAAGAGACCTGAGGATTCCAAGAAGGGAGGTGAAGAGGGAGAGTATTTTGGGCATGAGGGATAGACTATACAAAAGTCCAGAGAGGGAAGACTAAATGTTGTATATGAGGAACAACAAGGAAATAGAGTGTGTGTGTGGGGGGGGGGGGGAGGTAATGTGTAATGAGTCTGAAGACATAGGTTGGAGGAGATTATGAAGGGTTTTAAATACCAAAAGAGGATTTGTATTTTATCTTAAAGGGATGAGAGTCATTTAAATTTACTGACCAGGGAAATTACATAATCAAATCTGTGTTTTTGAATTGTAAGTTTGGCAGCTGTGTAAAGGGTAAATTTGAGAGGGGAGATTGGGGATAGAATGGATAAAGAATGTCCATTTAGGAATCAATTACAATAATTGCTTACTTGTGGTTGGCAGGGATCCTCATGGCCCCGAGTTCAGCATACCACTCTGCCCCAGGAACTCGATGAGTCTCAATTCTCCCACCTACTCGCCCAGAGGCCTCTAGCACAGTAACCTAGAAAGATATATTCTGCCTAGTCTTAGTGAAATCAGGTTTCCCCTTAAGCCCTATTTCTACACAAGTACCACACCCCTAGATCTCATTCTGATCACACCTCTCCTCCCTAATCCCAGATCCCAGTTACCAGCACTAGCTCCATTCCAGTTTAGACTTCTCTCTCTTGCAAGGTTTGGAATGAAAGACTCAGGGATCTAGCCATTCATCCAGTCCACTCTCCTTCATATTTTCTTGATTTCTTTGTTGTTGGGGCAGCTAGGTGGTACAGTAGATAGAGTGGCATCTGGGATAAGGTGACTCTGGGTAAGCCACTTAACCTTATTTGCCTCAGTTTCCTCATCTATAAAGTGAGCTGGAGAAGGAAATGGTAAACCACTCCAGTATCTTTGTCGAGGAAACCGCAAATGGGGTGACCAAGAGCTGGACATGATTGAAACAACTGAACAACAAGAACCCCCACTGCCTTCCTCTTCCCATTCCACTTTGTCTTAAATATGAAGTTCTAGGCCAAGGATTCTGGCATCCCCAGATCTTGTACCTGGTGACCAGCATCCTGCAGGACTTTGGCGGCAGTAAGTCCAGCTATGCCAGCTCCAATCACTACCACACTCTTCTTCTCTGTGGGTGCTCCCAGGCCATCCCGCAACAGCCTGAGCAGGTCTTCATATTGGGGGTCATCAAAGCATTTCACCAGTTTACTATTAAAAGCCTGGGAATGAGGGCTCAGCAATGCCATACTCATGAGAAACAGTTTCACTAGGAGAAAAAGACTATGGTCAAGAGAATAGTGGTAACACTAGAGATGTCTGGGATTCCAGATGATGGAATTCTAACCAAGCTGCACCCAGCCTCAGTATTCTAACTTCTCTATAGGCCCCCACTGAACAGCAGGCCCACTGTCTCTACCTAGCCACTCCCCCCCTCCACTCAATATACTAACTTCTTCACATATACCTCACTGTTCACTAGAACAATGTGTCCATGAACTTGTATTTTTCACAGAACAGAGGGCATGTCTCCACTGCCTCTAGCTAGCCACTGCCCCAAGACCCATTCCTCATATTTCCCGCAGAAATAGCAGGTATATCCATGCACTCAATAACAACCACATTGATCTAGTATCAGACACGACCACAATACTCAGCCATTCAGAAAGCAGCACCCCCAGGACGCCCAAGCAGGATGTGAACCCCAAAACAATGGAAGAGACTTTACATAAGTAGACACCTGTGCAATCATAGCAAAAGCTGTCCTTTAGGTAAACTTATGGCATAGAGAGGCTCATTATAATATCATTTTCATACATATGTACCACCCTAAATGAGTTTTTCTGTCTACATTGTGGGTAATCACATGCATAGTTCCATTATGGCTGGGACCTTTCCCCTATTACCTAAGCTCTTAACAAACCCCTCCTGCCTTTTCAATAGTCATAATTTCTGTTATGTAATTGCATCTTTAAACTATAAAAATCCATCTTGCTTTCTTCGAAGTTTCTGGTTCCTCTTGGAATTTATCCTGCTTCATGAGAAATATCAATAAATGCCTATACTTGGATAAGAGGTGGTCTGACTCTGAATTCTTTGCGATGATTCCAGCACAACAAATCATGAAACCACAACACAGACATGTAACTAAATTAATAACACAACCTATCAGAAGAGTCTTTTCTACCCTTTCTGGAGTTCAACCAGAACTGGCAACAATTTTTAAAAATCATAGCTTACATTTATTTAATGTTTTAAGCTCTACAAAGTGCTTTCCTCAGAACAACCCTAGAAGGAAAGTAACTTAGCACTTAGTATAGCAAGTGTTTAATAAATGCTTTTTCATTTATTCAGAATTATCTCCATTTTTAGAAATAAAGAAAATGAAGCACAGAATATCTAAATGAATCCCAACAGTCACACAGCTAGGACTCCTGACTCCAAATACATTAAAGACAGATTGGAGGACTTGCAAAAGACCCATCCTTTTACTTTAGAGCAAGATTTTATTCCACTCTACTTTCCTTATTCATACCACAATTTCTTTCAAGATCTCATTTCACTGTTTTTTTATCCCAATCCATATGAAGACCACCTTAACATCTAACCTCCATTTTTCCTTTCATAGATAATGTCTATTTTCTTTTGCATATTTCTTTCTCTTTTAATGAAGGATAAGGGCATAACTTCGTAATCTGATTCTGTTAAGGAGATGTTTCTAAGGATGGCAGGTAGGACAATCATTCCAATGTTCCATTCTTTACTTCAGAGTAGAAGCTCTTCATGCCACCCTTACTTTGATTTAGGATTTTCCTAGATCTCTAAGAATGGCTTTCTTCAGGCTTCTAGGCTTACTCTTATTCTTTTTTTTCTACTTCAGTCTTTTAGCAAACATTTATTAAGAATAAGCTACATGTACTGAGTGCTAAGAATGTATCAGATTATATATACATCATATATATCAAGATATACACACACAATATACACACCCACATTATCTGGAGGTTCTCAAAGAGGGCAATACTGCCCCCTGGGGGCCTCTTGAATGATCCAGGGGGGTGGTAGTAGTAGCCTTGGGTGCAACTAGGGGGCATTGAAGAAAAATAAGGGGCCAATGGAAGCATAAGGAAAGAGCAGAGAAGAAGAAAATTTTGAAAAGTCATTCTTACATGTTACATCTGTTGTGTAATAGAGTTAAAGTCATAATGATTACATTATTTTCCAAATAAACACACAAAATGCAAGTTATAACCTATCAGGGGTTAAGTTTGCCAACAGGTTACAAGTAAGTGTTGGCAGGCAAGAATGTCATGCATTGTGAGGGGGTCTAGCTTGCATCGGTAGGGTTATATGTGTGTAATGACTTGTTTATAATATGATACTGTAATGACTTGTTTACAATAAGATGCAATATTGCATCATCAAAATCTTAATGCAGGAAAAAACCAACAAATTTGCAATAAATTATTAAATTTAAGATGTGTCATTTAAAATATTTATATATACACCTATATTTATATATGTTATATATATTATAGACACAGTTTTTTAAAAAAAATTAAAGGGTTAAAGAAAGTAGATTTTCAGGTGCATGCTGAGTAATTTTTTTTAAGGGGTGGTAGACTAAATAAGTGTGGGAACCTATAGACCCTGTTTGCAGTAGTTTTATAATCTCTTTGGTGGAAAGAGAAGGAAATTGAAGCAAAATGTTCTGAAACAAACACTGAATTAGGAGTCAAAATACTTGGATTTGAATCTTGGCTGTGCTACTACTACTACCTGTGTGACATTAGAAAGGTCACTTCCCTTCTCTGGTCTTCAGTTAACAAAATAAGGGAGCATTAGATACAAGGTCCCTTCTAGGTTTAAATCCTATGATTCTTTTGTTGTTGTTGTTTCATTTGTTGACTGATGACCTGAAATGAAGTATCCTTGCCAAGTTTTCTCTTATTTGAGATCAGCCCTGACCCCTCTAACCTATTCCTAGAATCCATCAGTTCTTCCTCTGTCTCTGGGTACCTTCTCTTAATTCTTCTCCTACTTTTCCCCTAAAATTAGGAGACCCAAGACTTCCTTCTTATTGCTCTCTTTTTCTCTACTCCATCCTGCAAAGTACATATAAACATATACATGTACACATGTGTTGCAACATAGCAACACATATAACATGGGAAATATACTAGTTTTTGGACTTCTCTACAGTCCCATCATTTAAGAAGTAAGAAAAGAAGCTATGTTCTTTCCCTTTCCTCCCCACTTAGAAAAATGGGATCTGGTTAGGTCTGAGTGTAATATAGAATTCCAACCCTTGAAAACTACTCTGACTTCTAGTGATATCCCAATTAAACCTGCAATACCAGATGCTCATGATTTTGAGAAATTCAAAGGCCTTACTTATCATAATAATCCTAACAAGAAGGAAAATTCTCAGTCTGTAATAGATAAGCTTTCAATTGTTTTGCTAGTAGTAGAGACAAGCCATTCACATTCTCTCGCCCAATCTCTCTACCAGGCACTGTGGTTAAGGGTAAATCCCAAAGAATATATTTTCATTTAGTTCAAGTTCTTATCTTGATGAGTAAAGTAAAATATAGAGAGTTTAAGTACCCAGAGTTATGTATCTAGTTAGTAGCAGGACCAAGACCAAAGTTAATTGGTCTAAAAAACCTTCAATGTTGACTTCCTTAGCCCCATACTCTCTTTAGCTAAGCTAACCATCCACAGTCACATAAATAACAGATTCTTATTCTTTCCTTAGCCAAGGATATGGCTAATAAGAAAACAAGACTAATTATTTTTAGTGGGATAAAAGAGAGAGAGTCTCATAACTTGTTTCTTTGAGGACAAAGATCCTTGATGGTTGGAAGGTTGCTTTAATCTTTTAGTCTTTGTATTTGGATTTAGAGATCACCCCATCTTTCTGTTTTAGGGATTCCCTTTAGCAAGGAAAGATAGAAGTATGAAGAATCAGAAATGTGTGAAATAAAACCCCAGAAATCAGTAAATATATATACTAAACCTGGAAGAATGAGGGAAAAGAGGGCACCTCTCTTGAATAAGGGAAAGATACTGAACTAAGGAAATGTAGGGGAAAGAAGGAAGGGAAAGGCAGGGCAGAAAGTTAGGGAAAAGAAAAAATTCCCATTAGACTCCCATCTTGGCTCTATCTTTGATTACTCACAGAGGGTCTCCATGTCCTCGGGATGTGGAGGGAAATCTTATTCCCCTGGATGGTTCAAGTTGGATGCCTCTGTTGACAGACTGGGTCAAAGACTGGTAATATGTTGTCTTCTATCTCTTTCCTCTGAACTCTCCCAACCTCCACCTCTTTAATTACACATCTTTCCTCCCACTCTTAGACCAGTCATTCCCCTCCAAGGGTTGAGAAACAGGGAAGAGGTACTAGGTAGACAGGAGGAAAACAACCACAGTTAGATTTTAGGTTATTTCAGTGTTAGCTCTTTTAAGGAGAAACCTCATTCAGACCCCGCTGGTAAAGAGTCCCATAAGAGTGAGCACTTTCAGCACTTCCCCTTCTCCCCACACCATCCCTTGCCATTTTCTAGTTTCATATTTTATGAGACAGATGATGCTATTGACCACTTGCTTGGAAGGTCCTAGATATGAATCCTGCTCACTCTGCTATTCATCAGTCCTATCCCCACTCCCAACATACTGTTGTGTGACTTTAGACAGACTTGTCTAAACTCTCTTTGTTTAGAAGAGGACCTGTTGTGTGCTACATATCTGAAATTTCCAGCATATTTTCTAACCATGGTCTCTGAAAAAAAAATTAAAAGTGAGAGAAGAAAAGGAGCATCTGAAAATCTTAGAGCACACAGATAAGTCAGATGAATTAGAAAGATTGGGAAGAGAATGAGGAGGTGAGAGGAGGAATGGAAGGACTGAGGGTAGGAATTCTTGCTTTTCACTTTGGATTCCATTAGGCAATGCTTTCCAATCTTAACATCTCACCCCTTTTACTCCCCTACTCACCCCTAGTACACCCTACTCTTAGGTCTCCCTATTCCTCCCCATTCTCCAACTATCTCTCTCATATCCTAATTCATTCATTCAACAAAAGTTTAAGTGTTTAATAGATACAGAACATTGTACTAGGTGCTGAGGAAAATGTAAAGATAAATAAGAGCCCATTTTTTTTCTCCAGAGCTTAACCTAGCAAGAGAAATGACACAAATTATTATCATACAAAACAGAACATGAGAAATGCATAAAAAGTACAAATAAAATTCTGTTAGACTTCTGAGAAGTAAAAAGATCACTGTGTGACCTTAGATAAATCATTTAGCCTCTTTAGGTCTCAGTTTCCTCATTTGTAAAGAAAAAAATTTCAATTACATAATCTCTAAAGTCTTACTTATAGTTCTATGAATCTAATATTTCTCAGTAGGGAAATCAGAGAAAGTTTCATGGTGTCATTTGGAGGATGATGGAATATCAATAGGCAGAGGTGGTGGAGGGGAGAGATTAGAAAGGGACAGAAGAGGAGGGAATTCTAGGTACTGAATTTTTTCCCCCCATTCTGCTCTTTCTTCTAGGATTACTCTTTTTTTCTTTTTTTTTCCTATTCTTCAAGATGCTGCATAATAATTTTTAAAAAGCAGAGGCTCAGAAGTTAGAGGACCATGGTTCACATCTTACTTCTTATGATTACTACATATGTAACCTTGAACAAATCATTTGATCTTGTGATGCCACAATTTCCTTATTTTTTAAATGAGGGGGTTGAACTACTAGACTGAGTCTCTTCTGACTCCATAATTATGGTTCATTCATTTGAACATTTTAATATCTCCCAATGGTCTTTTCTTCCCTTATTTTCAATAATTTTCTTAGAGACTAAGGATATTTCCTTTTATTTTCCTACTCACCCTTTTTTGTATTGGTTAATTTACATCTAGTTTAGAAATAACCATAGCAGGATTGCCAGATCCTATGCTCTGGAAGGATATGGAAGAGTATGGCCAAACTCAGCTCCCCGAGAAACATTGCCTAATATGAATAAGAACACCATGTGAAACAAAAGATCCAAAGGGAAACACCACAGTTTCCTGTACCCCACAAAAGACTATGTAAGGAAATGGTATCTGAAACAAAGTCTACTCCAGGGATTGGGTTAAGGTTGTCTGAGAGGTTCAAGGAAACTAGGCCTAGGCCCACAGAGGCAGAGTCTGGTTAGTACCCAGGAAATGGGCCTGAAGCTAGCTTAATCTGAGGTTGGTCCTGCTCTACAGGCTTAATCTGAGATGATTGCATAAAGAAATGGACAAGGTCAATGTGATGAAGATAAAGATGCTTCAAGAGAGCCAGAAGCTGTAGCCTGCAGCAGTGGGTTAGGGCTTGGTCCCAGCAGATCTAGCTCCTGGTCTTAGGTCAGGACTTTGGTTCCAGGTTAGGGTTGTGAAAGAAGGCAGGACCTGGACCTAAGCAGCTATCAGTCCAGGAACTACAATTGGGGAAGTAGGATAGAAACTCAGTCATGCCATCTAGGACTGAGGCAAGGCAGAATCTGTCTGGCTGCAGTAGTCAGGATCTCCCATATAACATTCTAGGACTATTCTAGGACTACAATAGGACATGGGACCTGGGTGTAACCAGTCCACACAAGTGTGTGGGAAGTACATTCTGGCCCTAATATAAACTTATTAAGCAACAACTAAAGCCAAAAACATGATTAAAAAAAGCAGAGAACTCCAACTACCATGCTCTATAATACATTATAAGAATACCAATATTGGAGTGGTTAGGTGGCACAGTGAATAGAGCACCAGCCCTGGAGTCAGGATGACCTAAGTTCAGATACGGCCTCAGACACTTAACACTTACTAGCCATGTGACCTTGGGCAAGTCACTTAACCCCAATTGCCCTGCCTTCCCCCCTGCAAAATAAAAAAAGTAAAAATACCAAAATAAAAACCCAGAGGAAAGAAACTACAAAAAAAAAAATCAGGAGTATGATCTCAGAAAAAAAAAGGATGAACTAAGTGAACATAAGTGCTCCTAGAGTGAATGGAAGAAATGAAAAAAAGACTGAAACAAAGGATTCAAAATGCAATCAGAAGATAACCTTACCTAAGCAGAGGATATCCTGAAAATAAAATGGAACAAAATGACCTAAATGATTCAATGAGGTAACAAGAAATATTGGAACAAAGCCAAAAAGACTGAAGAATAAGAACTGAGATATCTACCATCAGGAATCAACATAGCCCTCCATGGAACATAACCACATTTTAAGAAAATTTCAATGGAAATGCATGGTAGAAGACTCTATCTTAATTAGATAGATTAATACTTTTCATGTTCAGATTTTTCAGTTTGATCTATTCCAAAGTTAGAATGAAAGGAAGGCATTCCCTGATCATTTCTCTAAGTCAGTGTTACAGAATACATTTGTTGGTCCTTTTAGGTACCTAAGTTTCACAGTGTCTGACTTTTCAACACCATCCCCTATCCCCAACCTGTTCTGTCACCCAGACATAGATTGTATCTTCAAAGTGTTTGGATAGTAAAAATATGTGAGGTGCTAGCTAGGAGTATCATTAAGAGTTTGAGAATCCTAGGGCCCTTCCTTTCTGTGACACCTTCTCCTTTTCCTCTACTCCCTCTCTCCTTTCCTGACATCCCACAACCCCCAACCAGAGACAATTTATGAAAAGTGGATATACTCCTTAGAAGAATGTTGCAAGGAGGAAGAAAGTACAAAGGGAAGAATGAGGGCTAGACTTCTAAAAGAGTATTCCAGATAATCATAAAAACACAAGATCATAGAATTTTAGAGCTGAAGGGATCATGAAAGTCATCTTGTTTGTGGTGGATGGTTGGATTGTAGCCTATGCTACATGTCCAAAACACTAATTTTGAAGATGGTAAAATTAAGATGAAATGATTTACCCAAGGTCACATAACTAGTTAGTGACAGAACCAGTACTAGGACCTAGGTCATCTCTAGCGTATGTGCTATCCCTTGTGAAGTCAAGAAGTGGAACAGAATGATCTTTGGAGGGTTGTTAATGACATCCTTTTATACATACAGGCAGCTCTACTGTTCCCCAAAAGAGTAATGTGCTAAGCAAAATTACACAATAAAAAGCTTGTGGGGAACATGAGGTTAGGGTACAATCTTTAATACTTTGTGAGTGACATTAAAAAAGAGATAAGAATCTAATAAAAACAATAGCATAGGTTTATACATGCTAAACGGTTATGAAACACATAAATACTACAATATGTAGTAGCCAAATCAGTGGACTTGGACTGCACTAACAAGTTAGGCAGGCTGCAATTCCAGGCCTTGGAAGAATGGGGTAGGGGTGATTGGGACCAGCCCTTCTCTGCTCACACATAGTTCCTATTATACCAGAAAATACAATAAATATAACACTTTCCTTTGACAAAGACCTGAAGTGTACTTGTGGAAGTGGGAATCAGAAGAGCTTGAAGCTTGTGAGTTGTTAATGTACTACAGTTTTCTGCATTCTTACCATTTCTTGATTGCATAGAAGCAAACACAAGAATCACATTCAAATAAATTCAGAATTTCAAAACACGAATTATAGCAGAACTTACTGTATATGGGAAAATGAAATCAAGGTTGTGTTCTGGCTGGGGATTACTCCACTCTAACTTCTCCTACCCTGACTCTAACCCTACATCTAATCTACCACTCTCATTCTTGCCATTTCTATTATCTGATAACAATATACAGGAAAGTAGCATGATCTACACTGAAATGCATGGCATTGGTCTGGAGAAGTATGAAAGGAGCTAAACCAAGAATTCAGGTGTCTTGATTCCAGATTGATAATCCCCTAAATATACTGTTTTCCATTTGTCAGGACAGGAAAATACACTGTGGCTTAAGCTTTGAACATCATCAAGTAGTCTAGCACTCAATGAGTATATTCTTGCTTTGGAAAATGTCATCATTCAGCACTCAGTTCTAGGAAGAAAAATTTAACTCAGCTCAAAGGGGCAGAGAAAGGAATTATTAGTAGCTCAGATTGGCCAATACATCAGAGAAGTAGATTTAGTGGTGGGGAGAGGAATATGGCCATAACTAGAGGTTTTTTTTTTTTTAACCTTGACTACTCCAGATGTATTAGCTGATCTCAACCAAATCCATCTTCTCTCCAGGTTTCTCACCTGTTTCATACAGAAGGTCATGAATAGCTCCCTCAAGGTCTGTAGATGACCAGTAAAGTCCCATCTAATTCTGAATTTCCTTGTTTTCAAAAAGGATGGCCCTTAGATCATCCTTGATAGATGGTGGTAAAGGGGGAGTGGTAGAGAGTAGTCAGTGTCTTTCTTCTGTTCATATGGAAGATCTGGGTTCTATTCCTTGCGTTGTCAATAACTAGTTGTGTGTTTCTTATAACTCCTGTGTTTGAACTTCTAAGTTTCTACACAGTTCTGTTCTCTTCACCAGGAATGCTTAGAAGTCCCATATTTCATTTAAGGTCCAATTTTTCCCTGAAGCATTTTGCTCAGTTTTGCTAAGTTATTCTTGGTTGTAAGCTCATATCCTCTGCCTTCTAGAACATCATGTTCTAAGTTCTCTGCTCCTTTAGGGTTGTGGTTACAAAATCAGGTGCAATCCTGACTGTGACTTCTTGCTACTTGAATTTTTTTCTTTTTGGTCACTAGCATTATTTTTCCTCTGACCTGAAAGCGCAGGATTTAGACTACCACGTTGCTGAGATTTTTCATTTGGGGGCTTCTTTTAGGAAGTGACAAATGAATTCATTCTATTTCTATGTTGCCCTGTTTCTAATAGTTCTGGGCAGTTTTATGATTTCTTGAAATATGATGAGTAGGCTCTTTTTTGGTCACGGTATTTAGATGATCCAATGATTCTTAATTTTTTCTCTCCTCAATCTGTTTTCTAGGTCAGTTGTTTTTGCTATGAGATTGCCTACATTTTCTTCTATTTTTTTCAGTCTTTTGACTGTTTTAATATTTCTTGTCTCAGGGAGCCATTGATTTCTATTTGGTCTATTCTAATTTTCAGGGATCATGTTGCTTGAATAAGATTTTTACCTCTTCTGCTAAGCTGTTAATTCCTTTTCTACTTCTTTCTTCCATAAATCTTATTTCTTTTCTAATTTTTCCAAGTGCTCTTATATCAATTATAAAAATATTTTTGACTCTCAGAAAACCCCAGACAAACCAAAAATTCTTGCTTTACAAACTCTTCCAAAAATTCTAGTTGCTTTGTGCTCAAGCAATCTATTTCTTTGAAGATTTTCTTGTAGATGTTTCAGAGTCATCCTCTTTTTCTGGGATTGTGTCTTCAGAGTCCCTATTGTCATAGCAACTCTTTACTGTGAGATTCTTACTCATTCTCCCAGCCTATTTCCTGATTTCAGACTTTCATTCATTCAATAAACATTTAATAAGCACCTACTCTTTGATTATGTACTGAGCACTGGGGATACAAAAAATAGAAGCAAAAGACAGTCCCTGCCTTCAAGGAGCTCATAATCTAGTGAGGAGACAACATGCAAATAAATATTTACAAAGTACGCAATATACAAGATAAATAGAAAATGATTAAGAGAGGGAAAGCACTGGAATTAAGAGGGGTTAGATGTAAAAGATAGGCTTTTAGTTCTGACTTAGGGCTGGGTTCTACCACACTTTTCTGGAGGGAAGGTTTAGGTTGATCCTGTTGCTGCTTTTTTAAGGTAGCAAGCGTTATGTCATTCTAGGATCTCAAAGACAGACCAGTGATTTGCTCCTGGAGTTATTTGGTCCAGGGCAAAGTCTCATTTATTTTATTTTTAATTAATTTACTTTTAGTTTTTAAGATTCTCTTTGATGAGATTTTGAGTTCTAATTTTTCCCACCTCCCTTCACTTCTCCCTCCCCAAGAAGGCAGACAGTCTGATATAGACTATACATGTATGCTCATATGAAACATATTTCCACATTAGTTTATGTTGTGAAAGAAGAATCAAAACAGAAGGGAAAAACTATGAGAAAGAAGAAACAACAAAAAAGAGAAAATAGTATGCATTCAGATTCCAATAGTTCTCTCTGGATGTAGATAGTATATTCTATCATGAGTCTTTTGGAATTGTCTTAGACCATTGCATTGCTAGTGTTAGTATTACTATTTTTTCCTTGTTCTACTAACTTCACTCAGCATAAGTTCATGCAAGTCTTTCCAGGTTTTTCTGAAATCTGCTTGCTTACCATTTCTTATAAAACAATAGTATTCCATTACATTCATATGCCACAACTTGTTCAGCCATTCCCCAACTGATAGGCATCCCCTCAGTTTCCAATTCTTTGCCACCACAAAAAGAGCTATTATAACTATTTTTGTACATGTGGATCCTTTTCCCTTTTTAAAAAGTGATCTCTTTGGGATACAGGTTTAGTAGTGGTATTGTTGAATCAAATAGCATGCACAGTTTTATAGCCCTTTGGGCACAATTCCAAATTGCTCCCCAGAATGGTTGGATGAGTTCACAACTTCACCAGCAATGCATTAGGGGTTCCAATTTCCCCACATCATCTCCAACATTTATCATTTTCCTGTTTTTTCATGTTAGCTAATCTGATAGGTATGATGTGGTTGTGAGTTATTTCAGTCGCAAATTCTAATTGTTGCTTCCTGACATGGGCTCTACAAGTTCCTTGTTTTGGGTCAGTGCAATAGTAGAATGTTTCTAGATTCAGCTTCTATCAACCAGCTAGTGAGTAAAATAAAGACCCCAAAGACCCTTACCCAAATAAATTCAGAGGTTTCTCCAGGTAGAAACAGAAGCTCTTTATTCTAAAGACAAGTCTTGCGAGAATTGGGTATCACTATCCCAGATAGGTCTGGTTTAGGGAGCCACCCAACAAGAGGCAAGCAACAGTTTTATACCCTTGTACAAACAATTCTATGAAAAACCTCAAAATTTCCAGATAAAGCCCAAACCCCCTCCCACCAAAAATCCCATAATGCTGTATCATTACCCCACTGGTGGGGTGACATGACCTCACAGTCTACGCAGGACCCTGGAAAGCCCCTCTTGCCCAATACAAAGACATATAACTATGATTATCCATATGTAGCAAAAGGGGGCTGTCACAAAAAGCCCCTTACAAGAAAAGGGGAAGGGAAATAGGGGCAAACCATCTGACCCCTGAAATCAGGTGATTTACAGGAACATGAAACTTAGGTCTAAAGAGATCTAGGACCAAGCTCAAGTTTGGTGACTGTCTCTTTTATGAGAATGCTTTCACTTATCTCATTCACTAGGAAGATATGCTGGTTCAGAGTGACCAAACTATAGTTTCCCTTCAGTCTGTGATTCCTGTCCTAGTTATTTCTTTGTAGACTGGGCGAGATGCTAGACCTGAGAGACTGCTCTGCTCCAGAGGTCCAAGTTAAACTGCTCCTCCTTGTATCTGAACTTCTTCCTGTCTCAGGACATCAAACTGGCTTCCCTACCAGACAGGATTCAATTCAATACAACACACTTTCTATACATACTATACTACAAGCAAACTCTTACTTTTGTACAAGGCATATAGCTAAATTCAGGGGCTACAGAGAAAACTAAAAAACAATTCCAGGGGCTTATATTCTCCTGGAATACCATCATAACCATTGTCTCCTCAAT
Source organism: Pseudocheirus occidentalis (assembly GCA_028646575.1). NCBI lineage: Eukaryota > Metazoa > Chordata > Mammalia > Diprotodontia > Pseudocheiridae > Pseudocheirus > Pseudocheirus occidentalis. The sequence goes on along the minus strand of CM053593.1, from coordinate 196,909,058 downwards.
TCCCAGAACAGTTTTCTTGGTGATTTCTTCAAGTGTCCATGTTTTCAGAGACCTAGTGATTATGTAGGCATTTCAGTAGTAATTAGTAGGGATTTTCCTTAGGGATTTATCCCTTAAGTAGGGAGAAAAAAGATAAGCATTCCCAGAGGCCATCCTAGGACTACCTTCCAGCCCCAAAGAACAGCTTCCCAGGGCTACTGCTGTCTTCTGCGGATGAGTCATCAAGAACAAGAACAGAAGTCAGATCTCCAATGGGAAACAGTATAATGTGTCTACATGGGAGAAGGAAGAACAGTGACCTGAACAACTACATTGGCTATTTACTGATAACCTGTCCAGAGTATGGCTCTGTATCAATCTATCCCTTCCCTCCTTCCCTCCCAAGTTGCTTCTGTTGTGGCCAGTTATCCAGCCCACATTGTACTGTCAGTCTAGATTCCCAGAGGAGAAGAAACTGTTGCTTTTCTTAGGGTTCTAAGCAGTTATGAGGTTTAAATGAGATAAACATAGAAAATCATTCTGTTGGGGTGGCTAGGTGGTGCAGTGAATCAGAGCACCAGCCCTGGAATCAGGAGAACCTGAGTTCAAATCCAGCCTCAGACACTTAATACTTATTAGCTATATGACTTTGGGCAAGTCACTTAACCCCAATTGCCCTGCCTTCCCCCCTGTAAAAGAAAAAGCATTTTGCAAACTTAAAATACTACATAAACATCAATTATTGTTATTGCAGTTATTGGGTTACAGTTACCAGGACTCTAGTGTGGTGATGACAATTCCCCTAGCCTTCTACTGCCCTCTTACTAAAGTCAACCAGTGTTTATAGAGGAATACTGGGATATCTGTGGGGGAAAAAAAGTATGCACATATACTTAAATTTTTCTTCTCAATTACAGTACACATATAATTCTAAAAATAAATTTTTACTGATGTTTTTTGTTTTTTTATAGCATCATAGTTTTCCCTAGTATCCCTCCTCATAGCCTCCTGAAGAGTCATCCTATATAACAAACATTTTTCAAAGAAAGAAAAGAGAAGAAACAGAAAAAGGAGGAGGAGGAAGAAGAGGAGGAGGAGGAAGAAGAAATTTGCACAAACCCTCTATATCAGAAAAGTCAGAAACATGCAATGTGCTACACCTGTGGACCTACTACCTTCACAAAGGGATGAGTTGGTAAGCACATACACTTTTAAATTTACTATGTCATTAAAACTTTCTTAATTTTAGACAATCAACAAAACAATAAATCAAGCCCTGATTTGTAATCACTCTTGAAAGCTAATTAAAACTGGCTCCAGTACTCTGCTTTAGGGATAACTGAGGGGTTGTGCCTTCAAATACTATCTCTTACAAACATACCCAATCTGACTGGTCACCAAAAAAACCAACCAGTTGACATCAATTAATCTTTTCTAATGGTTATTACCTGAGAAAGTAAAGTAAGATTAGATTACACAAGGCGATTTATAAAATTTTAGTTTTTCTCTAGAGGATATCTGAAACTAGAGTATCCAATAATAACAATTCTAGGTGGAGAATCTCTCCAATGAATTCTTGCAAATGTTAAAGGACTCAAATGATCTCAAAGTCCGTTCTTTGGGTTAATTCTTCTAACAATTCTTCAAATTTCATTACTATTACACCTTTAAAAGTCTTACAATTCCAAGAGCAATTAAGAAAAGAAAAAAAGGAAAGAAAACCAAACTTCCAAAATAATACATAAGCTGGATCTCATTTCTCTTCCCAATTTTTCCTCCACTTTTCTTACTTGATCTTCAAAATCCTTCTTGAGCTCTTCCATTACTTCGACCAATTCATATTTTTCTTGGAAGCTTTTGATGCAGGAATTTTGGCTGTGTTGTCTTCCTTCCATTCCATGCTTTGATCTTTTTTGTACCCCAAAAAGGAATCTAATGTTTAATTGCTCTGCTTGCTTTGCTTCCTCTGCTTGCTCATGTTGCCAGTCAATTACTTGATTTTTGAACTCTTTGCCACAGTAAAACTCTGCTTCCAGAGGGGAGAGCTTTGTCCCAAATTGCTGGAATTTTTGCAGCTGCCAGAGCTATTAAGAGGGCGCCATCTCTACAGCCCCCACCAGCTTTGGCTCACTGGTCACACACCCCAGGACCTCCAGGTTAAAGCAAGAGCAATTACCCTCTGAATGATTGCTTGGTCCCCCTACAATCTGCAGGCCAGGAGCACCAGACACAGCCCTGGGGGTGCAGGGACTCTTCTATTACCCCCCCTTCCCTGTTCCAACAGAATACCTGACTGACCTTTTACTTGCTCTTTGGCATTTATGGGTTGAGAATTCTGGAAACTGCCACAGATGCTGGTGAGTCACTCTCCTGAAGTTTGCTTCGGCTGCTGCTGGTTAGGGTTGCCCTGAGGCCAAAACCACATGGCTCACACGGGACTGAACTCTGCTACCTACATGCTGCAATGGACCCTTCCTGTAGGCTTGCCAGGCTGCCTTCAGCAGGAAATTTGTTTTTCTCTGTCACTTTGTGGGTTCTGTAGCTCTAAAATTTGTTTAGAGTCACATTTTATAGGTATTTGAGGTGGTTGTTGGGGGAATTCACAGAATTTCCTGCTTCTATGCTGCCATCTTGGCTCTTTCCCCGTCAGCAAATTTTTAATGGAGGAAAGAGTGTAATGGAAGATTGGCCAATGCGTGCTGAGTCTTTGGAGCTTGCTTGAATTGTCCTTTCTAGATGGGTAGTACAGAACCTGTACTATCAATAAAAAAAAATATGGGACTTCTAAAGCTAGTTTTGGCCATGATTACTCAGGGTTAGTACTTTGAGACAATGAAAAGTCTTCTGGTTGTCTGAGAAGCCAGAAGGAATGATGACTCAGGAGAAGCTGAGGCAGAACTGTGTGTGAAAAGGTTCAAAGGGAAAAATCCCCCAGTATCTATCTTGGTGACCTTCAAGTGGGAAGAGGCTCTAATGTTCTGGAAGCTCTGGTGAAACAAGGCTTTTCCTCCAAGAAAAAACTTAATTTTCTTCCCCCCTACCCCCACAATTGTCTTTGAATTCGCAAAGGCTTTTGCCAGCACCAAGACAAATACTTTAAAAATTAGGCTTTTTTAGTTACATATTTGGGAATAAATGTAATCCCCAGGCCTATCAACTATGATGATCTTGTATCCTTGTAGAAGGATGTTAATTTTCCAGTTGTTTGTGGCTGCAGATCAATAGACTTTTTCTGAGAGCCTCTAGTACCAGGCACTGGGGAAGGCACTAGAAAAGGACAATGCTTGAATCTGCTCAGGTCATTAGAGAGTTACCCAGGATTTGGCAATACAGACTTTGTCAAAAATACTTGAATTGAACTGAACACTGCAAATATTTGAGAGGGGGAAGGCTGGAGGGGAAGGGGAGCATATAAGGGCTTTTTTATACTCCAGTCTCAGTTAATGTAATAAATGAAAGTGATGGGGTACTTGGGTGCTTGTGCTTGAACTCCAGTTCCAAAAAACACATTCGGTTCCAAAATCACATTTCTCCCTAGCCTCAGAGCTTTATTTCTGCCTGTTTCTCCCCACCCCCTGCACTATACCTAGCAATCATTCATGACTTGGCCCCAGTCAAATGTTTATCTCCCCCTGGTACTATAACAAGTGAGAACTCCACTAGATTATCTATAAGTAACTCCCTAGCTCATTATATACATCCTGATTCCCTCATTATGCATGCCTTAAGCTTGAATATAGGTATACTCCAAACATCCATCTTGTCAAACACAGCATTGATGGGTGGCAGACTGGGTATTTCCTGATCAACCTCAACCGCTAATTGACTTAGTGACATTTCAAGCCTAAAACCACACCTACATGTAGCTCCCCCTTGGGCTATTTCCCAGTGAACTCTGGGTAAAATACCTGCACAGTAGATATGTTTCTTTAAGAACTGACCACTCCTTAATCACTCCCTAATCCCACCCTCACTCACCTAGCTAGCATATTTGGCACAGGTTTTACTATAGTTTATCCTATATAAATTTTAACTGTACCCCTCTAAGGTTGCAGGTTCCCTAAGAATTCATGCCTGCTGTATAGCATAACGATAGATCTTTGCCACCTCGATTTACAGAATGCTTGAGTCCATGAATTCATTCCAGATTGCTTTGCAGAGACTCTTGTTCCTGGACTCCCTGAACTCTGTCAAAAGTACCCGATGATTTTTTAAATGTAGTAGCTCAATGGTTCATTCTCTGAGATCTCATTACTAGATATGAACCTCTTCAGATCAAAAAGGCAATAGCTTGTTGGTTAAGCTAACAAGCTAAACACACCTATGGGGGCTTTGAATAACTAGAATTTTGGCATAAATCAGTCTATCAGTGAAGCAGTTGATTGGTGAAAGTCTCCAGGTTTGGGAATACTTCGGGAGTACTTTGAAGGGGGACACCTGTGTTAGATGGCAATAAGGAAGGGGGTTGTTGGTAATTCCAGAGGGAGAGTTCTATTCTTTCTCCTCTCCCTTCCCTCCCTCCATCATGTCATAGGAGATATTGGACCAGTAGGAGGGAGATATTGGACCAGTAGGAGACAATACCTCCTATTGGAAGCAAAGAAGGACAAAATTAGGACAAGTATGGATTCAAATGGAGAGAGAGAAAAATCATCTTAAAAGAGTGTGAGCCTTTGCCTCAGAGTAGAATGCTATGGACCTAAGAAAACAACTTGTAGTAACCACGAGTTTTGAATTTACCCTTTGGCTACATGTGTGTTCCCTATGATTAGACCAGTCTTCATGGATGTTAAGGGGTTCCCTGAACTTGTATTTTTGAGTTGCCATATTTTCCAGAAACACTGGACCCAGAATATGCAGGAGGCTCTGATTTTGTCAAGGTTGAAATCTCCCAGTTCTCTACCCTGGGGGCATAATTTGCTGTTTGCCTCCCAAACTGGACTCCTTGTGTGCCCTTGGGAGTCAAGACAGGTGCCAGTCTGTCTGCCTGCCCTTAGCTGAGAAACTGTTTGTGCAACTGGGATCCGTGTAGATAAGCAGATCTTCCTATCTTTACAGTCTAGCAGTTGGCAAGGGAAAAAGTGTTTTTTTCCCCTGGTTCTGGAGGGTTTTTGTCTTTTTTCTACTTTTATTGTACCTTTCCCCCTCCCATGCCATATCCCTTTAAAGGCTTGGTCTTTTAGAAAGAAATCTAGTCAGTCAGTCCAAATAGATTGGACAGTAGGTACCTGCCCTCCTAGCACAGAGTGAATGTAAATACTAAATAGTAACTGTTTCTCTTTTGGTCAGGAATTTGGAGGGTCTTCCCCTCCCAGTTTGATTTTGTTGTTGTTTAAAGGGGCCACCCCTCGATTTACTTCTTAAAGAGGCCTATTCACTATGAATGGGCATTACCTCACTCAAAGTGAGAACCTGAAAAGACCTTAGACTACAAAGGTCAGAGTCTCCCCATGAGCTATCTCCAGCAGTCCTGATGAATATCTGGTCATTGGACCCCTATGGCTCTGGTGACCTTGCAAAGCCCTCCCTCACTCAAAGCCAATTCAACAGCAAGTCATGCCATCATTTCCCTGATGTCACAGTCCTCTTCAAGAACAAAGGACAAACATAACAGTAACAAATCCCATTACTTGAAAATTTCTGGTTATCTCCTTCCTTTGTCTTGCTGTTATAAAAATACAGACTTCTGTATGGATTGTGGACTCTTTGGGTTCCACACACACGTTCCATTTCTCTTATAATAATGTAACAAAATGGCAAGTCTTAACAAAGTGACCACAGAGTCCCAATAAAAAGTTTTGGAAGCTTTATTAGCCAGCTGGTGGCTGTCCCCCACATATGACCTGAAGGGAGCAACCCCTAGCTCAGGGGTGCAGAATCTTTTATACAATACAATACAATACAAGCAGGCTGTTACCTAGGCAGGATATTGTGGGTACATCTGTAGTGTATGCAGAGGGGCACAAGGCATGACAACCGAAAAAGAAAAAGAACAAAAATCAGAGACAAACAGGGTGTACAACCCTAGGCTAGTTTCTTGATCCCTATCTAAGTCCATAAAGTTTTACTTGATTGGTTTCTAGCCACTTCAGTAACAAGAAATGAGCAAGTAAGACCTTTCATGTTTTAAGCAGCCCAGAGATGCATTTCCTCAGGGCTTATATAGGCAAAAGTCACAACATAACTGTTGCCAGGGGGTAACCACAACTAAGTTAGTCAGTTGCTAAGTAAGGGGGGGAGGGGGGAAATACAGAAGCCAAAAGGTAGCAATCAGTTCATTGCCTAATGATTATTGCCCAGCAAAAGTTCCAAAGCCTATTCTGAGAACTGAAGAGAAGGGGTAGGGGAGTTATAGGCTCCAGGTAGCAGGTTTGGGCAGGTTTACTTGGCAGGTTTGCTGCCTAGGCAGGCTTTGTTTGGTTTGGGCAGGTTTCCTAGGCAGCTCTCCTATGATGAAGAGAGATGGGGGATGTTCACAGAATGGGGGGTCACAACAATAAGCCTAGTTTTCACATAAATTTCATTAAGTGATTGCCATGGACCTATATTTGTAGAGGAACATGTCCTAGCCCCCCCCCCCCTTTTTTTTGGAGGAGGATAGAGATATTTTGTACCAATTGTTCCTAATATATATTAGTAAATGTTTTCTAAAAGCTAAGATTCATTTGATTTTTTAAATTTAAGTTTTACTTTATTTTTAGATTTACATTTTCTTCCTCCCACCCTCCTGCCCATCCCCATCAAGAAGTTAAGAAAAATAAAACCTTGGTACAAACATGTCAAGTCAAGAAAAAAAGGAAACCACATTAGTCATGTCCAGAAAGAAATGTCTCAATTTGTACTGTAAGTCCATCATTACTCTATCAAGAGGTAGGTAGTGTGTTTCATCTCAAGTCCTCTGGAATTGTGGTTGGTCACTGTATTGATCATAGTTTCTAATTCTTTCAAAGTTGTTTATCCCTATAATAGTCCTCTTAGTATACAAATTGTCTTCCTGGTTCTACTCATGTCACTTTGTATCAGTTCCATTTATTTTAAAGACTGGACCAAGTGTGACTTTCAGCTAAACTTCTGAAGAAGGAATTGCGCGTGGAGGAAACACAGGCCTCAGTTTTGTCTTTATTCTAGGTCTCCTTTCCTGTGTCCTAATAATAAAAAACTCCTTTTGGCTGGAAGAGGGCCTTGAAAGCTTCAGAAGAAGGAATTTTGGATTTCCCATGGTAACATCAGTGTTCTAGTGGTATCTCCAGATTAACGGAAGACAATGATGACATTGGGAGCTAAGGCCAGAGTAGACAAAAATTTGCAGTTCCACAAAACTACACCTGACCAAGGGGAACTTCTTTAGTATTCCACAAACAGAAGTAAAAGACTGGCAACAACCAGAAACTGTAAAGTATTCCTTTGTCACCCACATTCCCTTGAACTTTGTATGTAGTTGTGGGGAATGGTGTTATTGACATTTGGAGGAATGCTTAGTACTAAATGTTCTTTCTGTACTACCTTAGTAAAGACACCTTTCTAAAAACTACATAAAGCTGGCTGGCTAATGATTCTCAACTGTTGATCTTACAGAGAAGCATTCCAGAGGGGGCCTGAACTGATATTAAATTTTATATCAGGCATAAGATATCAGGCATAACATATGATAAGATATTTATATCAGGCATAAGTCACCCCTGACTGCCTTAGGGATACCCCTAGGATCCTAATATGGAGCTAGAACCTTATTCTGGGACTGGAGACTCATCTGTAAGAATGGGAGTTAGGATAAGGATGCCTCAATCCTAAAGTCAAAGTCAGGAGTGAAACTTGGGAGTCTGGGCAGGAAAGGAGGCTAACTCACTTTCCCTAAATATCTCTGTCCATATTGGGTATAGTCAAAGACAGGTTTTTTACATAACATTTATACAACACAAATGCAAAGTAATTTGGCATGGCAGCAGAGAGTGGAGAAAAGCCTTAACAACAGGAGAAAACAAGGAATATATCATGTAGGAGGTGGCTCTTGATAAGTCTTGAAGGAAGCTATGGATTCCAAGATGCAGGTGAAGAGTGAAAGCATCCCCCAAATAGGGGGCAATCTATCCCAAGGCATGGAAATAGATGGAATGCTGAGTGGGGGCAAAACAGGTAGGCCAAGTCAGCTGGAACATCAAGTATATAAAGAAGAATATTTAATAACAAAAAAGGTAGGCTGGAGCAAGACTGTGAAGGGCTTTAAATGTCTAGAGGATTTTGTGTTTAATTCTAAAGGCAAAAGCGAGACACTGAGTTTCCCAAGGAGAGGAGAGTCATGGTCAAAATATCAATTTGGCAGCTATATGGAAGACAGATTGAAGAGGGATTAGACTAGAGGCAGGTAGACTAATTTGGAAGCTGTTAGTCCAGGCAAAAGAGTAGTGATCACATGAACAGAGAAAAAAGTATAGGTACTATAACCTACTGTGAAAGACTTGGTAACTTAGTGGATATGGGAGATGAGAGAGAATTAGGAGTTAAGTATGACTGAAGTTAAAAATTTGAGTGATTTAGAGAAAGGTGACACTCTTGACAGAAACAGGGAGGGTAGGAAGACAGGTTTTAGATAAAAAATAACCCAGTTCCAGTTTAAAGGAACATCTAGTAGAAATGTCTAGCAGTCAGCTTGTGACATAAGAGGGGAGCTCAGGAGAGTGATGATGGATATATTTGTAAATTTGGTTATTTGTATATAGGTGATAAATTAATCCACAGGAAATGATGAGATTATAGAAAGATAACAGAATCCTGGGGTATACTGATAGATGACAAGCCAAGGATAATTATCAAGGAAAGAGGACAACTGAAAATCTTTCTTTATATTTCACTGAAAAAAATTGAGAGCATTCACTCAGATTGGGGAACTGACTGAATATGTAAAGTCGGGTATTTATTACTCAGGACTCCTGACTCCTAGGGTAAGTGATCTTTTCGCTACATTGATTTAAATGATTTATCCTCTGGTCTAGCCTCTCTGCAAAAAAGAGAACCTAGAACTGCTGATTTAGAGCTTAGGTTCAATAAGTTGCACTACTGTGTGGAATATTTCTTTGGGTTTCAGCTTCATCAATTGTAAAATGAGATTACATAAGATGATGTTATTCTTAGTTCTAAATTTGATGGGATAACGGGACACACAAAACATGCTACAAAAAAGCAAAGAAACCTCACACCAGACATGATGGGGAAAGACTGAAAACAATAACCTTGCCAGGGTCATTGCAAAATTTTACACTCTTCTCATTTGATGCTCACAACAAACCTGTGAAGGAGGTTAAGATTATCATTTTCATTTTGCAGATGATGAAAACTGGCTGTCAAAAGTTAAATGGTCTAACCAAGGTCACACATCTATTCAAGCATCAGTTGCAGAATTTGAACTCGAATCTTCAGAACCTGGAAGTGCAATAGCCTAGTCCCTACACCACTTCCACGCCTCCTAGCTCTGGAAAAGTGAGGTCACACGCTGGCCGCTGCTCAAGGTGGGCCGTTGCTCACGGTTGAGATGCAATGAGCGTTGGGCCAAAACATGTAATACAGCAATCCCTTGACGCGGAGCAGAAGTAGCATAATTTCGCCGTGGTTCTTGATGGCAACAGGGAGTGGAGGTCGTGGTGGGAAAATAGATCCACCTGCTTCTTCAAGGTCAGGATGACCTGGACTGGAAACGCTTTAGGAACGAGGCGGCGGTGTCCCTCTTTCGACTTCCATAATTCGCTCAGGCCGGCTGTACCCAGAGAGTACCGCTGGAGCTACTTACTGAGCCTTCCCGGAAACCAAGCCAAGCAGCAGCGAGGGGGCGGGGCCTCCCGGAAAAACGCGGTCTAACAGCTTTTGTGCCTGAGGTTGCGCATACGAGACGGCAGCGTTTGCGCAGGTCCGTGCTCCTTTCCCTCTGGCCTCGCGCATTCCTGGTATCCTGCTGCGGGCTGTCTGGGCTGCTCTTTGCTCGGATTGTACCGAGCGGCACAGAGGTAATGCTTGGGGCTGGTGGCCGGGGGAGAGCCCCACTTTCCTCCCATGTCCCTTTTCCCCGCAGGTAGGCATCATTTATGATCCATTATTGTTTCTTTACTAAGATAATGGTTCATCCTGTCGACCCCCCTTCACGACGTGGTGATTTCCCAGCATCTAACCATTTGGTGGTGGGTGGGTGATGGAGGTTCCTGCCAGGTTTCCGTGATGAAGACGTCGTGTAGTCACCATTACCCGCTCCTTAGGATGAGGGAGACTCCAGTCCCTACTGCACTTATTGGTTTGCTCTCTGGGCCAGAACTTCCCGAGAGGAATATGACCTGCCCGTTTCTGTCCAGCCTCCCGATTAGGTTTGCAAAGTGCTTGAATCTGGCCTCGAATTGAGTCCCAGACACGCTTCCCACCTTCCTCTGCTCCACTTGTCTCTGCCCTTGAGGGATGGAGGAGGCCAGGGGGCGGAGAAAAGCCTGCCCCCGAGGAAGTCTTCCCTTGCCGTGCTCCTCGAGGGCTCCGCGTGGGGCTGAGCTAAGGAGGAGGGGCTGGATTTGTCTTTGCCCAGGCGGGTTGCTTTAAAAGGTGGAGTCAGTGGTGGAGGGGCTGAGTGTAAAGAGTAAAAGGGATTCTGCTTTATGGGATTGCATTCTGGCTGTGGTTGCCTTCTGATTTAGAATTTGTGGTTTAATCAGTTTGTCTAAGGGCTTGTTTTCTTTTTTTTTAATGCGTGTTGCCATGGGCTTCATTTTTTGAAAGTTTATTTTTTTTGTTCTTTCAGTTAAAAAAATAATCTGCCGCTCCTGTTATCCCGCCTTTGGCAAATTCAAAAGTAACCTAACTTGAACAGGTGCCTCAGTGTATAACCTGCATAGTGGGACAAAACAGATACCCATATTAACCATATCCAAAAATATATTTCTCTTTTTATATTTTGAGTTATTTTTCTTTCTCTGTCAGGAAGTGAGTGGTATTTTTTTGTCTTCATTCTTTGGGGCTCAAGGCTTACCATAACATTGATCAGAATTTTGTCAAGTCTTTAAAAATTTTTTCTGTATAATATTGTTTATTTATAAATTATTCTTCTAGTTCTGCTCACTTTCCTCCCCTTCAGCTCATGTCCCCCATAGGTCTTTCTCAGTATGGTATAGTGGAAGGACTGTTGGTTTTGAAGTCAGAGGACTTGGATTGGAAACCCAGCTCTGCATTTACTTCTGCTGTTGACTTTCAACAAGTTACTTAACCACTCTCAACCTCTTTTCATCATCGTTAGAATTAAGTAAAGTGGCATAAGGTCCCTTTCAGTTTTTGATCCTGTGATCCTTTAAGTTTAAATTCCCAACAGTTTACAGAGTACTGCAAAAAATTTCCACTGAACAATCAAAATCTATTTTGTTATGTTGCCACCTGCCTTTTATATATTTTAAGCTTATTTTTTTTGCTTATTTTTAGAAAGTCTTTTATTTTGTGTAACTTTTTCCACATAGAAACAAATAGATAAGCATTTCTCTTTATTCATGGTAAAATTATGAGAAATTGTGTGTGTGTGTGTGTGTAGGTTATGATGGCTGATGAAAAAATTAATAATCATTAAAACTAGATAGTGATATTATCCATTTTGAGTTGTACTTCACTCCTTATATATTCTTCTTATTAATGACACATTCTTTATCCATTCACAGAAAGAAGCTCCATAAAATGACAGGGGAAAGAGCACTCCCTCTAGATTTAGAGAAGTTGGGTTCAAATCTTGCTTTTGATGCTTATTGCTCGTGTGACTTTAGGAAAGTCTTTGTGCTTCAGTGTTGTATCTGAAAAACGAAGGGGTTGGACTAGATGGGCTCTGAGAGCACTTCTACTTCTACAGCTGAGATCCTAGAATTTCAAAGATAGACCAGAGCTAACAGCAACAGAAACTATTCCTGGGAAGAGTACAGTAATGAACATGCCATAGGGTATTGTGTCTTTTCTCATTTTTAAATGACAGACATTCATTAAGCATCTATATTGGGCTAGAAATATAGTAATGAAACACTGAGATTATAAACCTCTTGTCTTCAAGAAATTTGTAATCTATAGAGGAAAGGAGAAAAGACAGACACATAATTTAAATACCAATTTGAAGATAGACAGCATGGTATAATGAATAGTGACAGTGGGAGTGAAAAGGAACAAGTATTCTCAACAGGACTTAGTAATTTGTATTTGGAGGTAAAAAAAAAAGGAGAGGCAGCTTTGACTCAGGTTTTGAAATGGCAAGAACAGCAGAAATTGAGAATTTAGAGAGGGACCTTTCTTGTAGTGGGGAGGACAGGAGAATTATTCACTTTTGTACATTTGGAATTTTCCTTGGAATGTAGCAGCCCTTCTTTACCACATGATCAGGAAGAGGTAAGTGCCATCACCACTGAGGAGAGAAGAATTACTCAGTCTACCAACTTGAGCCCACTACAGATTCATCATATATGAGTCTTAACACCATGTGGCAAAGTTTTATCCTTTGCCACTTGTTTCTCTTGAACTCCCCAGTGTCTTTGTTCCAGACCAATTCTGGCCTCTTTCTTTGAGCCCCTAATTCACACCCATACTTCTGAGATTCTCAGGAGATGACTATACCTCATTTATTGAAAAAATTCACCAGCCATTGTATGCTCAGTCATCATTTCTTATAATCTTCATCTCAAAACCTGGTTTCTGATGAGCAACCGATTCTCCTTTGACAAGGCTGTGTGCTCGTGATGCTATCCCCTTTCTAGAAGCTTGCCTCATGCATTATTCCTTTTCCCTGTCTCATTTTTTAACTTGCCCTATCTACTGGTTTCTCTGCTGCCCACAGATAACCTTAGGTATATGCATCCTTTAAAAAAAAAAAACCTTCACTATATCCTGTCATCCTGTTAAGCTATTTCTGCATTTCTCACTTTGACAACACTTAAAAAGACTGGTCTGTGTGTATTTCCTTATTACACTTCCTTACTATCCACTTCTGGCAAGTGTTAAGCAATTGTAACATTTATTGTATGCCAATAAACATTTATTTTACTTTGTCCCCATTAATTTGGTTATCAATGTACTTATTTCTTCTCCATCTCCTTTTCTAGATATTCATCTATTTCCTGTTGGCTAAATGTGGGACTGTGTCCTGAACAATCTACTTAATTCACCCAAGTTTCTCTTTTAATTACAGTCCCGTATCAGTCACTGCTGACTGGATATCTCCATGTGGATATTTTGTCAGCATCACAGACTCAGTATATTCAAACTGGAATTAATCATTTTTATTCCTAAATCCAAGCTTGGAGTCATTCCCAATTCTTCAAAATGTCTTCATTTTCATATCTAATAATCATATGCCAGATCTTGTTAGTTCAATCTCTACAACATCTATTGTGTTCATTATCATCTCTTCATTCACTACACTAACCACCCTAGTTCAGGTCTGCATCTCTTTCCTCGAGTATTATAATAGTCTCCTAATTAGGTCTCCTTGCTTTCTTCTCTCCTGTCCATCCTCCATGCAGCTGTCAAGCTTTTTAGGTTCTCTACACCCTTGCTTTCACCTACATTGACAGCATTATTTTACACTGTTCCTCTTTATACATTCTTATTTACTAGCCAGACTGACTGAGATTCTGAACTCAGCATTGTATCTCCCAGCTCTGCCTTCACACCTCCCCATCTCTATCCATTAGGATCTTTACATTCCTTGAAGATTCAGTTCAGATATAACTTCATCCATGAAGCCTTCCATGACTTCCTCCTGCTTCTTTCCCAAGGACCTAGTGTTTTTCCTTTCAGATTATCTTTGGTTATACTTATGTGTGTACTTAATGTATCTCTTTGTGGAATAATAATTCACATTTATGTCCTGTTTTATGGTTGATAAAGCACTATTTTTTTTTAAAAAGGTGAGTTAAAAGAGGCTCAGTTAAAGGATTTACCCTTTTAATGTTATGTAGTCAGAAAGTATTGGAATTGGAATTGGGATACAGATATTCTGACTCTAAACCTTATGCTTTTTTTTTTTTTTTACTAGGATCATAGATATGGAGCTAGAATGGACTTTGGAAATCTTTTCTTACAACCTTCTCCACAAAGGTAAGCTCTTTAAGGGCATAGATTATGAGGGTTTTTTTTAAAGTTATATTCTAAGCACTGAACATGGTGTCTTGTACATAAGTGTTTAATAATTGAGTTGAACAGTATAAAGTGAGGGTGTTGGACAATATGATTGCTAAAGTGCCTTGGAGCTCTGAAACCTACGAAACCCACAATTTGAAGATACTGTTGATGTCAAGATATCCAGGTATAAATGCAAAGCAGGCATTTGGTAATATAGAATTGGACACTTAAGGAGAGATTTGAACTGGGGATATAATCTGGGGAGTCTGTTTGGTAGTCTTCTGCATAGAGGTTATCCATGAAAGTGAATGACATCACCAAAGGGGATTGTACCAGGAAAAGCAAAGAAGGATAGAGCCTTCTGGTAATCCTCTTGAAATGACACAAGAGAGATGAGCCAGGGAAAGAATAGTTTAAGAGATAGAATAACCAGGAGATTACTGTTTCAGAATCCTTGGGAAGCAAGAGTATCACAGAGAAATGTGGGGTCATTTATCTCGTATTTAGAAGGGGTCAAGGCTTTTGAAGACTGAGAAAGGACTTGCATTGGGCATTTTTGCAAGTCAGAGAAAGCAATGTAGATGGGAGCCAATTTGTGAGTAGTTTTGATGATAGAGAGAAAATACAGATTGTGTTTACACTTTTCTAGAAATTTGGCAGCAAAAGGATGAAACAGATAATGATAATAGCTTAACATTTGTATATTATATAGGATTGTAACTTGTTTTCTTCAAAACCGTCATGTGAGGCAAGTTTTGCAAATGTTAGTCATATTTTACAGCTGATATTTGTATAATCCATTAAAGTTTACTAAGAACTTTACACACATTATCTCAGTTGAGCTTCACAGCAACCCTGTGACATAGCTACTTTAAGTATTATAGTTTGGCTGTAGTAGCCTAGAGAAGTTCCCTACTCAGTTATTCATCCTTATAATCATTAAGAGATTAATAAAAAGTTGTCTAAATCATGTTGTGGGCCGTTGCTTCATCTGTGATAAATGAGATAGTTATTATCCAACTATAACTAATTCTAAGGTAGTATTTTTTTTAGTAGAATATGGGAATGTTTAGCGGGGTATAAGATTCAAGTGATAATGGATTAATATTGTTTCCAACTCTAGCTGTATGAGTCTATGTCCCCATTAGAATGTAAGTTCCTTAATGGCAGGGACTGGCTTTTAATTGTATTTGTATGCCTTGCATTTAGCCTCATACTTGGCATATGGCTATTGCTTAATAAATGCTTGTTACTTGCATGCCTACCATCCTACCCTAGGTTCTTTGTTTTTGCTTTTTTTTTTTTGGAGGGCATTTAGGGTTAAGTGACTTGCCCAAGGTCACATGGCTAGTTTTTGTGTGTGTGTTAAGTGTCTGAGGCCGGATTTGAACTCAGGTACTCCTGACTCCAGGGCCAGTGCACTATTCACTGCGCCACCTAGCCACCCCTACCCTAGGTTCTTTAAGTAATTTTCTTCTACTTGTAAGAGAGGAGTAAATATTTCTGTTTTTATATTTGTTCTGTTGATTTGTTACTGAGATCTTTAGTGGTGGCCTTTCACCACAACTTATTCCCACATCATCTTTTATAGCTTTCTCTTACCTGAAGTTAAGATGTTGCAGTTGAGCCTATTTGTATCTGTGGAGAGTACTTCCATAGGTGCCCTTTTGACTTGCATAAATATTTGGTTATTTATTCAACTTATTTCTTCCTCTATAGCTCTGCAAGGTACAATTCCTTATGAAACCATATGTTAGAGAAAATTCTTTCTACCTTCTTGTCACCGGAGGCCTTCAATTTAAATCAGAGAATTGGGTTTATTGAATTATACTCTTCCCTCTGCATATTTTCTGCTATTCCTTTAAACTTTAAATTACCTGAGGGCAAAGACTTTGAGGGCCTCCCTCATTAGAATTGGAATTATTTATGCTTTGGTAATATGCTTCTCTAATTAGATTAGAAGCTAGTCCTTCCATACTAAGAACCTAGTTTTATTTATCCTCTATATTTTCCCATAGTGTCCGTTGTAGGGCTCTGCATGTGGGAAGCCATCAGCTGTTGTTGAATGGCGCAGAGGAAACTGGGTACCTAGTCTATCAGTTACCACATATTATTCATTCTCCTTCCACAAAATCTTCCATATACATTTTCTTTCTACTCACATGACCATCATCATAGTACAGTTTCCTGTGTAGTTTTTTTTCATTTAAGAAAATTAACAATTTTAGAAAAGTATATTGGAACTAAGAATTGCTTCTATTTTACAATGGAATGGTAATGGTAAGAATACAGACCTGGGAGTTCGAGCCCTGGCTTGTCATTAGTTAGTTGTGTGACCTTGAGCAAGCTATATAAACTCCTTGGACTAAAGAGTCTTTATCTTCAAAATGAATCGGGGTTTATGAAGTGATTTCTAAAGAACCTTTTTACAAGAGTTGGCATTCTAATCTTTACAACTGTCATGAGAAGCAGTAGCTGCTGGCTGTATGTGTTTTTCTGGTTTTTATAAAATCATAGAATAGGATTTAATAATCCTACTCTTTATCTTGCCATCCCAAACTATACTTCAGACTTCTAAAATATCTAAGTTCTTTACTATTAGCACTTCTGTCTTCATTAGTGAGGCTGTAGTCTCTGCTTGGCTCCCAAGAAATTCTGGGAATTAGGTAAGATGGAAAGGTAGGAGGAGGGGGACGGGTAGGAGATAGGAAGAACAGTATGCAAGAGGAAGTCAGTTTTAAAAAATTTATTGGTTTTGAGAAATAAGGGCTTTTGGTAGTAAAAGTTTCATGGACTAGTACAAATTTGTAGCTCGGACTAGTAATTGGAAACATTGATATGGGTCAGATAACTAGTTAGTGGCTCCTTGAGGACAGGGGCGGCTGTTTTTTGCTTCTTTTTGTATCCCCAGTGCATAACACAGTACTTGGCACGTAGTAGGCACTTTTAATAAATGTTTCTTGAATTGAAAATTTCTTTAGCACAATGCTTTGCACATGATAGGTCCTTAATAAATGTTTGTTGCATATTGGGTGAATGGAAGAAGTAATTTTTTGGAAGAAGACTTAGAATTAGAAACTTTTATTTCTAGGCTAAAATTTTCTAAAATTTTGTGTTTATCTTTTAGGAAAATGTTTGAATTAAGATTCAGTGTTCAGAAATGCCGTTTTTTATTGTTATAGAGAGAAACTTGGACTCTTGAATGTGAAGAAAGATTTGTTTTCCCCAGCTTGCCATGGCATCAACCTCAAGGTAGGAATTGACATTTTATACAGGATCTTTTGACACTATTTACTCTCAATTTAATTAATAGAGAAGCAATGTGATAATAATGGATAGCAGCTGACTTTGGAGTCAGGAGTTTTGTGTACAAGTTCAGTTTCTGGCATGTACTGGTTGAATGGCTATAAACAAATCAGGTTCTTAATTTCTTAATTTTCTGAGTAACTTTCTTTTTTTTTAAATTAACTTTTGTTTATTTTTAGTTTTTATCATTCATTTCCACAAGATTTTGAGTTACATATTTTCTCTCTTGTCTTTCCCCTACCCACCACCCCAAAACAGTGATCCTACTATATACACCCTCCCCCAATCTGCTCTCTCCTATATCCTCCTCCATCACCCCTCCGACTTTCTGGTAGGGCACTACACCAGTGCCTGTATGTCTTATTTCCCAGTTGCATGTAAATCATAATTTTACTGATATATATGTATATATATTTTAAACATTTGATTTTAAAACTTTAAATTCTTTCCCTTCCTCCCCCATCACCCACCCCCACTGGGAAGATGAGCAATTCAATACAGGCCATATATGTGTGGTTATGCAAAACATCTCCACAATGGACATATTGTGAAAGACTGACTGTATTTCCCTCCATCCTATCTTGCCCCCCACTTGTTCTGTTCCCTACTTTGTCCCTGTCCTTTTATAAAAGTGTGTGTTTCTAACTACCCTCCTCCACAATCTGCCCTCCCCTCCATCATCCCTCCTCTCATCCCTTCCCCCCTACTCTCCTGTTGGGCAGGATACCCAATTTAGAATGTATGTCATTTCCTTCCTATGCCAAATTTAATGAGAGTAAGGGTAACCCATTCCCTTTTGCCTTCCTGTTCTTCCCTGCCATTATAACAGTTATCCCTTGACTCTTCTATAGGAAATAATTTACTCCATTTTGTCTCTCCCCATCTCCTCTCATTATTTTCCTCTCTCACCTCTCAATTTCACCTTTTAAATATCATCCCTTCCTATTCAGTTGATCCTGTGCCCTCTGTCTGTGTATACCTGTACGCATATATACACACATTCACATATGTATTCATATGTGCATCTGTATAGACATATATATATATACATATATATACACACACACACACATTTATATTTCCATCAACTATCCTAATACTGAGAAAAGTTTCATAAGTTACAATTATTGTTTTTCCATGTAGGCATGTAAATAATTCAACTTTAATAATTTCCTTATGATTTCTTTTCCCCGTTTACCTTCTCTTGCTTCTTGTATTTGAATGTCAGATTTTCTGTTTAGCTCTATTTTTTCATCAAGAATGCTTGGAAGTCCTTTATTTCATTGAATGACCATATTTTCTCCTGAAACATAATACTCAGTTTTGCTGGGTAGGTGATTCTTGGTTTTAATCCTAGCTCCTTTGATCTCTGGAATATCATATTCCAAAACCCTTCAATCCCTTAATGTAGAAGCTGGTAGATCTTATGTTATCCTGATTGTGTTTCCACAGTATTCAAATTGTTTCTTCTTGGCTGCTTGTAATATTTTCTCCTTGATCTGGGGACTCCAGAACCTGGCTATAACATTCCTAGGAGTTTTCTTTTTGGGATCTTTTTCAAGAGGTGATCAGTGAATTCTTTCAGTTTCTATTTTGCCCTCTGGTTCTAAAATAGCAGGGCAGTTT
>CM053593.1:196873584-196889538 GCA_028646575.1 Pseudocheirus occidentalis | reverse complement strand
TGAAGCAATGCATGCTATCATTCTTTTCGATGTTTGGCTTTTGTGTCTCTTTTCTCATTGTTCACTCCATTGGCTATAACACCTATTCAACCAGACTATTGTACAATGTGAAGGAGTTTGCAGATATTATACATGATTGTATGCCACCAGGGCAGGGGTGGGGGGAGGGGATGAAGGGGAGAAAAATCTGAAACTCAAGTGACTCTGGAACTGAATCTTGTAACCTAAAAGTAAACAAACAAATCAATAAAATTAAAAATAAAAATAAAATTCCTTTTATAATAAAAAACAAACAAACAAATAAGTTTAGACTCCAGTAATGAGAGGCTAGTTTAAAGGTAACAGATTTGGGCATAGATATTTTGGGAGGATCAAGAGTGGGAAGGTAGCTGGACAAAGGAGGGCTAGGCTAGTAACAGAGATTTGGGCCTAGCTATAATGAAAGGCTTATGGCCTCAGGCATATGCCTCTTGTGGGAAGATTCAAGGAGAGCTCAATGAGATTCCCAGAGCTGTATCTCATCATTATCCCCTCAAACAAATGGGACTCAAATTCCTTGGGGGTAAAGGTCTCAGCTTCTGAAAGTGCTTCTTGCTGGCAAAAGACATAGAGCTGTCCCTGCCTCTCTGAGTCCCATTCAAGGAGGTCAGACTTCACATTCAAGGGGTCAAACTCCAGAACATGGCTGATGCCAGGTCCAGTGGCCTGGAGAACTTGAATTCAGTTGGAGACTGGCATAGCCTTAGTGGTCATCTGGAGGTTGATGGCTTGAACCCTGGAGGAGACAAACCTGGCAAGGAGGTGTTTGAGATGAAAAAACCCATCCAAAAATTTAATTAGAAATTTGGAGATGTCTTAGGATAAAAACAGGAGTTGATTCTCTTCCCCAGGAGAAAAGGGATCTCTTCCCTATGACTGATCATGGACAAGAGACATGTTACAAAAGACAGAAGAAGAATTTATGCCCTAACTAGTGAAGCCCCCTTCCCCAACTATCTCCTCTCTCATTGGCTGAGAGGTGGATTCAAGTCTTGGCACCAAAATCTTCCCCAATGGCAAGTCACAGGGAAGCCCACCACTATCTCTCAGTGGTTGGGAAATAGGTTTACAAAGAACAAGGATGCTGACTGACAGCAAAAGAAAAGGGGCAAGGGCCCCAAAGCAAGGGAGGAGGAGTAAGCTTGGGCTGTCCCTAATTCTCACTGGCTGGGAGGAGGTGCCCACAAAGGTGAGAAAGCAGCAGTATTGGAGGGGGGAAGTTAATACAAAACTGCCTGAGAAGTTTTCTCTCTCCCCAGACAGAGGACAGCAAAGGAAGACCAAACACGCACAAAAAAAGTATAGAGAAAGGACAATTTCTTTTGGAATTTGTCAGAATTAAAGATAACTATGGCAAGGCCAAAACGCTGTCAAATATCCCCTTCCTTTCCAAATTGCTCCATGGACGTTTAGCACATGGAAAGCAATAGCAGCCGCAGAATCTAATAGTTTTCAAAAACAGGCAACAACTGTTCTCTCCTTTCATCATCATAGAGAGTGAAAGGTTTTTCTAGATTGGTTAAATCTAATGCTGGAGTGGTGGTCAATTTAGATTTCAGAATCTCAAAAGCTTTCACCTGGTGGTCTGGGCCCTACTCTAAACAGTGAGTCAGGGTCTTGAGTAGCAACTAATGGTTGCAGTTCCTCCTAGGCCTTGGGCTTAATTGGATATAGACCACAATGGGGGAACACTTTAGGATTTAGGAGTCAAACAAATGCTGGTGTGGCAGAAGTAGCTCACCCAGGAATTTCCTGATCCCAAACAACTGGCTCAACTATGTTCCACACTTCTGAGGGAACATGGGAAGATCTGGGAGGCTTAACTAGAGAAAACTGGCTTCCCATCAGGTCACTTCCCAACAAGGGGACAGGATAAAAGGAGAGCATGAGGAAGGAGTGCTCAAGTAGGCAGTGGACTGGATATGTCTGGAAACATCCCTTAGTTTCTCCTTCCATGCCCCTGACCTGACTGGTCAAGGGGAGGGTAGAACCAATTGGTTAGAACAGAGAACTTAGCCATAATAAAGTGGATAACCTTACCTTCAGCCTCAATGCTTGTCCAGAGTTCAGTGAGAGATGGAGAAAGTGGAAGCACTGCCAAGTTCCAGGCTTCCCCATCACTCCAAAGCTTGAAAAGACTGTAGGACAGGATACTAGGAGGTGGCTCTACCACTTTTTCAACCTTGGGGACAATTCTTCCTCCAATGTCCCTCTTGGTCAGATGGGCACAGTTCTAGAGGGGTCAGTTCCTGGGGCTCCCTCTGGGGAGGTGCCCTGGAGGGGCACTCCTTGGATCAGTGACCCCTTGTGACATCAAAAGCAGGTTTCCCCACTGCCCAAGTGATTGGGCTTCCTCCAAGGGGGTGCTTTGGAGGGGATTTTCCTGGCTATGGCAACAGCCAAGAATTAAGCATGTTCTCTGTCTCTGGTTCGTTCACTTAGTTCTCTCTCCTCTGCTGCAACTAGGTCTCTGTTGTTAAAGACCCCAAAGGCCTTCTCCAGTAATTGGGCCTGAGGTGTTTGGGGTCCCGTTGCCAATTTCTGCAGTTTCCTCCTAATATCTGGGGCAGACTAATGAATAAAATACATGCTAAAGATTGCTGCCCTTTCTAAATTTGTATACCTTTTAATAGCTTATACCAGTCAGAC
Organism: Pseudocheirus occidentalis; assembly: GCA_028646575.1. Classification (NCBI taxonomy): domain Eukaryota; kingdom Metazoa; phylum Chordata; class Mammalia; order Diprotodontia; family Pseudocheiridae; genus Pseudocheirus; species Pseudocheirus occidentalis. The sequence goes on along the minus strand of CM053593.1, from coordinate 196,886,850 downwards.
TTGGAAAGGGGCAGGGTTTTCCTTTTCTCTCTGAGTAATTTCCCTAATTTTCTGATAATTTACTTGCTTTAGAAAGGCAGTTCTTAGGCCTTCTAACAGGCAAAGTATCATACAATCTCTTTTTCCCCTATCCTCACAAGTTTGGTAATCCCATCCTGGTTCACTAGTGGGAAGAGAAACTGCTCCTGGGAGGCATTTTGTGGAGTCATTGCTAGCCAAATGATCCCCAAATTTTGGGGCTTGTTCCCAGATTTTCTATTCTTCAGTGGAAACACAGGTAGAGAAGAGGATATGCAAATCAACCCAAGAAAGCTCAAATTACAGGGATAGACCTCTAAAACTGTCAGTAAACTTTGTGGGATCTTCAGAGAACCTCCACAATTTTTCTTTAATTTGATTGAGATCCAAAATGGAGAATGGGACATGTACTCTAGTTGTCCCACTGGGCACTTCCTAAGGGGAAAAAGCACTGAAGGCACTGTGGGGACAGAGGCTTGGGAAGGGAGATAGGAAATTGAACTTCCTGTGAAGGAGTGGCTGGAAGGTGCTGGATGAACTGGATCAGACTGCAAGACCAGGGCATCTGGCTGGTAAAAGGGAAGATTAGCTGGTACCTGAGGAGTGGAAAGGGTCAGAAGAGGAGACATCCCTAAGACTGCCATGAGAGAAGGGCCTAAGGCCTGAGTGAGTGTTGCCTCAGGGGGAAGGACCACAGAAGGAGGCACCTCGACAAGACCAGTGGTTAGGTCCTGAATAGTTGCTGCCTTGGGGAGAGGGGCCCTTGTGGGAGATGCAGGGTAGGAAATGTGTATGGTTGTAATGCCATGCACAAGCAGCTTCCCAAAAGAATGCTACTGTGAGCAGCTTTTAAGGTTCTGATTACACAGTATAGTGAACACTGCACTTATTCCATTACAAATCAAGATAAATATTCACAACTAATCACTATATAATATTTACAACATTACATCTTATCACAAAAAATCACAATATAGTGTTCACAGCAGCTTAACATTAGAATAGCCACATAGTTTTCACCAAGGTGGTCACAGTATTTAGAACAAAGAACAAAAGAATAATCATCTGGTATCCCTAAGGAGGTTTGCCTCCTCACTCAATCATTCAGTAATTTTACAATACAAGTCAGTCTTCCACTCATGAGACAATCATAGGTCAACTTAATCAGTCTACTAAGTATTGTTAATCACTAAATACAATCATTAGAAAATTACACAACCTCCCCCCCCATCTCTTGAGGTCTAGTAAACTTCAATTTCATCACTGCATTCAATATCCAAGGAGGAGCCTTTTCTTCATCTTGATTTGAGGTGGTCCCTCAGATTCCCTTGATCCCCTTCCACGGTCGCAGCTCCTACCTGAATCCACCAAACAGTCACCTGGATTCAGAGGCAGACATCTGCCAGGTTCTCGTCCAGTCCTCTGGGCCGTTCTTGTTATACACTGAAGTTCACAGGGTCCAACACATCTCAAAACCTTCACAACTTTCTGCTATGGGAACTCAAGGATCAACCAAGACACAAACAAACAAAGTCTCATCCTGGTCATGCTTCTTCAGTCCTCCAACAGTTCAGTTGGCCCTAGGACCCAGAAGAAATCTCAGCCTTCCAGGCAGCAGCCACTTTGGCCTTCCAAGCAACTCCAGCCTTCACCAGATCTCTAAGCAGAACAGCTTCTTACACCAAGAGCCTGCCAGAAGAAAAACTTCTTGATTCTGACTGCCTCTTTCTCTCAGGTTCTTTGTATATATACACACACACACACACTGGCTTCCTGTCTCAGTCAGCCCCTTCCTGTTATGTCGGCAACAGGATACAAAGTCCATACCTTCGATGTCTTTCACAGTAACTAAGGGCTAAGTACCTGCTAAATTTATTACCATTATAATGGTGTAGGAGGCAGGAAACAGGGGTGTTGGGCTAGAGAAAAAGGGAAGGGAAAACAAGGAGAAAAGGGTTGGGGAGCAGCAATAGGGACTGAGGGAACTACCTCAGTGAGACCCATGACTGAGATCTGAGCAGAAGTTACCAAGGGGGGAGGGGCTGGAACTGAAGCCCTGGAGGCCATAGGAAGGGGATCATTTAATTGACTGCTATTTCCCCTTTATGGAGGAGCTCTAGCTTCAAGCATCTCACAATCTTTACTAAGAACCCTGCTCCAAGAAAGTTTGACGAAGGCCATTATATAGGCAACTTCTATCCATTTTCCTTCTCAGAGACAGTATAATGCTTTTTTTTTTTTGAGCGTGGAGGGCAGGGTAATTGGAGTTAAGTAACTTTCAAAAAGTCACACAGCTAGTAAGTGTGTCAAGTATCTGAGGCCAGATTTGAACTCAGGTCTTCCTGACTCCAGAGCTGGTGCTCTATTCACTGTGCCACCTAGCCCAACAGTATAATCCTAAACTTCTGGATGCGGCATCTGTCCTTGTCCTGCATTCTTCAGAAGCTGCGCCCAGGTTCATGTCCTCCAACATAACCAAACTTCCTGTCCTGTACTCCAGGTCCTGTCGAATGAATTAGACTCAAGTCTTCTCTCCACCAAAGTAAAGCAAAGTCTATTAAAGTTTCACCATAATGGGTAGATTCTTAAGGAGCCTAGGTATCTGTGATGTTTGTATTGGACAAGCAGGCCAGAATAATCTGACACAGAGTGAGTCTTTGCTAGATAATTTTTGGCCCCAAATCAGATTAGCACACTCTTTATTTTTTGGGAAAATGATCTTTTCATATATAGATATGCTGCCTATAAAGCCCAAACTGCCCCCAGATTCCACATTGCCTGCCACATATAATTTGACTACTCTGCCCATCATGCCTGAAATTCCAGATTTCTAAGAACAGTTTGGAATTTTGCCAATCTTTTTTTCTCCCTTTTTCTTCTTTGATAGCTGTTCCCAAAAGAATGCTACTGTGAACAGCTTTTAAGGTTCTGATTACACAGTGGAACACTGCATTTATTCCATTACAAATCAAGACATTCACCACTAATCACAATATAATATCTGATATAATATTATATGTATGATATATATTACATATTATATCTCCATATAGATAGATAGATAGATAGATAGATAGATAGATATAAATATAATATCACACTCTAGAATGGAGGTTATAAATTTTTTGGTGTGAGTTATGGACCTCTTTGGCAGTGTGGTGATGCTTAACTTATAAACACTTTCTCGGAATGAGGTTTTTAGATACATGAAATAAAGCACACATTGTTTTATAAAGAAAATTAATTATACTGAAATACAGTTATCAAAGTGGCAGAAAATCAAGATTCATCAACTCCTGTTAAGACCCCTTTCTCAGAAACTCAGTCTCAATCTCCTCATCTGCAAAATGTATGTAATTCAAAGACTAGATATTTCATTGAAGACTAAATTTTATTTACATATCATACAGGTAGAAATCATAGTTTCATGATTCATAATGGATTATTATTCATTCAAATCTCTAGGTCAATCTCTAGGTTGGGCTTGTACAGTCCTCCACACCACACAAATACAAAGCAGATTTTGTCTTGGTCCAGCTGTCATCTTTTCCTAATCCTGTTCCCCAAAGTTGAATACACTTACCATGTAATTTTGTATTATAGTTATGACATGTGATAGATGAAATCATGGCATAGTAAACTTAAAAACCTGTTTCTAACACATAATAACTATGGGACCACTGGTAATCAATTAACTTCTTAATGAACCAATGTAAATTCTACAGACAAGTTGTTCATCTGCATTTGTGAAGAGTTTTCCATATCAGAACTTCCATACGCTGATGAAATAGTAAGGGCAGAACAACAACAAAAGATAAAACGGAGATAACTTGTCACAGTGAAAAAACAGCATTGTCTCTTAGATTGGAAGATCTGGGTTCAAATTCCTCCTCCACGAGGGCAGCTAGGTGGCACAGTGGATAGAAAACTGACCCTGGAGTCAGGAGGACCTCAGTTAAAAATCCAGCCTCAGACATTTGATACACTTACTAGCTATGTGACCTTGGGCAAGTCACTTAACCCCAATTGCCTTGCCTTCCCCTTACAGAAAAAAAATACATAAAATGCTTCCTCCATGGACCTTGAACATCACTTTAACCTTCCTGGGCTCCAATTTTTTTCATGTGTAAAATGAGAAGCTGAGGTCACTTTCAAGGTCCAGGTTTAGGATCTTATTCATCGTGTATTTTATTTGTATATATTTCAAATTCTAATTTTTTTTCCTATAACAGAATCTCTACTGCTGTTTTCCTATCCTGGACTACTTTCTTTTAAGGACCCACTTAACTCGACTCCCAAACCGTAGGCCTTCAAATGCTTTCCCCACAGCCAACTTCACCCAGCATTCTGTTCAAAATCCTCAATCACACTTTCAGAAAACATGCAAAAACTTATTTCTCTGAAATGAGACTCTTATGCCCCTCCTTTTTACATTTCTGGTCTTATTTTCTCAATGCCCTATGCCCTCCAAATACCCATCATTTCCTCATCAGTTCTGCATCACTACAGATATGGGTGGAGGCTTTGAGAGTCATGTTCTCTATTGGGCTCCTTGACCTTGCTCATCATGCTCCTTCTTTGGGCCCCACTAGACTTTCTTCTTGCCCTGGCTCTGGCACTGGCAGGTAGCATTTAGCAGGTCTTTTGTTGTGGGAACTTTCTTGCCTGATGTGACCCCATTTTTGTTATAATAGTTATGTATATAAGAGATGACAGCTCCCTTGGCTTTAGATGAAATGTTCACCTTGTCTTGGTGTAGCTTCTTCAGCACCTTGAGAGGAAGAGAGAAGACTAAATGGTAGAGGAGATAAAGAGGAAGAAAATTTTGAAAGGGATATAAAAGAGCAGAGCTGAGTTAAGGAACAGAAAAGGAGTGGCTATTAAAGAGGGATGAGCCTATTAGGAAAGAATACTGGAAAGGGAATGGGAAATGAAAATTAAAAAAAGTGAGGAAACTGGGGCTAAGGAGAAGGGTAAAGGAAGTGATAGGTTAAATAGGAAAGGAAGTAACCAGTAAAGAGCTATGTAAAGGTTACATGGAAAAGAGGCAAGTGGTAGTTGAGGGTGCAGAGGCAGACAGTAGGAAGTTTGGAAGTAAAATGAATGAATGAAAGTGGGAAAGGAATGAGACTGGGGCTGAGGGAACAGAAGAGCTAGAGAACTAAGACCGAGCAGCTAACCTGGGATACACAGCGAGATTGTGGTGTGGATTTCCTTTTCTTTTTGCCCCTGAGCTTCTTGCCTCTGTATCTTCCTCTCTTTGTTTTCTTCACCATTTTGTATGGGGCCCCCAGTTCAACCTTGGGTTCTGGCCCCCCCTTCCCATAAATGTATAACCCTAGGTTAACAATGATGAGCCACACCCTTTGCCATCTGATTGGTTAGCTTGGCCTCTCTTCCCAGCCAATTGTATCTCTGAGAAAGGATTGAGTCACAAAGTACCAATCCCCACCCCCCTCCCCCAAAATCGCCGGCACTAAAACTAGGTAGACATGCTCATACATATATTCTCATAGATCTTCTTGAATTATCTTTTCCCCCCCTCCTTTCCTCTCCCAAACACCCACTGTTGTGTTTTTCAGTCCATTATTAATTTTAGTGCATTGTTTCCTTCTAGTCTCAATAGAAAACAGATTCCTGACTTTCCATAATAATATATATGTTCAATATAAAAATGATAAAACATACACAATAAATATTACATGTAATACTTTCAGGGGTGTTGTTCTGCTCAAATGAGATCATGGATTTATATAAAAGCACTTAAAATTTTTTAAAAACCTTAAAGCACTATAAATAATAATGTCATTATTATTCATTATTAACCCATAGTCACTGGTTGATGACTTTATTTCTTGAGTTTTCTAGGGCTCTTCTGCTGAACTTGAGCAATGCAGGCAAAATGAATGAAAAGCCAGAGAGACATAGTTTATGGGTAAAATAATCAATAAATTGAGGTAAGTAGCTCTCTTGATAACCAAAGACCCTGAATGGAGGTCATTGAATGTTTAAATATCTTTGGAAAAGGGGATGTTCCTGAGGGTGAAAATCAGCTCTGGGTCATTAACAATTAATGAGAGGATGGACATATTAATGAGGAGGTGGGCTTAAAGTCTTCAGTTCCTCCTGCTGAGTACATGTGTTTGCTGAGATTTAGCTGCCTCCTCCAGTTTATTTGGACAAAGGGATCCATTTCCAAACAGACCACTTAACTTGTTGAACAAGAGGGCAGAATTCACCTAGGTTAGATTTCCTTCACTATTTAATCAAAAATAAAACTCTTCCAGTTGGGTGGGGTCCTATAGGGTCTCCCCCAAGATTGAGAAAACTGTCTCATTGTCAGCCTTATAATTCAATTGGGTCTTGAATGAGGAAGTAAAAAGAGGAAAAACCATACTAATAACTAACCGATTAATAATTGGTTAATAACAAAAAGATCTTTGGGTCTCATATAGAATTGGTTATTAATATGTCTAATAACAAAATAAGCAATTTTCTTATAAGCATGCACTGGGAAATGTTTAGCAGCAACCCATGATTTCCTACAGAAAAAAAATTCTGCACACATACTTTTTTAGTTTAATATGCAATTTATTAATACCTTTAAAAAATCTAGACAATTAATAAAACAATTAATTGTTTTAATAAAAATTAATAAATTTGTAAAATTATAAAAATTAATAAATTAATAATAATTAATAAATTGTTTTAATAAAAATTAATAAAACAATAAACCAAGCCCTAATTAATTGTTGATTTCTGAAGTGTAATGCTCATACTGAAAATTCTTTAAATTGCAAAAGCAGTTAGAACTGACTCCAGCACACCTCTGAATACCTCCTTTTATTTGATAGAGAATTCCCTAAAACTTTCCTCTTCTCTCTCTACCTATCAAAAACCCCTACCATCATCCTCTGTTCTCTCATCTTTTAGTTCAATCTTGGATGAAAACATCTGACCTATTTTCTCATGAAGTGTACACCTCCAGTCTTCTCTAGCAGATTTCTCTCATAACCATGACTTCCAAGTTTTCTAAATACTCTATTTTATAGATTACTTCCTTGCTGCAGTAAGCACGCCCAAGTCTCCTCTGTCTTTAATATCACTAAAAAAAAAATCCTTATTAGAGCCTACAATCCCCTCAGATTTTCAGCCTACATTATCTTTTCCTTTCAGTCAGATACGTAGAAAAAAAAAAACATTCTACAGTTCTACAGTCCATTTACCTTGCTTAAAAAAGAGAATTCCCACATGTTGCATATGTTATCAAGATGTGGTCTTTGTGCCAGTTGATTTTTGACTTTTTATTGCAAGATGTTAACAGGATTTTTACTGAGTCATTGCTCAGAGCTGCACAAAGCAGGTCTACAGAGGAGTGTCAGTGGTTTAATTAATGTTCTCCTCACTGAAGTAAAAGCACAGGTAGGAATCACAAGTAGGAAACATAGATTACTAGTGGTTTCCCACAAGAAACTCATAAGCCCCACAATACAACAATTCTGGAGTCAAGTCTTTGGGGGTTGTGATTACCTCCCCTAGAGTACAGAATCAGAGTTCCTGTGATGGGAACAGGTTCTACAACCTTTGATTCACTTCAACTCTATGGTCCAGTGTTGTAAGCTTTTGTTGGTTTTGATTAATCAGTTTAAGCTGCATTATGAGCTCTGACTTCCGAGCCAGAAAGGCAACACTTTTTAAAAAATTAACTTTTATGTTTATTTTTAGTTTAACATCATTCATTTCCATAAGATTTTGAGTTACAAATTTTCTCCACATCTTTCCCCTACCCAGTGCCCCACAGCTATCCCACTGTATAACCCCCTCCCCCGATCAGCATGCTCTCTCGTATATCCTCCCCCATCCCTCCTCCCACTTTCTGGTAGGGCAAGATGGATCTCCATACTCCAGTGCCTGTATATCTTATTTCCCAGTTACATGTAAATACTACTACTATTAATAATAATTTTTTTTTAAATTTGATTTTAAAGCTTTAAAGATTCTTTCCCTTCCTCCCTTTCACCCACCCTTACTGGGAAGATAAACAATTCAGTTCAACATAGGTTGTACATGGGTAGTTACACAAAACATTTCCATAGTGGATATATTGTGAAAGACTCTATATTTCCCTCGATCTTATCATGCCCCACCCCCACTTGTTCTACTCTCTACTTTTGTCCCTGTCCATTAAAAGTGTGTGCTTCTAACTCCCTTTCCCCCCAAGCTGCTTTTCCCTCCATTATCCCATCTCTTCATCCCCATTCCCCTACTCTTCTAGGAGTCTTCTTTTGGGGATCTTTTTCAAGAGGTGATCAGCAAATTCTTTCAGTTTCTATTTTGCCCTCTGGTTCTAAAATATCAGGGCAGTTTTCAAGGAGTTCAAGAAGGATTTTTAAAATGAAGTAAGAGAAGTGGAAGAAAAATTGGGAAGAGAAATGAGAATGATGCAAAAAAATCATGAAAAGAGAGTCAACAATCAGCTGAAGTAAATAACACTTTAAAAATAGACTAACTCAAATGGCAAAAGAGACCCAAAAAGCCAATGAGGAGAAGAATGCCTTAAAAAGCAGAATTTCCTGGATGGAAAAAGAATTTCAAAAGCTCACTGAAGAAATTAGATTGGAGCAAATGGAAGCTATAAATGACTTTATGAGAAATCAAGATGAATGAAAAACAAAAACAAAAAACAAAAACAAAACAAATGAAAAAATAGAAGGCAATGTGAAATATCTCATGAAATATGTGATATATACATATGTGAAATATACATGAAAGCCATGATAAAAAATTAAGAGCTTAGAAATCAACCTTCAAGAAATTCTCAAGACAGTGTGCTGTCTCTACAGCCCCCACCAGCTTTGGCTCACTGGCCATATATCTCAGGGACCACCATCCAACACTGCAATCCAGATCCAAGAAGGTTAAGGCAAGAGAGCTTCACCTCTGAATGGTTGCTTGGCTCCCCTATGATCTGCAGGCTGGGGGCTTTTGAAGCAGCCATGTGGAGGAGGGCTAAAGGGCTGCCACTTCCCCTGCTTCTCACTCCAGAAGCAAAGGCTGGACCATGTCTCCATACCCCCCAGATCCAGTGGAGTTCCCACTGACCTTTTACTTTGTCTTTGGCATTTATGGGTTGATAATTCTGGAAACTGCCATGACCGCTGATGATCTACTCTCCCAAGTGCTTCAGCCCCAGCTGGTAGGGGCCACCCTGGGGCTAAAACTCAGAGAGGCAACTCGTGAGAAAGCTAAATTATTAGTATATTCATTACATATATCATATCAATTAATACGATAATTATAAATTCCCTTCTCAAAGGAAAAGCTTACAGGGTGTGGTTGTGGAGTATTTAGAAATAAGTGATAATTAAAACAAAGTCATCAATAAAATATTAATTTAAAAACTTAATAAAAATATGGTGGAGTGAAGACAACAAGAACCCCCCCCTACAAAAAACAACCTAAGAGCCCTATGCCACTTCAATGACAACAACAAGATAATGAGGGGGAAACATCTTACAGTACAATTATTATTTACTGAGTCATCAATATTGCTTTAAAGACAAGAAAATGTAATACTTAAGAAATATTTTTCATAAAAGTGGTTATGGATAGAAAGACCTGCCCCAGGCCTACCCCGCCCCTTTTTCCCAAGATATTTTGAGAACATTGAACTTTTCTCAGTGATTCTCAGTAACTTTTCTATACTTCAATTTGTAGAAAATATTTTCCCTTATTATTGTGCTATAAGAAATTGTCAGGATAATTTCAGAAAAACTTGGACTTACCATGAAGTGAGTGATATAAAGTGATATAAAAGTGAACCAGGAGAACATTTAGTAACAGCAATATTGTATGATGAAGAACTGTGAATGACTTTGCTAATATTTTCAGCAATACAATGATCCTTCAAGGACAATGCCAAAGAGACAAATGATGAAAAATGCTATCTGCCTCCAGAAAAAGAATTGATGTTGCCTGAATACAGACTGAAGCATATTATTTTTCCCTTCCTTCCTTTTTCTTTTTTTCTTCTTTCTTTCTTATTTGAAAGACATCTTTTCTTCCACAAAATGACTAATATGGAAATGTTTTTCATGATTGCACAGGTAAAACCTATTATCAGATTGCTTACCATCTTTCTGGTAGCGGGGGAGAGGCAAGAGAGGGGGACAGAATTTGGAATTCAAAACTTAAAAAAGTTTAAATTGTTTTTTTACATGTAATTGGGGAAAATTAAAATATTATTAAAACATAGCACGCACACACGCACGCACACACACAGACATACACACACATATTTTAAAGTTTTTTTTTCCCCTATTTGGATTGTTGGAGCTAAAGGATAATGTGTCAAACTAAGACAATAGAATTTTGGCTTCTCTTCTTTTATCTTCTTCCATATAGTTAAGGAAAGAGAGGTTTCTTGTCTGCTCTAATTTTACATTTCCCCAGTTTACCTTGTATACAAAATGGGTCTGTGATCTAATATTGGGAACCATTCATACATTCTCATCTTGTCATCCAATCCCCTAGATACTCACAGATCCTTTTTTAATTTGCATTATATTGGTGAGCTTCCTATCTACTAGGTCTTCATTGTAAAGGTACACATATATAGCATTTGGGGTGGTGATCACAGTCTGTTTTCCTACAGACACACTCCCCTTTCCAATCAGATGAATCACATTAAATCTTTTACACTTCCTTCTTTTATGCAATTTGTCTTCCTAAGTTGGTGTTGCTGCAGTCTATCTATGCACTTAACCACAAAGGGGTTCTCATCTACTGCCCTTTAAGTGACCCAATTTGATTTTTTTCAAGAGATATTTAGCATTTTGTGATTATCAGCCACATACAGTAAAATTAAAAGAATGGTGAGGCAGGGATGATGATGACAGGAAGGGCATTGCAATTAAGAGGCTATTTCAAAAGTGAGTAGTGATGACAGCTTACAATTATTTTTAGGACGTTAGTGTAAATAAGGAGGATTTTGTTATCCTTTTTAGAGTTTAGTTTCCATTGGCCATGAAAATCTCTAGTTTCCAGGTATTTTATAATATTTCCTAGACCTATGAATTGTAATGTAAACATCTCCACCACAGTTAATTCACAGTGAGACATCAGGTGGCATAATGTTATACTTAACTTGCGTTGAATGAGGATATTGCTAAAGTTAATCTGTGACCTTAATGTTGGCAAGATGCCCTTTGTCTGTTGTCCTATAAAGCAAAGTGGGCTACTGATCAGTGAGGGAGGAACCTATAAGGTAATATGACAGTGTAATGATTCATCAGGCTTGGAGAGGAATCTGCATTTGCCTCAACTGGGCCCCATTTTGATTTAGGGGATTCTATAGGAGTTGTATTCTTTCTGGCCCCTCTTAAGAAGGGTGATTAGGCAGCGCTGTAGGAGTTGGTGCTCCCATTACCAGCAACTCCCTTTGAGAAGACTAGACTAGACTAGAATAAAGCAAGAAACCCTCTGAAGCTGTCTCCTTGTCTGTCCTTCCTGTCTGACCAGATCAAGACAGAACAAAACTCCAGTGCCTCCCATGTGTTATTTGTAAAAACAGTTAGTAATAGAAAGGGTGAGTATAAAATTTATTAAAGCCATTATAGAACTAATTTAATATAAGAAGCAAGAAGAAGGGAAAATAAGACTTAAAAATGTTTTCAGTATTAGTGGATTAGGTGATTCTATCATTGACAGAATAAATTTTCTGGGAAAAGATGACAAGTTCTGTTTTGAATATGCTGTGTTTGAAGGCTTGGTAAGACATACAAATAAAACTGTAGCTTTAGAACAGTTGGAAATAAAAGTCTGAAATTTTGGAAGGCTGTTCAGTGCTTTAAGAATCATCTGTGCATAGATAAAGCCATAAGTGATTAAGATTGCTACACAATAGAGACAGACTATGAAAGAAAGGCTCAGAAAGCTAAGGACTAGATTATTAGGGAATGTAATCAGGAAAAAGAAAAAGAAAAAAGAATAGCCATTGAGGAAATAAGAAATATTAGAAATGTAATATATTCATGGAGGTTAAAGGAGGAAAAGTACTGAGAAGTCTTTTTCTGAAATTTTTTTTTTCTGGAAGTGTCAGTCAATAAAGGATTTACACTACAATTACAGTGAAGACTTAAGACACTCCTAGTATAAACTAGATATATACATGTGTGTGTGTGTATACTGAGGAAGGGAATTTATATTAATATGATGTATAATGAATATATATACAATATTAGTTTTCTCAAGAGCTGCCTCTCTCTGGCTTGGGAGTCACAGCTCACACAATGCAGCTTAAACTGATTAATCAAAACTCTCACAATGCTTACAATCACTGGACCTTAAGTGAAGTGAATCAAAGATTGCAGAACCTGCTGCCATCACAGAACTCTGGTTCTGTACTCTAAGGGAGGTGGCCATGACCTCCAAAGATTTAACTCCAGAATTGTTGTATTGTGGGGACACCATTAAATGATTGCTTGTAAACCACCTTCCTCCCCCTCCTTCCTTTCTCCCACCCTATGATATAACCTGTGTTTAGAACATTCCTCGCTTTGAAACTGATTAATTTTTAAACTACTTGATTCAGACTGATCTTCCTGTCTCTAGGCCTGCTTTGTATGGCTCCATGTATTCTCAGGTTAGAGTGGCTCAGTAAAAATCCTATTAACACACACACACACACAAATTCACTAAAAATATACATACCACACATGCACATATATGTACTCCACATTGGTGAGGAATATATGAGGTGCTCAAGAAGGACTGGCACCTCAGGTTTAGGGTTGCTGAACCTTTTTCAGGGTTGTTCATATCCCACACCTTTGGTGTTCACCTTTTTACCCAACTCTCACCTAATTCCAAGAAGCTGAGCACGTGCAGTGGGCTACATACCCCAGTAAAAGTGTCTTAGCAAATGGGCTAAAATAAAAACCAGGCTGATGGTAACTGACAGGCCTCTCAAACACATCTGTGGAGTTAGGGAGGATAGATGTCTGTCAAGTTTGGTCGGAGAGGAACACAGACACACACACCAATATGATGTTCAGTTTCAGTTCAGCCTGAAAGATTGCTTATATACCTTTTACATATGTGAGAAAATACATGTTTTTGCGTAGGCTATGCAGGAGAAACAGATGGTCTTACAAAAGCACGGAAATCAGCAAAATTCATATCTATAGGTCTTTGTTTATCTGGTCAGGCTGCCCTGTTCTGTTTGATGTATCTACTTTCCTGGTTTTG
>CM053593.1:196856625-196873084 GCA_028646575.1 Pseudocheirus occidentalis | reverse complement strand
CTCTGGAAGAGCTCAATAAATGTTGAATTGAAGAAAACTTGGAACTTAAGTGCTGACAGTATCACTCCTACCCCAGCTCACCACCCCATTCTTGACCCCAAATATCCAAGAACTAGAGTACTGTAGCTTGGTCCTCAAACAAGTCACTTACCTCAGCCCTCAAATGGCTATAACAGTGTAAGACCAGCTTTCCCAAAGGTAGGTGATGTTACCTTCTGTCTTATACTCTAAGACGTGGGAAAATCCCACTGGCATGAAATTGCTTTCCAGAGGAAAAAGAGGGTTGAGATAACAAGTTCCTCTTTTTTAGTGGCCCTACAGTGGCCCACCTGTAGCCAGCACAGTGCTGTGAGCAGTAGGACAGTAGGAGTCTATCCTTAAAGCTGGCTTTAACTGTAAGAATCAAGGAGTCATAATCTCCACTAGATCAGCCCCAAATCCCATCAGTGTGTCTCATTTACCATTCATTGAGAGAAAGCTTTCATACAACAGGACTGATACAACCATCTAATGAGGCCTTTGCCCCCACTTCCCAAAGCCTAGTACCCACCCAGAGGACAACCATCAGTGCTGAGAATGGGAATGGATTATCCTAGAATCTCACAGCAGCAGCAAAAAAAGTGAAGCAATATGACTATACCCAGGGAGGACTGCAGACCTGAGCACCACAGAGAAAAAGAGCTAGAATGTGTGTGATTATAATTGTTCTTTGCCTCACCACAGCCAGGATACATTGGCATTGCCTCTAGCCTTATATTTTTACTGATCCCTGGCCCAAAGCCTTCTCAGGCCTCAGGAGATCAAGCATGGAAACTGAGCCCCTGAAATCAATACCAGGTTTGTAAAAGAAGAGCTTGGAAAGGAGGGAGGAAACATAAAAAGTAGCCAAGAAACAGCCAGGGCTTCTCTTTCTTCCTGATCTCCCTCATTCTCTAGCCCTATGAGTACCCTGAGGTGGGGACTGGTCTATGATCTCCTACCCCAACTAGGAGCAAATGCTTCTCAACACTCAAAAAGGCAACAAGAAATAGGAAGAAAGTTAATGGAAACCGTAAAACATATCAATTCCCCACACATATGATGGTACAGAGCTAAATTTAGCACGTGAAGTAGGACTGAGAATTTGGGTGGGATAAGGATAGAGGTGGGGTGGGGGTCAGGTAGCCGTAAGGACCCTGCTTCCCCAGAGATATATCCTCATCTCGCCTCTGGGGGAAGGGCAGGAGACTGGCCACACTTTGGTCATTCTTCCCATTCTGAGTCCTTCCGCACTTGCACTGTGGGTGTTCACATATCCTGGAGAACTGCCTTAAAGACCAAAGAGAGCAGCAGGGAAGTGATATTGGAAAAGTGAAGGGAGTAGGGTGAGGGAGCTGGTGATCTCCAGGGTAGCGGTGGTTGTTCCCCCGCCTCTTCTATGATGATGTGACAGGTTGGATCGGCAGCAGGCTACCAAATTTAAAGTGCTGGATCACAGGAAACTTCTCCAGACACTCAGCTTTATACATGCAGATAAGGCCCTGATTCACTTTGGACCAAGAAGGTACAGCACTGATGTTCCACAGCTGGTTGGAGTGCTCAGCGAAAGGGCCGGTCTTCATCTCAGTAATAAATAGGATGCATTCCAGGAACATGTAGTCCTTGTGATTCTCATTCACTGCCTTTTCATCCACAAAGTGCCTAGGCTCCAGGTATGGGTGTTCTATAAGCTGAGAACTGCCCCCAGATGAAGGGCAAAAACTGGAAGTCATCTAGACCTCACACTCCTTGGCTTCCCACTGGCTCCATTCTGTAGGTTTTCTGAAGTTTCCTCATAACCTCAAGGTACTGATTAAATACTTTGAAGACAATGGCCATTTGGTCATCTACCCTGAGGACTCCAATCTTGCAGAGACAGCAAAGGAAGGCAGCAAAGGCTGCTTCGTGACCTGTGCCATAATCAATTCGGGTAGGGTTTCCCACTGATTCCTTTAGGTAAAGGGCCACCTCAGGTACAGCAGCTGCCAGATGGTTAGGGACCAGTGTGGCCACTAGGTTTTCTGCTTCCTGGTCAAGTTTGGCATACCAAGTCCTGAAGGCTTTGTTCCCAAATCTGGAGGGCTGATCCATGGGAGGGGTCTCATCAATCCATCTGTCCAATGTGTTCAGGAGAGTGACAAGCTTATTAATGGGCTCAGAAACTTTGTATTCACAGGTTAATTTCTTCCCCTTAACCCCTTCATTTAAGGTGAGGATGAAACCAATGTAATCTGCATATGCCTGAGACCATTTCTACTTGCCCATGTCAGGAACTGTATTTACCTCCTTCTTTGGAATCATGAAGTTATGAGTAGTAGGAGGGGTCTCCTCCAAAGTGTCTGAAGGCTGCTGCCGACCGCTCTCTGCCATGTTCTTCCCAAGCTGCTCTGTCCAGTCGTCCACCACTGTCACCTCTCACCTTTCCCCTTTACCTCCCCTGCTAGCTCCACCCTGGGCGGAAACTAAATAATCTAATATTAAAGAATGAGTGGGTCAAAGAACAAATCATAAAAACAATAAATAATTTCATTAAAGGCAATGAAAACAAATAAGAAAACATACCAAAATTTATGGTATGCTGCCAAAACACTACTTAGGGGAAAATTTATATCTCTAAAAGTTTGTGTCAATAAAACAGAGTATGAGCAGATCAGTGAAAAATAGAGTATAAGCATATCATTGGGGGAAAAAAGTAGAACAAATTAAAAATCCCCAATTAAACACCAAACTGGAAACCCTGAAAATCAAAGGAGAGATTAATAAAATTTAAAGTAAAAAAAACTGAAATGAGAAATACAACTAGGAGCTGGTTTTATGGGAGGAAAAACAATTTTAAAAAAATAAAACATTAGTTGACTTCATTAAAAAGGAGAAAGGAGAAAGCTAGGTTACTAGTCTCAAAAATGAAATGGGTAAATGCTCCACCAATACAGATAAAATTAAAGCAACTATTAGGAGCTATTTTGCCCAGTTATATGCCAATAAATCTGACAATCTAGGTGAAATAAGTATTTACAAGAATACAAATTTCCCAGATTAACAGAAGAGGAAACCGGATGCTTAAATAAAACTATTTTAGGGCAGAAAATTGAAAGATGCATCAATGATCTCCCTAAGTAAAAATTCCCAGAACTAGGATTCATGAGTAAATTCTACAAAATATTTAAAGAAAATTAATTCCAATACTATATAAACTATTCAGAAAAAAATAGGAGGAAAAAGTTTTACAAAAATCCTTTTATGACACAAATATACTGCTGATACTACCCAAACCAGGAAAAACAATAACAGATAGAAAATTATAGAGCAATTTTCCTAATGAAAACTGAGGTAAAATATTTAAATGAAATATTAGCAAGGAGATTACAGAACTATATCACAAAAATCATATACTAAAGTCAGGTGAGATTCATACCAGGAATGCAGAGTTGGTTCAATATTAGGAAAACTATCAGCATACCTGACCAAGTCAATAACAAAATCAACCAAAAAATATGATTAACTCAACAGATGCAGAAAAAGCTTTTGACAAACTACAATACTCATTTCTATTAAACAACAGAAAGGATTGGAATAAATGGAGTATTCCTTAGGATGATAAGTACTATCTATCTAAAATCAAGCCTCTCCAATAAAATGAGGGGCAAAACAAGGATGGCCATTATCACCACTGTTATCGCAATAGCAATAAGAGAAGAAAAAAAATTAAAGGAATTAGAATTGGTAATGAGGACACAAAACTATCATTCTTTGCAGATGATACGAAAGCATTCTTAGAAAATCGACTAAAAAACTAGCTGAAAGAATTAACAATTTTATCAAAGTCGAAGTTTATAAAATGAACCCACATAAATTATTTCCATTTCTATACATCACCAACAAAGTAACACAGGAAGACACAGAAGGAGAAATTTAATTCAAAATAAGTGCGGACAATATAAAATAATTGGGAATCTACCTATTAAGTCCATAACTATATGAACACAATTACAAAGCACTTTTGCACACAAAGAATGATCTAAAAACATTTAGACAAATATTAAATTTTCATGGATAGGCCAGACCAACTCTACCTGAATTAATTTACTTATTCAGGGCTATACAAATCAAACTACAACAAAAAATATTATACAGAGCTAGAAAAAATAACAAAATTCATCTAGAAGAACAAAATTTGGTCAAGAATATCAAGGAAATTAATGAAAAATGTGAAGGTACCTCACAGTACAAGATCTCAAACTGTATTGTTATTATCATCCAGTTTTCAATTCTGTCTGACTCTTCCTGACCCCAAGGACCATATTTACCATGAGGTTTTCTTGGCAAAGATACCAGAATGACTTGTTATTTCCTTCTCTACCAGATTAAGGCAAACAGTGGTTAAGTGACTTGTCCAAAGTCACATAGCTATTAAGTGTCTGAGGTTGAATTGGAACTCAGGTCTTATTGACTCCAGGCCCAGTATTCTCTCCACTGAGTCATCTAGTTGCCTCTAACTGTATTACAAAGTAGTAATCATGAAAACAATCAGGTACTGGCTAATAAATAGGGTGGTGGATCAGGGGAATATATGAGGTACACAATACACAGCAGTATATGACCACAGTGATCTAGTGTTTGATAAACCCAAAAATCCAAGTTTGGGGGACAAGAATTTATTGACAAAAACTGCCAGGAAAACTGGAAAGCATTGGCAGAAACTAATTATAAACCAAGATCTCACTCCACATACCAAGATAAGGTTAAAATGGGTTGATTTAGACATAAGAGTTATATCATAAGCAAATGAGAGAAGCATGAAAAATTTAATCTGTCACATCTATGAATAAGAGAAGAATTTATGACCAAACAAGAGGCAGAGAATTATACAAGATGATACAAGATATAAAACAAATCATCTTGATTACATTAAATTTAAAAGGCTTTGCACAAACAAAATCAATACAGTGAAGATTAAAAGGAAAAAGAAACTGGGGGGAAATTTTACAGCAAGTTTCTCTGATAAAGGCCTCATTTCTCAAACATTAGAGAAGTGAGTTAAATTTCTAAGAATACAAGTCATTTCTCAATTGACAAATGGTCAAAGTATATGTAGAGACAATTTTCAAGAGAAATCAAAGCTTTCTAAAAATGTTCTAATCACTATGGATTAGAGAAGTGTGAATTAAAACAACTCTGAGGTATCACATCACACCTATCAAATTGGCTAATATAACAGAAAAGAAAAATGACATATCAGAGGGGGTGTGGAAAACTGGGACACTAATGCACTATTGGTGGAGTTGTGAACTGATCCAACCATTCTGCAGAACATTTTGAAACTATGCCCAAATGGCTATAAAACTGCTTTCCCTTTGACCTAGAAATAGTACTACTAGCTCAGTAACCCAAAGAGATCACAGAAAAGGGAAAAGGACCTATATGTGCAAAAATATTTATTGCAGGTCTTTTTGTGATGGCATAAAACTGGAAACTATGGAGATGCCCATCACCTGGGGAAGAGCTAAATAAGTTGCGGCAAATGTGTGGTGGAATAGTATCATGCTAAAAGAAATGATGAGCAGAATGATTTCCGAAAAACTTGGGAAAATTTATATGAACTGACACACAGTGAAGTGTACTGAACCAGGAGAACTTTGGGGAACAGTAACAGCCATACTGTATGATGATCAAGGATGAATGTCTTAGATATTCTAAACATTACAATGATCCAAGACAATTCACAAGGATTAATGATAAAAATGCTATCCACCCCCAGAGAAAGAACTGATGGAATCTGCATGAATATTGAATTATGCCTGTTTTGACTTTATTTTTCTTGCTCCTTTTTTAGTCTGCTTTCTTTTGCAACATGGCTAATATGAACATGTTTTACATGAATTCATGTTGTATGCTCTATATCACATTGCCTTCTCAAAAGGGTAGAGGGAAAGGAGGAAAGGATAGAATTAAGAACTCAAAATTTTCAAAAACAAATGTTAGAAAAAGTTTACATGTAACTAAGAAATATTTAATGAAATAAACTTAAAATATATTGGGGGAAAATAAAATAGATTAAGCCACAAAAAAAGAAAAAAGTTTACCTGTTCCAATCTTTCATTTTCCCAGTTTTAAAAAAACTAGAAAAGTAAATTTAGAAGGAATTAAGAAAGAAAACAAAATGAAATAGAAAGAGAAAAGGGATTAAGCTAAAGTAGAAAAGCAAGACAAAAAGGAAAGGTATAGAATTCTTTGTGGATAAAGGAAATTAGTAAAATGGATATATGGTCATAAAGAGATAGGAGTATAAAAATAATAATTGATATTGGGATAGCACACTGAGGTTTACAAGGCACTTAAAAATATTATCCCATTTGACCTTCAAAACAACATATGTGGTAAATATCTTGGGTAATTTTACCTGTTTTAAAGATGAGATGAAGTAACTTGTCCTGGATCATATAATCAGAATCCTCATCCTGGCCTAACCAAAATTATTATCAATTATGTGCCATATTACCTAGTATACCATTTTCTTATGTTCATATGTAAATGTTTATGTAATGCTTGTTTGGTTGTTATTATCTAAAGCCTTAAACACTGAAATTTCAGAAACCTTCAATGTCCACAAAAAATTTTGTAAGAGTCTGACTTTTGGCTCTGGCTCTCAGGTACTTTTTGGTTGTTTTGAGATTCAAAGTATCATCCAAGGACAGAAGAAATGAAGGAAGAGCTGAAACAAAAGACTAAATATTAAGTTAGAACACTTGAAAAGAGAACAAACGGTTCAGTGCAATAAAGTTTAAAACCTTACCCATGTGGTCAATATCCTGAAAAAGAGAATGTTGCATACAAGTCAATGATTCAATGATGCAACATACAACAAAGGGAAAAATCTAGTATCAAAAATGACTGATCTGGAAAACAGGATGGAATAAGAATTTAAGCATTAATTGACTTCCTGAAAATCATCTCCAAACAAAAACCTGGATACCACGAAATCATAAAATGAAAACTCCCAAGAACAATCAGCCACAGAGCAAAATGAAAAAAGAATATGATACTCATCTCCTTTAAAAAAACACATACACACAAATTGAACATACTCAGAAACATCACAAAGTTCAGTTTTCAGGTCAAATTAGGAATATTGCAAATGGTCAGGAAGAGATCAAGCACTGGAGAACTGTAAGCAGGAGCCCACAAGATTTAGCAGCAACTTCTACATAGAAATCTTGGAATCTGATATACCAAAAATCAAAAGACTTATGACAAAAGGCTTAAAATAACAACAAAAAAAATAATACCAATAACTTATCCTACAACATTGAGTATAATTCTACAGGAGGAAATAGACCATTAATAAAATATAGTACCTTCACGTATTCCCATTGAGTAAATCAGAGCTGTGGAGAATCTTTGAAAAAGAAAGAACAGTGACCAGAATCAGGAGAACAACTTAATCAATGAACACGAGAATAACATAAGGGGGAAAAACTTTGTAAAACCTCAGAAAATTCAGAATTTTGGCCAAAGCATGACTTCAGAAGACTGATAATTAAGCCTACTTATTACAATGGAAGGTTTCTATTGGGGTAGGAGTGAGTTGGGGAAGAGTTAATGAGAAGTGAAAGGTACAAAAAAATAACAATCAATTTTTTTTAATTGAAAGAAAAAGAAGTTTAGATTGAAACACAAATGGTAATTTTGTTACTTATTTGTTAAACTATAAATATATACACACACATATACATGTATTGTGCATGTGTGTATGTGTATGTTATATATGCATGTATACATGTATATATTGATATATATGTTGTATGTTTTAGGTGTGCCTATGTATATAATCTGGGACTTTGGGAAAATAGATAAAAACAGTGAATGGAAACACTGATGTAAATTCCTTTAGGGCATGGACTATGCTTACCTTGAATCTCCTAGCATATATGGTAAGCACACACACACACACACACACATACACACACATATATCACTTAGCATATGTACTTTAAAAAAATTCCTTCAATGAAGACAAATTCAGAACTTTATGGATATTGAGGCTTCTTTTCTGTACTGTTTTCATCTTCTTATCTCTGGTGTCTTTCTCTGATGGAACTCATACCCTTCACTTTAGTACTGACCCTAATCATCTAAGGAAGATTAACATATTGGATATGGAACTAAGCTCTTTCACCCCAGCAAATGTCTCCTGAAGTATGTGTCCTATGGCCATAATACATGTAAAATTACATTATACATGCAAAAATATCTTTATAATGACCAGTTCACAAAACCCAGGATCTAAATGTTTGTTGGAAGAAATGAATTGTGATAACAAAATGCTAGAAACAAAATAAGTGCCCAATGTTTAGGAAATGACTGAATAATTTCTATATAACTATAACAGAAAATTATAATGCTATGAAGAACACTGTAAATGAAGAATTCATAGAAGCATGTTTATATTTGTTTTAAGGCAAAGGAAAAGAAATCAAGGCATACACACACACACGTATATGTGCACGTTTACCCCCTACAATGACATAAATAAAATCACTATTAAGAGCTAATAAAGTTCTGGCCCAATATAATAGCTAATCTTAGTACTCTACGGTCAAAGTTTCTTTCTGTTAACAAATAATAAATTGTATTCTGGAGTATATATTTTGTGAGAATGCTTGGTCTGTTTCTGTCCAAGGCCCATTCCAAAATTACATAGAATATATTAAAATTGTAATCTGTTGATTTAATGCTTGAATCACACTGCCATCATTTTACACCATAAAATCTAAGGCAAAAGCTAAATATATAATCTAAATTAGGGTACACTTAAGAAGGTTTTTTGAGTACATGGCTCATTTGTCTTCCTCTCCTCCTTAACTCCTTGTACTAGAGGAAGTTCAATTTCAAATATTGATGTTCCCTCAAACTTTCAATTCTTAGCTCCTTAAATGCCATTACCTACTCATTCCACTCCACTCCACCTCAGCCATATACAGGATGGTCACAACCTGGCTGTTCCCATTATTCACAATATTCCATGTTATTAATAAAAACAAAAACTCTGATATTCTTCTGATCATAACTTACCATTCAGTCTCTCCCTATGCTTCATTCCTCCTAAACCTATTCTTTTTTTTTTTTTTTTTTTGCTTTTTGGAGGGCAGTTGGGGTTAAGTGACTTGCCCAAGGTCACACGGCTAGTTTTTTGTGTTAAGTGTCTGAGGCCGGATTTGAACTCAGGTACTCCTGACTCCAGGGCCGGTGCTCTATTCACTGCGCCACCTAGCCGCCCCCTAAACCTATTCTTTATTTTCATTTTGAGCACCAATTCCTTCACCCCTTGGTACTTTCTTGGGTCATTTCCCTATTCTGAAAATTCATGTTCTCTTTCCGATCTCACTCCTACAGATAATCAGTTCAATTCTACTTTGTCCTTTTCTCCTATCCTATCATCTGCCTCCTTTGCTTCTACTAACATGCTGGACCTGAATGCACACAACTCTGATGACTAGATATATTCTATTTTTAGGTTTTTAAAAAAATTCTTCCCCAATTCTCTTACTTCCTAACAAAGCTATTCAAAACCTTCATTTCTTTCAAGCTTCCAACAGTTCCCCCTATCAGTTTTTCCTTTATTAAGAAAACCTTATCAGCTCTTATTTTATTGAGAAAACTAAAGCCTTGTGAGGTGAACTCTTTCTTCTCTCTCCATCTTGAAACTCACTGAGATCACATCCCACTTTCTTAAGTCCCTAATAAGGTGACCCTTCTCCTTCTGAAGGCCAACACCTTTACATGTAACCTTTATTCTACTTTGCTGTCTTCTCCAACAGATTGCAACCTTAACTCACAACTCTCTCTTTCTCTCTCTCTCTCTCTCTCTCTGTCTCTCTGTCTCTGTCTCTGTCTCTCTCTCTTTCTCTCTCTCTCTCTCTCTTTCTCTCTCTCTCTCTGTCTCTCTCATTCTCTCTGTCTTTCTTTCCCTCTCTCTACCTTTGAATATACCCAAGTCTGGCCTATCCTTAAAAAATCTTCAGTAGACTACTGGTTATCACTAGATCTTGGGATCTCTTTACACTCTAAAAAAATTATTGAAGATCCTAAAGATCTTTGGTTTATATGATTATTTATCAATATGCATCATATCAGAAGTTTAAATTGATAAATTTTCAAAATAGTTGTTCATCCAAATAATAAATTCATTACAAGTTTAATATAAGTAATTTTTATGAAAAATAACTATTTCCCAATTTAAAAAAAATAGTGAGTAGCCTTGTTTTGTGTATTTTTGCATATCTCTTAAACGTCTAGCTTAATAGTAGATAACTGGATTGTCATTTGTTTCTGCATTCAAGTTGTTACAATGTTGTTTTGGCTGAAGTACATAAAGAAAATTCAGTCACATAGACATATAGGTAGAAAAGGGAGTGTCTTAATAAGCAAATAATATGTTAGTATAATTGTGAAAACAGCTTTGGCCTCAAAGACCTTCTCAAAGTACCTCAGTGACAATCAGTAGTAGACCATGGACCACAGAGAAATTCTACTAATCCCCACTTTCTTTTCAATAATATAATCCCATATCTTTCATCTTTCTTTGCCAAACTTCTCAAAAAAAAAGCCATTTATACTCACTGCCCTTAATCTTCTAATTCTTCAAGCCTTTGCAATCTGGTTTCTCACTCAACTGAAAATGCTTTGTTTTGTTACTGATGATCTCCTAATTGTCATATCCATGTAGTTTTCTTAGTTTTCATCCTCTGTAGTCTCTTCACCCACTTCTCTTGGATATTTTCTCCTATTTTTGTGACACTACTCTTCCCAGTTCTCTTTTTCTGGGACGCTCCTCTCTCCTGTATAACCTCTCCAGTGTCTCTTTTACTGACATTATCACAACCCTATATATAGGTATTCTAGGTTCTATTTCTAACTCATCAGTTTCCATGGGATTAATTATCATCTCATGTGATTCACAGATCTATATATTCAGATTGTCTCTACCTTGAGTTTCAGTCTTGCATCACAAATTTGTCTAACAGCTCAAGCTAGTTTTCTTGGATACATCTCAAACTCAACATGTTCAAAAGAGAATTCATCTTTCCCCCAAAACCCACCCTTCTTCCATATCTTGTTTCTGTCAAAGGAAGCACCATCCTCTCAGTTTTCCGTGTTCTTAAACCACCATATTATCTTCTACTCATTACTCTCCATTACCCTATACATTCAACCAGTTGCTAAATCGTGTTGTTCCTAACTCCACATTTCTATTATCTAACCATTGCTTTCACATAGCCACCACCTAGGTCCCCATCAGGCCTAGAGGACTGCAATGGCCTACTAACTGTTTTGGCCTCAACAATATCCCACGTAACTCATATATCTGTCAAGTGATTTTCCAATAAGTTCAGATCTGATCACATCACTGCCTTAATCAATGAACTCTACTGGTTCCCTTATTGTCTCTAGGATCAAAAATAAATGCCTCTTTGATATTTAAAGCCTTTCACAGCCTAATCACAATTTATCTTTCGTATCTATCCGTGTGTACATATGTATACGTGTGTGTACACACATACTCACACATGCATATATATGTATGTGTATATTTATATACTTATATACATGTATAAATATATATATATATATATGTATATTTCCCTTTGCTTCCAAATCCAGTAAAATTGGCTTCCTCTGTTCTTCACACACTAGACATTTCCTATGATTAGAATGCACTCTCCCTTCTCTCTTGCAGAATCCCTTTTCCTTTGAAAGATAGCTCAAGTCCCAACTCCTACATGAAGATTTTCTTGCTCACCAACCCTCCTCCCACCTGCTACTATCGTCTCCCAAACTGGCATTTAATTACCGTGCTATTATATTTACCATATGCATGTGTACGTGTACATATATATGTACATATGTATGTATTTATACATATAATCTTCTACAACTACATGGAACTCTGTACAACTAGGTGGCAGAGTACTGGGCCTATGAAGTTAGGAGAACCCAAGTTCCAACCTGATCTCAGTCACTAGCTATGTCCCTTATCATTTGTCTGCCTCAACTGTCAACTGTGAAATGGGGATCATAATACCATCTATTTCAGAGGGTTATGAAGAGATATTTGTAAAGTGCTTAGCACAGTGCCTTGCACAAAGTAGGTGCTTAATAACTGCTTGTTCCCTTCCTTTGAAGTTGTCCTCTCTCATTAGAATATGTGCTTCTTAAGGGTAGGGATGACAGTATTTTTCAAATTTTTCATCCTCAGTGCCTAAAACAGTATAGCCTATTCCAGTTTCTAATGCTTCTTGATTGATCATTGGTTTCTGGTTACTGCCTATATACTCTCCTCACTGATACCCAACTATATTTTTAAAAAATAAATAAAAATAAAGGGTATGAAAGGGCACAGAAATAACAATGATTCAAAAGCATATAACCAAGCATTTCAAAAAAACTAAACATCAACCCTTTATTTTTTGCTTTTTACTACATTTAGGTACAAGACACTAAGAGACCAAAAATGGGATTTTATTTGGGAGAAAAGTGAATGATGAAATGAAGGGGAAGGGAACAAATAATGCAAAAACAAACTATTAGAAAGTCAAGTCCAAAAACATTTTTCAATACACAAGAACAGAAATGCTGCTCTAACTACTATACATAATTGAATATTATTACATATTAATTGAAATAAACCTTTGGCTATATAATGAGTAAACTTCAAAATGTTATGCTCTAGTGGACTGCAAATCATTGTTTTGTTTTTTTTTTTCATTTTAAAGCATGTCCTCAAGTGGTTATTTTATATGATATTCTCTGAAACATTTTGCATGAACACCTTTCTGGCATTTTTCACATCTGGTGTTTGTCTGAGAATGGCAAAGCGCACATCGGGTCCTCTTATCTTGGTGAATGATCCAGTGACCAATCATGTCAAATCTGCTCTCTGTTTCTAAACGTCTGCTCCTTCTTCCTTGGGATGATGTATCAGCATTGCTTTCCAAATACACACAGGCAACATATCTTCTGAAAGCCAAAAGGTCGACCTGGGTCTCTTCACTACAGATTCTGTGAAGTTGCCATGCATTATTCAGAGCTACATCAATAATGTAACCTATAAAGCTAGAATACCATTTCATTCCTCTAATTTTCACCTTATATTTGGAGATATTTTGGTCCATTCTGGCAACACCTCCCATTTTCTCATTGTACAACCTTACCAATGATGGCTGATGTACCTGAGTCCTGGTTTTGGATGCACTTGAATAACGATTTGTTAGTTTTACAGGTTCTATTCCAACTGCATTAGAACAAACATCAATAACACTGCTATCATGCCAACGGCACACAATGATTTCCTCACTTTCATCCACTTTGTAATCAAATGAACCTTTTTTCATTTTTCTAAAGTCTTTGGGATCTTTGAGTGGGCACCTTTCAGTCATGTATTCATGAACAGTTCCTGTGGCCTTTACCCCCCTTTCCCTCAAAATGGACATCAATTTGACACTTGTAAAAACTTTGTCAAAAAAAATATGGTATGGCAGAGAACCTCGTGCCTGAAGTGCATCTACAAATTTTATCACCATACTTCCTCCTAAATCTATATTCTTTTCTGGCTTTGTGAATAATGTTCCCTGAGAGGGCTCAAACCAGACCAAGTACCCTCTGCTAGTTGTTCCACACCAAATCTTATAACCAAATCGAATGGGTTTTCCCTTGTGCAACTGCTTAGATCCACGATGTCCAAAATATTCACACATGGATTCACCAAAGCTATAGTATTCCTCTAGGGGAGCATGCTTTTGAAAATTCTGATTCATCAAAATTATGAGAGGCCTTACCTTTGCAAATCTATCACTTTCATCAAGTTCATTGTTATCAGCAAAATGTAGGTATGAAAATATTAATTCAAATCTGTCCCTTCTAATTGCATCAGCAACAAGGTGATGATGTGAATCAGGAGATGTTTCCCAAAACATTCTCCTTCTTGGATAAGAAATATAACCACTCAAAATCAATATACCCAAAATGCACTTTAATTCCTGGGCTGTAAGACCCAGGTTGACATTTTTCTGCCAAGCATAACGATTGGTTTCATTGACAATGAAATTAATTGTTCCTTCATCAAAAAACAATTCAAAGAGTCCAACTGGGCTCAATTCTTGGCTCTTAAGATACTCAATATGAGGATCTGATGCAGACCAACTTACAAAGTCAGGTTTAATATCTCTTTTAGTCCAAACCCTCCTTGGTTCAGGAGTTTTCTTCTGCTTCTTTCTTGCTGGTTGTAGTTCAAGTTCTTCATTGTCTTCCCCAGTATCAGAGCCTTCAGATACCACAGCAGCATGTAGCATGCTTCCAGGCAAGTTCCCTTGATTATGTTCATCTTCATCTCCTGAGTCCTCATCAGTGAAGTCTCCTGAGGCATTATCAGGTGGTAAGATGAATATAATTTCTTTCTCTTTGGTGGATTCATCTTCCAGAGAATTCAGAACTTCAAGCAGCTTAGCAGATCTTATCTTAGGGCTAAGCAATTTTCCAGATGCATCTCCTCTAAAAGTAAGTACAGAACATAGACATTACCAGGAGGGAGCATACTCTGGATTAGATCATCTTTCTTTACCTATTATTTTTAGAGGTGATACTAAATAGGAAGAAAAAAATATTTCCAAATTTTTACCCAGGCATGCAGGAAAAATAAAACAGAAGGAAATGATGAATAACTGCAGACTTTGCCCAATTTTAAAATAAAAAGGTACCTTAGGGAGCATTCAATTCACTCTTTTCTTTTTGCAGATGACAAAACTAATGCCTGGGAGGGTCAAATAACTTGCTACAACTGAAGATGGCAGAATCAGGCAATGCTTGCTCCATTATGTCACACTCGTTGCTTCAAATCCACAGAATTCACAACCCAACCCACAAACACTAATTTCCAAATCCTATTATTAGGAAAATAAGCATGAGTTATGCAAGTCTTTGGAAAAACTAAGCAGTTTTTCCAGTAACAGCACCCAAAAAACGAAACATCATCTTTTTGGATACAGAGTAGGTAACCTACCCACTGGTGGCACTAAACCATTCCCTACAATATACACTTTCTCTTTTTCTATCCTTTTTCATCTCGCTTTACTTTTTTCCATTTCCTTTATTTTTATCTTCCCTTCTTACCATTTCTCTGATTCTTGGGCACTGTTTAGGTATACCAGCAGCACTTTAATTTGGTGACTATTATTCTCAATAATAAATGTTTTGTTCTGGGTATGTGACATCAGTGTCTTAGAAAGTTACCAGGGGTGAAGGGGAGAGAAGGCCCAAGTCAATATGGCGGCACAGAAGCAGGAAAACTCTGTGGGCTCTCCCATAACCACCTCGAATACCTATGAAATATGACTCTAAACAAATTTTAGAACTACAGAACCCAGAAAGTGACAGAGAAACAAAGGTCCCACTGAAGGCAGCCCAGCAGAAGGACAGGAAGGGTTTATCACAGTGTGCTGCAAGCCAAGCCAGCCCCACATGAGCCCGCGATTTTACCCCGAGGGTGGCCCAGCCTCTGATGGAGCATTCAGGAAAGTGGATCACTGGCAGCTGTGGCAGTTTCCAGAATTATCAACCCATAAATGCCAAAGACAAAGTAAAAGGTCAGTGGAACTCAGCTGGATTTGGGGGGGAAAGAGGAGCAAGTCCAGTCCTCTGCCCCCAGAGTCAGAAGCAGCAGAAGCGGTGGCCGCTGCCTCCACATAGCTGCTTCAGAGCTCCTGGCCTGCAGATCTTAGGGGGGCCAAGCAACCATTCAGAGGCTAAGCACTCTTGCCTTAACCTGCCTGGATCTGGACCATGGTCTTGGGTGGTGGTCCTAAAGAGTGTGACCAGTGAGCCAAAGCTGGTTGGGGTTGTAGAGATGGTGCCCTCCTAATAGCTCTGGCAGCTGCAAAAACACCAGTGATTTAAGACAAAGCTCTCTCCTCTGGAAGCAGAGTTCTACTGTGGCAAAGAGCTCAAAAGTCAAGTAACTGACTGGCAACATGAGCAAGTAGAGGAAGCAAAGCAAGTACAGCCATACAACTTTAGGTTCCTTTTTTTGGGGACAAAAAGGATCAAAGCATGAAACAGGAAGAAGACAACACAGTCAGAACTCCCACACCAAAAGCTTCTGAGAAAAATATGAATTGGTTACAGGCCATGGAGGAGTTCAAGAAGGATTTTGAAAAGCAAGTAAGAGAAGTGGAGGAAAAATTGGGAAGAGAAATGAGAATGATGCAAAAAAAATCATGAAAAGAGAGTCAACAACCTGACTGAAGAAAACAATACCTTAAAGAACAAAATAACCCAAATGGCAAAAGAAACCCAAAAAGCCAATGAGGAGAAGAATGCCTTCAAAAGCAAAATTTGCTGGATGGAAAAAGAATCTCAAAAGCTCACTGAGGAGAATAATTCCTTCAGA
>CM053593.1:196832612-196856125 GCA_028646575.1 Pseudocheirus occidentalis | reverse complement strand
AAAAAAAAAAAGAGTCAATTGCAAAGTTCTCCTTAAGAAAATAAAGTGCGACATGCATAGCTCAAAAAATGACTGGGTCTAATGTCTGGGTCATGCTAATAAAAGAAAAATGAAAATACAACCAAAGTTAATTTACACTTTCAAAGCTACACTAATCAAATTGCTAATCACCAGAACAAAATCATAAAGACCAAGCACAACTCAAATGAAGAGGACAACCCCAAGTCACCTTCATGGAGGTGGGTGGTTTACAGGTGTTGTACATGCCACTATGTAATGATTAGTAGTATTGGTTTTTTCCTTTTCTTTTTCTTTTCTATTTTTTTTATCTTTAAAACATACTATTTGTTATATAGGATGGTTTTGTCACCCACAAAGGATGCAAGGCAGGCAAGAGATACTGGGAAAAACAATGATGCAGAAAACAGGGAATATCAATACATGACCTAGAAAAGAAGTCAAAGAAAGATAAACTATGATACTTGAAAATCTTGACCATAAAAAAAACCTAGATAGCATATTTAAGAATTCATGAAGGGTGGAGCCAAGCTTGTGGATTTGGGGCAGTCACTCAGTTGAACTCTCCCAATGTCCTCACCAAACAACTTTAAAACAACATCTTAAATCAAATTTTGGAGTGGCAGATCCAATAAAAGGTCAGGGTAAGATATTTTTCCAGCCAAGAAAACCTTAAGAGGTTGGCAGAAGTCTGTGGCACAGGTATAGAGGCTTATCCAGAGCCCACATAACAGAGCACTGGTAAACCAGCAGCAGAAGCTTTAAGAGCTCTCTGACCAGAGACAGTAAAAGGATCAGACAACTGGTCATAGATTACAAAGGATCTTTTTCTGGCACTGGGTACAGCTAGCAATAATTGGCAACTCTATTGTGCATACACAACTCTGGGTTACACTTCCAGGATAGAGAGAGGAACACCAGTGGTCAGTAAATAGGGAGCAGGAGCGCTGGTCACAGTTCCAAGGCAAAAGGACCACTAGCACTTGCAGATACAGGAAACCAAGGGCCATTCCTGGGTAAAGACCAGAATACAGATCAGAAGACCAGTGACCAAACCTCTCCCAGGATCATACCACCTTGGAAGCACTGAAAACTCACAGACCTCTGAAAACAGCAGCACAAAAGAGCCTGAAGCTTGGGACAGTGCTTCCCAATCCCCATATGAGCAGGGCCCATGACATAAATCAATAAATAGATTGAAAAAAATGAACAATCAACAAAAAAATAATTTGACCATTAAAAAGGTATTATAGTGGCAGTGAAAACCAAGACAAATTCAAAAGAATATGAAAATAGCTATATACAAAGTCTCTAAGAAAAATGCTAATGGACCCAAGCCAAAAACAATTCCTAGAAAAGTTAAAGAAAAAGATAAGTGTGATAGAGGAAAAAGTGGGAATAGAAATGAGAGAGATGCAAGAAAATTATAAAAAAGAAAATGAACAGCATAGTTAAGACACGAAAAATATTGAAGAAAACAGACCTTAAAAAACAGACTTGGACTAATGATAAAAAGAGGCACAAAAGTCTACCAAAAAAAAACTCCATAAAAGAAAAATTGTCCAAATATAAAAGGAAATACAAAAATTCTCTGAAGAAAAGAACTACTTAAAAGTTCAGAACTAGCCAAATTGGAAAAGAGGTACAAAAGCCACCTGAAGAAAATAATTGCTTAAAAATTAGAATTGGACAAGTAGAAGGTAATGATTCCATGAGACATCATGAAATAGTAACTCTACCCAGGGATCACATGGCTAGTCAAGTAGGTATTTTTTTTTTAGAAAATATTTAAATATTTTCAAATTTATTTTAGTTTTCAACATTGATTTCCATAAGATTTAGAGTTACAAATTTTTCTCCCCATCTTCCCCCTACCTCCCACCCCAAAACAGAGAGCCTACTGAATACTGCTTCCCCCAGTCTGTTCTCTCTTATATCCTCCCTCATCCCCCCCCTACAATTTTCTAGTAGGGCAAGATGGATTTCTAAACCCCAGGGCCTGTATAACTTATTTCCTAGATGCATGTAAAAAGCCATTTTTTAAAAAAACATTTTGAGTTCTAGATTTTTTCCCTTCCCTCCTCAGCCATCCCCACTGGGAAGACAAGCAATTCAATATAGGTTGTACATGTGTAGTTAAGTGAAACATTTCCATTGTAGTTATATTGCGAGACTAACTATAATTCCCTCTCTCCCATCCCACCCCCCACTTAATCTATTTTCTCCTTTGACCCTGTCCCTTTTCAAAAGTGTTTGCTTCTAACTACCCTCTCCTCCAATCTGCCCTCTTATCCCCTTCCCCGATATTTTCCTGTAGAGTAAGATACCCAATTGAATGTGTATGTTATCTCCTTCTCAAGCCAAATTCAAAGAGAGTGAGGTTGACCCATTTCCTTTCACCTTCCTTTTATTCCCCTGCATTGTAACAGTTTTCTCTTGCCTCTTTTATGAGATAATTTACACTAATTTATCCCTCCCTTTCTCCTTCTCCCAATATATTCCTCTCTCACCTCTTAATTTTATTTTTTTAGATATCATCCCTTCCTAAACAACTCATCCTGTGCCCTTTATGTATACATGTACATACGCATACAATTACATTTATATTTATACACACATACATCCTCCTATACATACATATGTGTGTACATATATATTCCCTTCAACTATCCTCATACAAAGAAAAGTCTTATGAGTTACAATTATCATTTTTTCCATGTAGTAGTAGTAAATAGTTCAACTTTAATAAGTTCCTTATGATTTCTATTTCCTGTTTACTTTGTCATGCTTCTCTTGCTTCTTGTATTTGAAAGTCAAACTGGAACACTAATGCATTATTGGTGGAGTTGTGAACTGGTTCAATCATTCTGGAGAGCAATCTGGAACTATGTCCAAAGGGCTATAAATAAGTACATTCACTTTGACCCATCAATACCACTTCTCAGGTTGAGATCACAGAAGAGGGAAGAGGACCCATATGTACAAAAATATTTATAGAAGCTCTTTTTGTGGTGGCAAAGAATTGGAAATCAAGGGGATGCTCATCAATTGGGGAATGGGTGAACAAGTTGTGGTATATGAATGTAACAAGATACTACTGTGCTATAAGAAATGAGGAGCAGACGGACTTCATAATAACCTGGAGAGATTCATATAAATTGATGTTGAGTGAAAAGAGCAGAACCAGGAGAAATTTGTACACAAATGTGACAACTAACTTTGATAGACTGGGTTCCTCTCAGCAATGTAAGGTTACAAGACAACTCCAAAAGACTCATGATGGAAAGAGATGTCCACATTCAGAGAAAGAACTACAGAATTTGAATGCAGATTGAAGCAAACTACTTGCTCTCTTTTTCTTGTTTTGTTTTGTTTACTCTTTCCCACCGTTCATTCCATTGGTTATAATCCTTCTTTACAACCCGACTAATGTTTAATGTGAAGGTATTTTTAGATCGTATATTTGACTGCATACCATTATGGGGGGAGAGGGAGGAGAAGGAGGGGGAGAAAATTTGAAACTCAAGGGATTGTGGAACTGAATGTTGAAAACTAAAAATAAATAAATAAATTCATAAAAAAAAAAAAGAAGAAGAGACCTACCAGCCCTAGGTTCCACAGTCTTGTTGAGACCTTCTTCCATGAACACAAATCGTCCTCCACCAAAGTCTTCCATATAATCTGAGAGATACAGCAATGAGGTGTAATCAAAGGAACCATATGTTGTCTATAAACCAAAGAAAAGTGAATGGAATCAGATTGTTTGCTATTTATCTGTGGAAATAAAATCTCAAAAGTCTCATGTAAGAGTTCCCACTTCTGATTGGTCCTAATTTATCTGAAAGTTAATGAAAAAAATAAATAGCTCTCATTTTCGTAATCCTTTGCAAATGTCTTTGATGGAGTCCTTGGGTGCTTATGCTTGGACCCTAATTCCAAGATTACATTTCTCTCTAGCCTCAAAATACTCCCTAGTCCAAGGACACTATGCCTAGCAATAACTCATGAATGGGCCTCAGTAAGACAAACTACCTTTCCCCATCACAAGAACAAGCTGATCTCTGAAGAAATTCTCTAGTAAAAACAGAACTATCTTGTAACCACAAAATGATCATGTATTGATTCCCAAAGTTATCATAGGTTAAGCTACAGTCATCAACTCTCAAAGATATCTTGTTACAGATGTAACAGACCAAAAATACACCCCTGAGAAACCCCTTCCCCAGGTTTTCAGTAGTAAATGAAGGCAGTGACCAAGATTGTAAATTATCACCTGATTAGCATATCTGCCAGATAATCTACTACTTTTCCTATATAAACTTTAGCATCACTCCTGTTAAGTTGCAAGTTCCTTAGGGAATGCAAATTCCTTAATGTTGGCATTACAATAAACCCTTGCCACCTTGACTTGAAGAATGCTTGCGTCCATGAATTCATTCCAGACAACCCTCTCCTGTACTACAGTCTTTGGGGTGTCCCTGAAATCCTCAACCCCCAACCTCAACATCTTGACAATGTAAAAGAAGGATATGCTGGCCAATTCATTTCCAGGCTAGAGAAAACTGAAGAGGTTATGATCTGTATTACTGAGGGGAACATTCAAATAAAATTACAGCTCTATCTTAATTAATGAGGTGATGGGACCTGGATACCTAAAAAGAAAAGACCATGTCTTTGAAAGCAATCTAGTCCCTGAATTTTCCCATACATTTCACCAGCCCAGAGCACTGATACCTCTGCCCAAGGCAAGTGGCCCACCCCAGCTGACCTAGATCACCTAACTTGATGTCCTTTCACTGTGCTCTAGTGCTACCCCAGACTACTTGAATATAATGACCGCTCTTTAATCCCATCTAGATCACCTAATTAGTTTACCTGCTTTCACTGTGGCACCAGGCCTACCCCAGACTACCTCTCCTTAATCTCATCCATATCCTTTCACTGTCTCTTTTGTATATAAGCATCAATCTCACTACCATGAAATTGCAGGTTGATTAGGAACCCTGCCCCCTTCTATAGGCATTACAATAAACTTTGCCACTTGACTGGAAGATGGTCTGTGTGTGCCAGGTGATTCCACCTTGTACCCTGACACTTAGGGTGTTCCCAGAAACGCCAAACTGTATCATGAATATTTGAATACTCTGGGTTATTCTAATGTCTTTTGTCTAGGTTCTCATGTATAACTAAATTTTTGCTTTATTCAGGCCAAACACTTCTATTAAAATGATTAGAAAGTTTAGATCAATGATTAATCAAGACAATAGCTTTTTCTATAGCTGCTATTAAGTGCCAAAAAAAAGTAAAAAGTTTTAATGGAGAACATTTCCCAATCTATTTACTTGACAAATATTTAATAAGTGAATATTCTGTGCAGTTGTAGTTGAAAGTGACTTCAGAGGCTGTCTAGATTAACCCCCTTCATTGAAACTGAGACCCACAAACTGAGACCAAGTTCAGAAAAGTAGAAAGTGGATTAGAACCCAAGTCCTCTTCCAGTGTTCTTTTCATGAAGTTACAACCATTTGTTTCTTCAGAGCTAGCAACAATCTCAAATGCTTAAAATACACACACACACACACACACACACACACACACACACACACACACATACACACACACATATTCTTTTCCTTAAAAATACAGAATTAGCAACTCCCTACTAGTATGAGTTGCTAGATAAGGATTTTCATTGATTGTCATTACATTCATTACATCTTCATTTCTAAGGGACTTTTTAAAAGTCCATTTTGTTTTAAATGGAACTACTTAACTAAGTCTTTAAAACCAAATCACTCCAGCTTTCACTGAACAACCAATAATAGCCCCTAGCCCAAGCCTTGGTGGCTTATAGTTTAGAATTTGAGTGTAAATAATAACTGTTTTCTGTTCAGGCCAGAAACTTGGAAGGTCTTCCTTCTCCTCCCAGACAAATATCTCTGTGTATGGTAAATTGGGCCATCTTTTATCTCAGTTCTTACCTAGACCTCAGTCATTGAATGGGCATGGCCTCAGACAAGCTGAGACGTGGGAAAGACTTTAATCTAAAAAGGCCAACGTCACCCACTGCATCCTGGGCCACAGCCAGTGATCTCGTTGACTTTTGTCTTGTCACTAGGCTTTGATGATTGGAGGAGTGAGGCTGATGACTCTACAGCAGCTCTCCCTTGCTTGAATACAATTCTCTTGCAAGTTAAGACATCACTCCCATGATGTCACTGGTCGTCTTAGAGAAAGAAGGACAAACAACAGCTGGTCATCCCCCATGCCTAGAATGTATACCCTCCTTACCTTTGTTTCCTTTAGGACACAGCTCAAGCATCGTCTTCTGAGTAAAGCTACCATAAAAACCAGTATGTACTAGCATGCCTACTCCCTCCCTCCCCGTCATCACCCCTGCACTGGTTATATTCTCTTTCTTTCCCCTATCTTGGTGAACCAACTCAATTCTATATTATTCTCTTAAATTGCTTGTCCCCTTGTCTCATCACTAATCATGCTTTACCAAAACCAAAACCTAGATTACTGCCATCATCTACCTCCTTTATTTTGATTTAAATATGCTCCTGAATGGAGCTGGAAGAAATCATAAAACTATGCTGACTGGGTCCATGTCCTCCCACTCTTCTGGATGTTACCAGGAGCTCAGATTCACCTTCTCCTGAGGCTAGATGAGTGGTTTCTCTAAGTACCAATTCCTTGCAGATAATATCCATTTTAAGGCCTCGACTCCCCATATATTTATCTTCTACCATAGGAGCATTCATCAACAGTTCTTCCTCCCACCAGTTGGTCATTCCATAAGCATTTAATAAGTGTCTACTATGCTCCAGACACTGTTCTAATCTTATTCCCCATCTGGATGGACTACTTTAAGACTTCTCTGACATCATCATGCCCCAGGAACCTCATCATCTGCAAACTTCATCACCCTGCAAGATTTGATCTACCTTGGTTCTCACATTTGATCACTACCCTCTGCTCCTCTAATTAGAAATCAGGGCCACGAATTTCAAAAACTCTATTTAAGGAGCTGATTCAGCATAGAAATCTCCTCACCAGGTATAAATATGGGAACACACAAAAATGTCCCCCCCACACACACACACTCACACATACAACCCCCTACCTTGTCAATATGAGGATGCCAGTATTCATCATGAGTTGTCTTGGCCTCTGTACTGTTTATCCGGGAGAAGAAGGTAGGCTTTGTCAGATACATGGATGAAATGTTGATATCAAAAGCTCGACCAATTGTGTGTTGGATTTTTTGCCTCACATCACTGTAAATAAAACAACTCGCTTTAAAAACAAATTTCACACGCAAAGTAAATATTTTCATTATCTTTAACATGACCCACAACAAATGATTTCATCAGGATGGAGAAGTTCCTGGTAAAGGAAGTCCCTACTATACTAACATAGATCTGCAACCTTAATAGTCTTTGATACTCACTTAGGACGCTGAGAGAGTAAGGTTCGTAGCCAGTATGTCAAGCTTTCCTGACCCTGCAGTCAGTCTTTTATACGCTATTATTCTTCTGTCTTTCTGCTAGGCACACACTGGATACTAAACACTGACTTACATCAAGATACGTTCCTGGTAAATATGCTATAAGTCAAAATTATATAAATGGAATCTGATCTTCCCATAAGAAAAAAACCAGAAGTGGTACTGATGGGGTGCTTGTGCTTGGACCCCAGCTTTAGGAACACACCTCTCCCCAGTCCAAAGGCCCTATCTCTGGCAATAATTCATGAGCAGGCCCTAGTGAGGCAAACTATCTCTCCCTGTTACAAGGACAAGCTGACCTCTGTAGAATTTCCCTACTATGAACAAGGTTATCTTGTAACAAACCCAAAACACACCCTTTTAGAAGCCACCCCCTCTCCCCTGCCCCTGGGGTTTCCAGTAGTTAACGATGCCTATGCCCAAAGCACTGAAAGGAACTGTTCACTACCTAATTAGCACACTTGGCACACTATTCACAGCACTTTTTCTATATAGACTTTAACATAACTACTGTTAGGATACAAGTTCCCTAAGGAGCTCTGCCCGCCATTTAATTGTTACAACAAACATTTTGCCACTTGGCTGGAAAATTGCTTGAGTCCATGAATTCTTTCCAGACAACTCCATGACGAACCTCAATATTTTTGAGGTCCCTGCACCCATAAAACTGTATCATTTAATGGCATGTCTGAGGTCTCAAGCCCTCTCCTAGTCAAGGTAAGCTTTCCCCTTCCCCTTTCCCTGTAGTTGGGTCATCCCACAAACACTTAGGGAGGCTTGTCAGGAGGACTCTGAGTCAGGCCTGCTGTAGGCTCTGGGTTGGGCCTGCAACAGGCCCTTGGTAGAATTCCCTCTTGACAAGAAATGCCTTGTTGTGGGAACACGTGGTCATTTCCCTCTATAGCACACCAGTAGAGTTGTGACTATAGGCATTTATTGGTTTCTCTTTCTCTTTAAGGTATACAGGCAAAAAGGTGGGCAAATTCCCCCCCACACTTGAGGATCAGCCCCTAGGTTATTTTTTACAGAACCAGAAAAAATTCAGTCTCCAAGACCTTAAAAAGGAATATCTTGCCTGCAATCTAGAGGACCAAGGAAAAAAATGTCTGATTTGTGCAGAGGATTTCTGACAGGACTCTCTGAGCTTTTGGATTCTCCCCATCATTATCTCTATAACTCTGTTCTGTGTTTGTTTCTCTGTGGTGCAAGTGAGTGTCTGTGTGTAATCTGACACACTGTAGGATTTAAAATGCAGCCAGTCAGTCAACAGGAGAAGCCTCTAAGGGCAGCAGCAGGACTTTTCTTGGAATGATTCTTTCTCTTTCTCTCCTCCTCTCCCTCCCTCCCTGATTGCAAGAGCCTCAGAGCAGTGGGTAGATGGGAGAGAAAGAAAGAGAAAAATACTTTGCAATTTATGTATATGGTTGATAAAGATAAGTAGAGCAGGATAAGAGAAGCATCAGATCAAAATTGGAAAGAAATGAGATATGTGTAGTATTAAAGGGGCTTTACTTAAAGTCTACCAGAGAAATAAGTAGATTGAAGGAAAGGCAAGAAATGGAATGAAGAGAATGTGTAGAAAGGAAAAGGAACGAGAGGAACATGGGTGGAAAGAAAGGCATAATCTATTTTC
The DNA here is from genome assembly GCA_028646575.1 of Pseudocheirus occidentalis. Classification (NCBI taxonomy): domain Eukaryota; kingdom Metazoa; phylum Chordata; class Mammalia; order Diprotodontia; family Pseudocheiridae; genus Pseudocheirus; species Pseudocheirus occidentalis. Next base: position 196,846,961 of record CM053593.1, on the reverse strand, counting down.
GTAAACACTATGAACAGAGGGCTTGAGAGTAAACAGTTTGGAAAGTTCTGGAAAGAACCAAGCTGTGGAGGGATAGACAAGAAAAAAGAAATGGGGAACCTATTCCCCTCAGATCAAAGAGAAGCAGGTTTACTAGAATTTAACCATTTCCTGCCTTACCTAAAGAGAAAAGTTTTTGTCTACCAGGCACAATCAAAAGGTAATTGATGACAGCAAAACAATACTAATGGGGGACCTCCCCCTCTCTGAACTTTCTAACCACAAAATAAATAAGAGGTTAAGGAGGTGAACAGAATTTTGGAAAAGTTAGACATAGTAGACCTCCAGAGAAAAATGAATGGGGATACATATATACCTTTTTCTCAGCAATACATAGCATCTACACAAAAAACGTTCATGTACTAGGGCATAAAAACTTCACAATCCAATGCAGAAAGGCAGAACTATTTAATGCATTCTTTTCAGATTATGATGCAATAAAAATGATAAGTAATAAAAGGCCATGGTAAGACAGACTAAAAATTAATTGGAAACTAAATAATCTAACCCTAAGGAATAGAGTGAGTCAAACAATAAATCACAGAAACAATCAATAACTTAATCCAAGAGAATGACAATAATGAGACAACATACTAAAACTTATGAGATGAAGCAAAAGCAGTTCTTAAGGGAAGTTTTATATCTCAAAAAGATAATTGAATCCATTCTGGTCTCATTTTAGGTGAAATATGTCTCTCCTAACTTGACGTCCAAGATAAATCAGAATTTATATGTCTGTGTAAAGTAATTTGGAAATGCATTCAACAATTTTGAAGTCACCTAAATAGTAATGGATTTGTTTCAAATACATAATATTGTTTCGAATAGGTAAACTTTTGTATTAGTTCCAGAAAGTGTGGTTTATACTGTTATGGGCAAGGGAAATAGTGAGTATCAACAAAGTGACCACAAAGTCCAATAAAAAGTTTAAGGAGCTTTAATAGAAATTAATTTAGCCATGGTAACTTACTCTCTTAGCCAATTAGAAGAGAGAAGCAGCCTGATGCAGAAATGCAGGATCTTTTATACCATTTTGGGTTTCTAACAACATCTCAGTAACTAAGCTAATTAATATCCAAACATAATCAGTAACTAAAACTAAACTGGTATCCAGAAACAATCCATAATCAAAACAAATTGATAAGTTGCTGAAGTAAGAGAGTTTGTGATTACAGGGCATAAGAACAGAACATAAAGAAGAATGAATAGGAACATCTTTAGACAGGGGATTGTAGGGTAAGCAGATAGGAGTACGGGGCACAATGACCTGAGCACGTAGAAGAAAAATGAATACCTAGCTTGGTTCCCACACCCCAGCCTGGCTTATAGACAGGTTCACTGTCTTCTAACTTGCTGATTTCTAATTTCACAAAGTATCACATAACTATTTCCTGGCTACTTCATTAAGTCCATGAAGTTTCTACTTAAGTAGTTCCTGCCCATTTCATTCCTCTCTTTTGTTTTTGGAAAGAATCCAATCATGGATTCCTGACTGCTTATGGCTGTTCAACATGTAGCAGGACCATGGGTATGACAGGCTGGACCCGATTCTGCACATAGCCTCAGAAGGAGGGGTTGGCTAATGATGTTCATTCTGGGTGATCAATCAACCAGAGATTCAAACCAATTAGTCCCTTATACCTGGGCAACTTCTTTCTTTACCATGCTGCCTTACCAAAAAGGGACAATTTTTGAGTGCTTTGTATAGAGACAACAGGCTTTTCCCAGGGCCATACAAAGATCTCCTTGCTTAAGGAATAAGAGAGATCCAGCCCTCACCAGTTTTGCAGCACAACCTCAGCCAAGGAATCTAGGGAGATTCCCAGATAGGAAATTTGTCTTTCCAATTTTTTATCTACCTGTGTGTTTAAGTAAGCACATTTAGAGCTTCCTGTGACCAGGGTGGTCGTGCCCACAGCAGTGGGTTCAGCAATGCCCAGTTCTACCAGGAGGGGAACAGGGGAATGAGGATAGGGGCTCACTTTGCTCAGGTAGACAAACCAAAATGCTCCCAGCCCCTTTTCCCAGAGCAAAAGAAAACCTAGAGTAGGACATAAACCAGACAACCCTGGGTCCTTATTAATTTCAATGATAGCAGCTCACAGTTTAACATAGGGTGAAAGGACACAAACTACCTGTCCTTGCATGTCCCTCAATGGCCTTTTTGTCGGGGGATGCCAATTACGGGTACTGAAGTTAAAACAGTGTTGCAAACAAAATTACAAATGCAGTTACAAACAAGATTACAAATACAGATGTAATTACAAACAAGGTTACAAATACAGACTGAACTTACAACAATGTTACAGAGTTACAAATGCACCCCAATACCTGGGGACCTGATCCACTTTGGTTCCCCTCTCTTATCTGTCTGTTGGGGATAGAACAGTGGCTCAGTATTGGATTTTGGAGCTGCAAGGTGGTTTTGCTTGAATGGTATGGTTCCTCCCTGCCCACATTCCCCAGAACTAGCTTGATGATGATGCCAAAAACAAAACACTCATCAGGCCTGTAGGTGTTAACAAATGCAGTTAGGCTTCTGGGTAGCATCTATTGCCAGATTCTTCCTCCATTCCCTCACCTTGGGGCTAGCTAGGGTAGGTCACATTCCCAAGGGAGGCCATTGGAGATGTTCAGAGAAATTTTGGGACCCTGGGCAAGGCTTTAGCTTATCTACCAATTCAAAATGGGGCCTGGGTCTGAGGCCTCTTGTTAAATGGGAGCCTATGCCCTTTTCCAAAGGTACCCCAGCTCTTAGTGTACTAATTCTTTCCAAACAACTCTGCCCTGGTATTTTGAGGTCCCTGCACCACTAAAATTGCATCACTGTGATATAGTGTAAAGAATACAGTGTCAGAATAAAAAGAACAGGATTCCGGACAGGGTTCTCCTTGTTAGTATATCAACTATTTGGTCTTAGGCAAATGACAGCTCCTGAATCTTAGTTTCCATATAGGTAAAGTATGGGTGTTTGCTGGAAGGAACAATGAAATAATGTATGTAGAAGTGCTTTTAATAAATTACCTTTACCTATACCTATAAGCTATTATTTATAATGGAGGAAAGTTTTAAAAGATCACTTTACTTTTAATTGATCCTTTTGGCTGTAACATTATATACATTTTAAAAATATATTTTCCTGCCATACCCACTGAGCCATATCCTGTATAAAAAAATTTTAGGGATAGCTAGGTGGCACAGTGAATAGAGCACTGGCCCTGGAATCAAGAGGAACTCAGTTCAAATCTGGCCTCAGACACTTAACACTTACCAGCTGTGTGACCTTGGGGAAGTCACTTAACCCCAATTTCCCTGCCCTCCCCCTCCAAAGAAAAAAAGGAAAAAAAATTTTTTAAAGAGGTGGGGAAAGGTCATTTGGCAAAACCAACATATATAGTGTTTAAAATATTTTACACCCACAGATTTTTACCACTGCAAAGAAGGGAGGGAGCTGCATTTTCTCATTTCTTCTCCAGAGCCAAGCTTGGTCATTGTAATTATGCAATGTTCAGTATTGTTCTTTCCAGTTAACATTGCTGAAGCCACTCTGTATATTATTTTCCTAACTGAAGTTCTACTAACTTTACTCTGTATCAGTTCATCTTTCTGACCCTACCCTTGATACCTATGCCACTTTGGCAAAGTCAATAACCTTCTTAGGGCCTCAGTTTCTATATGTATGAAAAGAGGAAGTGCCTTTAAGGTTCTTTACAGATTTAAATCTTTGATGCCTGAATCCTACATGAATTCCTATGATTCTTTTAATTTTTCATATCTGCCATTTCTTAAAACACAATAATATTCCATTACATTTGGATAAGAATTAGTTGAGCCTTTCTCCAACTGAACATGATGACCAATTTTTAAAAGAAATTATAATAAATCCTACATTCCACTGCAAATATTTCCACATAATAGAAACTTTTTAACATATATCAATTAAACATGGCAACATAATAGCCCATCACATAAAATCATACTGGTCTGAATAAAGGAAAAACTTTTCCCACAAATCTAGTTTATATGATCAGGGTTGTTTTTGTTACTTACATATTCCTTCTTTTCAAAACTACATATTTCTTTTTATTTTCAAAGAGACTCACTTTAAGGAGTTTGATGTATACAACACCATGGTATAGCACACAAAATTATTATTTTAATCTGAAACCCTGCCTCATTTTTATTGCAACAACTCAGAAGGTGAAGCAACATTGTCATTAGATCTATAGAATACATGAGAATTTACAAACTGAGATTTTGAGAGGCATCAATACAGAGATTTAGTGAATTTAATGTTTTTTGTTAGGGGAAGAAAAATGATTTAGGGGTATCTGATTTCCTGAGGATGGTTCACTGCAATTCCCCTATATTAAACAAGCTAAAAAAAACTAATAAATTCAACAAACATATTAAGCACCTACCATATCCAAGGTACTAGGGGGAAAGAGTGGTCTTGAAGGACCATGGTATATTTATTATGGATCAAGTTATTGATCATTCTGGGGACTTTAAGACAGATAATCTTTCTGCCATCAAAATTTACAACTTTCTGATACTTAATAAGCATTTATTAAATACCTACTATGTGCTAGGCACTGTGCTAAACAGTGGGAATATAAATATTAAAAAGTATGACGCAATATCAACACACTGATTATCAATGTGGCATTTATAAATATATCATGCAGCCAATAAGACTGAAGGCTAGACATTTTGTCCTGTTCTTGCTGGCTCTGAAAAACTCCCCTACAAGAGTGGGAACTGTGGCAAAGGAAAAGCAATTACAACTGTGTCTATAGGCCAAGAACATAAGAAAGAAGCCCAACAAGTTAACAACCTTGTGAAGTAACAGGAGAGAACTTTAATCCCTAACTTATCCACTAAGTACTTTCCACCATTACTCTTCCTGTTGTTGCAGGGCAAGTGCAGGTAATTAATTTAGCAGATACTTAGCCCTTAGTAACTAAGGGCTAAGTAACTCTGTGAAAGACACAGAAGGTGTGAATTCTGTCTTCTGTTGCTGACATAACAGGAAGGGGTTGGCTGAGACAGGAAGTCAATGTGTGTATGTATATAAGAAGAACCCAAGAGAGAAGCAGTCAGAAACAAGAATTTTTTCTTCAGGCAGGCTCCTGGTGGAAGAAGCTGTTCTGCTGAGAGATATGGTGAAGGCTGGAGTTGCTGCCAGGAAGGCTTTCTGGAAGGTCGAAGTGGCTGCTGCCTCCTAGAAGGCCACAGTGGCTGCTGCCTCCTGGAATGCTGAGATTTCTTCTGGGTCCTAGGCCAGCCAAACTGCTGGAAGACTGAAAAAGCATGACCAGGAAAAAAAACTTTGTTTGTTTGTAGCTTGGTTGATCCTTAAGTTCCTGGTAACAGAAGTTGTGAAGGTTTTGAGATGTGCTTGACCCTGTGAACTTCAGTGTGTAACAAGAGCTGCCCAGAGGACTGGACAAGAACCTGGGAGCTGTCTGTCTCTGAATCTAGGTGACTGGTAGATTCAGTTAGGAGCTGGGACCATGGAAGGGGATCCAGGGAGTCTGAAAGACCACCCCAAATCAAGAGAAAGAAAAGTCCTCTCCTTGGATACTGAACTGATGAAATTGAAGTTTACTAGACACTGAGGGGTGGAGGGTTTGTGTAATTTTCTAATGATAGTATTTAATGATACTTAGTGACTGATTGCTAGATAAGTGACTGGTTAAGTCAATCTATAACATGAGTGGAAAACTGATTATTATATTGTGAGATGACCGAATGACTGAGCGAAGAGGCAAACCTCCTTAGGGATATCAGATGAATATTCTTTTGTTCTTTGTTCTAAATACTGTGATCACTTTGGTTAAAACTATGTGGCCAATCTAATATTAAGCTATTGTGAACACTATATTGTGATTTTCTGTCATAAGATGTAATGTTGTGAATATTATATTGTGATTTGTTGTGAATGTTTGCCTTGATTTATAATGGAATAAATGGAGTGTTCACTATACTGTGTAATCAGAATCTTAAAAGCTGCTCACACTGGCATTCTTTTGGGAAGCTGCTTGTGCGTGGCATTACAGCAAGCAAACTCAATAAAACTGCTTAGGATTTGAGATATCCTCGCCATTGATAATGCATGGCATATGTAGTGCAATGCATTGATAAAAGTTTTCTAATAAAAGCAGTGACTGAAATATAAAATCCCTCTAACAGTGAAAGAAATGAGACTCTAAATATCTAGAATGTAATAATAATAATAATAATAATAACAACAACAACTAACATTTATATAACGCTTTAAATTTTGTGAAGGATTTTATATTCATTATTGCATTTGATCCTATAGTTTAAATAACAGCAATGTGAGCTAAGCACTATTTACAGGGTGAAAACTACAGCTCATAAACTTGAAGTTACTTACTCATATGTATCTAGTAAAATAGCACAAATAAATACAAATTGCAAAACCAAGTATTAACAGGATGAGGAAAAAGAAGTTTGAATATATACTGCTGGTGACTATGAAATTGGATGAGTCTTTCTGGAGATCAATCTGGCTAGCATATATAAAAAGTATTGCAGAACTGTTCACACCCATTAATTATACTCCAATTAATGCTGACCTATTAATTATGCTCCAGTGCTTAAATCTCAAAGAAGTAACCAAAATAAAGTGAAAAAAACTAATTTATAAAAAGATGTTCATGACAATGCTGTTATTGTAACATATAAAACTAGGTATATCAGCCTTAGTACAAATATGCTTTTTAAAAAACATATACATTATATAGTAATATAGGATAATAAAACAAAAAAAAAACCAAAAAAAAAACCAACCTAGGTTGGATATTCAGACCTAAACCACTGGAAATACAGCAATAACTGAAAGAATACTAACTAATGTTTGATTATATCCTACAGGGCAAGAAGTACACTACAAAATCTCAGGAAGCTAAGAATGTGCCATTCCCCTTAGTTAAAGATGGAGAAAATGTTGAAGGAATTGAGGAAACTAATCTATTGAATCCAGAGCAGGGCCTCGGTCGGGAAGACCTGGATTCATCAAAACCAGCCTTGGACAATTAATAGCTCTGTGATCCTGAGCAGGTCACTTAATGTCTGTCTGCCTCAACTGTTGGTTCAACTTGAAATGGAAATAATAACAGCACCCACATTACAGAGTTGTCTTGAATATCAAATGAGATAATATTTGTAAAGCACTTAACACAGTGCCTGGCACAAAGTATGGGCTTAATTAAAGCTTGTTTCTTTTCTCCTCTCTTCCCTCCATTCCTATTTTCCTTTATAATTTATTTATTTTTAGTTTTCAACATTCATTTCCACAAGATTTGAGTTACAAATTTTCTCCCTATCTCTCCCCTACACCTTTGCCACAAGATGGCAAGCATATTGAATACTCCTTCCCTCAGTCTCCCCTCTCTTATATCCCACACTATTACCCCCTTTACTTTCTTGTAGGGCAAGATGGATTTCTATGCCCCAGTGTCTGTATATCTTATTTCCCAGTTGCACGTAAAAACAATTTTTTAACATTTGTTTTGAAAACTTTGAGTTCCAGATACTCTCCCTTCTCCCCTCCTCACTCACCCTCACTGGGAAGAAAAGCAATTCAGTATAGGTTATACATTTGTAGTTATGAAAAACATTCCCATAATAGCTATATTGTGAAAGACTAACTTTATTTCCCTCAATCCTATCCCCCCCATTTATTCTATTTTCTCCTTTGACCCTGTCCCTTCTCAAGTGTTTGCTTCTAACTACCCTCCCCCTCCCTTCTATCTTTTCCCCTCTTATTCCTTTCCTCCCTACTTTCCTGTAGGGTAAGACACCCAATTGAGTGTGTATGTTATTCCCTCCTTAAGCCAAATCCAATGAGAATAAGGTTGACTCATTCCCTTTCACCTTCATGTTCTTCCCCTTCATTGTAACAGCTATCTCCTGCCTCCTTTATGTGAGATAATCCACTCCATTCTATCTGTCTCTCTCTCCTTCTCCCAATATGCTCCTCTCTCACCTCTTAATTTTATTGTTTAGATATCATCCCTGAACATTCAACTCACCCTGTATCCCAAGCCCTTTGATCCCTTAATATAGAAGCTGCTAGATCTTGTGTTATCCTGATTGTGCTTCCACAATACTCACAAGAAACACAATTGTCTCTTCCTGACTGCTTGTAATATTTTCTCCTTGACCTGGGAACTCTGGAATTTGGCTATAATGTTCCTAGGAGTTTTCTTTTGGGGATCTTTTTCAAGAGATGATCAGTGAATTCTTTCAATTTCTATTTTACCCTCTGTTTCTAGCATATCAGAACAGTTTTCCTTGACAATTTCTTCAAAGATGATGTCTAGGCTCTTTTTTTGATCATGGCTTTCAGATATTCCATTAATTTTTACATTATTTCTCCTGGGTCTATTTTCCAGGTCAGTGGTTTTTCCAATGAGAAATTTCACATTGCCTTCTATTTTTTTCATTTATTTGGATCTGTTTTAGAGTATCTTGATTTCTCATTAAATCATTAGCTTCCATTTGCTCCAATATAATTTTGAAGGAATTATTTTCTTCAGTGAGCTTTTGAAATTCCTTTTCCATCTGGTCAAATTTGCTTTTTAAGTCATTCTTCTCTTCATTGGCTTTTTGGATGTGTCTTGCCATTTGAGTTAGTCTATTTTTTTAAGGCATAATTTTCTTCAGTATTTTTTTAGTCTCCCTTAGCAGGCCTTTCTTGCATCATTCTCATTTCTCTTCCCAGTTTTTCCTCTATTTCTCTTACCTGATTTCCAAAATCCTTCTTGAGCTCCTCCATGGCCTGCAACCAGTTCATATTTATTTAGAGGCTTTTGATGCAAGTTTTGATTTTGTTGTCTTCTTCTACTGTGTTTTGATCATCTTTGTCACCAAAAAACAATTCTATAGTTTGATTTTGCTTCCTCTGTTTGCTCATCTTACCAGCTGATTACTTGACTTTTGAGCTCTTTGCCATGGTAGAACTCTGCTTTCATATTGGAGAGTACTGTGCCCAAATTTCTGAGATTTTGTGCATCGCTTGTCAGAGCTTATTCTAGGCCTCAGAACTGTGAGGAAGACTGCCTCTCCACAGCCTCAACAAGTTCTGTCACACCAGCACTCCTTACCCCAGGGCTGCCACCCAAGACTGCATCCCACATCCAAGCAGGGCAAGGCAAGAGAATCCTGCCTCTGTGCCAGCAAAGAGATTCCTGCAACTGCCCTCTCGTCAGCCACTTGGTCCCCTCACGATTTGTGGGCCAGGAGCTCCTGTGCCAGAAGCAGGCACACAGCAGCAGCTGCAGCAGCCACCACCTCTGCCACCCTGGGGGTAGGGGCTGGACAGTGTTCTCTCATTTAGTTCCAACAGTTTCCCCACTGATTTTTTACTTTCTCTTTAGCATTTATGGGTTGAGAAGTCTAGAAACCACTACAGCTGCCTGTGATTCCTTCTCTTGAAGTCTGCTCCAGCTGCTCTGTGTTGCCAGTCTGGGCCAGCACAGCCCATTGGGGACTACACTCTACTCCCAGCCTGGCCAGGCAGACCCTTCCTTTTGGCTTGCCAGACAGTCTTCAGTGGGAGATTTGTTTCTCTCTGTCACTTTGTGGGCTCTGTAGCACTAAAATTTGTTTAGAGTAATTTTTTACAGGTATTGGAGGTGACTGGAGGGGTAGCTCAACAAATTCCTGCTCTTACTCCACCATCTTAGCTCCTTCCATTCTTACTTTCATACTAAAACTTTTTGGCCCACATAAGAAGCATTTTTGATAAATGCAGAATTTCATATTTTGATATTTTACAAGGGGAAATAACTAAAAAAAATAGAATTTCCTTTTAGAACCACAGCTAACATTATATGGAACACAGCAGGAACTGTTAGGCTACATCATTAACACAACACATGGTAGAATTATAGAAGAAAGCATGCTATATAAATATTTCAAAAATAATGGATTCAATCCATTAAAACTGGGTAGATTTGAAGACAAATTTTATGTATCTAATAAAAGGCAAACACACAAAAAATCTGAATTGGAACTGTGAAATTCAAATAAAAGTATGATTCTAAGATGGTCATTCTTTTACCTCATGTTCTCACAGTGTAAAAAATGTTATTGCCAAATTTAAAATTTTTAAGTTAGGGCATGAGCGTGCATGCGTCTGTGTGTCTGGGTGTGCGTGTGTGTGTGTGTGATCTCATAGAGAGCAGTTCACATTCACAGTTGAATTTGTGAATGTGTATTACCAAAAACAAATTACACAATTTTATTTCTAAGCAGCTGGATGTAGAAGTTCATAGATCATTACAGGAAGAAAAGAAGTTTAGATAATATATAATCTGTCACTAATATATTCCTTATTCTCTGGATCAACTTCCATTCTCATCAGTGTAATCTAGTGCAAATTCACTTTTAGCAGTCAAACTATTCTGTTTACAAAGATCACAAAGAAATCATCTTAAATTTGATCTGTGGCTAATTGTCCACCAAAAAAGACATATTCAAAGACATATGCCATATTTCTTTAATGGCCTCAATACAGACAGCTTGAACATTTAAAACAAGAAGATTTTTCTAGAGCCTTTGCTTTAACTTCTTTGAATTATTTTACCGGTATAACAGAAAATCCTCTTCTGAGAAGATATCTTGGATTTTTGCCCCAAAGTATCTGTAAAAAACAAAAATATCCTAAAAAAAAGATATGAATCACATTATAGCCTTTCTACCTATTTTCCTTACTGCCTTTAAGATCACCTTTTCCTCTACTATTTAGCTAATTAATGTGGCAAAAGAAAATTCCTAAAAAGGAACTTGTCCTTTAAAAAGCAATTATTTAAAGCTATTTATCTAGTGCATTGACAAAAAGAGATCTCCAAAAAGAACATAAAATTTACACTAAATAATACTAACATTCATTTGGGTTAAGAAATATAAATATCGGTTCCCTCACCCAACAAGAGCAAAGGCATATTTGTTTATGAAAGGATGTGGGATGAATCAGTTTGGTACAGTAGAAACAACACTGGGTTTTGAATCAAAGGATCTGGATTCAAATCCTGCCTATGCCATTCCCAATACAGGACCTTGTCCAAGGCACTTAACCTCCTTGGACTTCAGCTTCCTCATGCGTAAAACAGGTGATTGGAAAAGGGGTCCTCTGAGGTTTCTCCGAACTTTATGATTTTATGAAATTGTGTATTTTACTACTGACACAGTCAACTCAAATAAAAACTGAACAGTTCAAATTCATCTAAGACGCCCTCCTTTATATCCATCCAGCTCGTCCATTCCTCAAGGCCCAGGTAGAGATGTATCTCAAAAAATCTATGCTAAACTATTCCAAATCACATCAAACTCTCCTGTGTACTGTACTGTATCTACACATAGCTTAACTGTTAATTGTTCTCTAATGCTACATTAGCATACTTTGTCTCTTCAACTAATTATAAAATACCTGAGGTAAAAGGCAAAGCCCTAATTTTTTAAAAATTCTTCAGAGAAGTTTAAAAAATTCTGAGAATACTATATTTGTTCAATCCTTTCTAACCTCATTCAATCTTTTTCAATTGTGCCTAACTCTTCATGATCCCATTTGGAATTTTCTTGACAGAGATACTGGAGTGGTTTCCAAATCATTTTACAGATGAGGAAACTGAGGCAAACAGGGTTAATTGACTTGCCCAGGATCACACAGTTTGTGGATGTCTGAGGCCAGATTTGAACTCAGGAAGATGAAAAGATGAGTCTTAGAAAGTTTATAAATGAAATTATGAGGCTATGAATTTTCCAAATTAATAAAAATGAGGTTTAACTGCCCATAGCTAGGAACACTGGAATGAAATAACACAAATGTTATTTTCTGAGCAATATATGCTATAAAAATTAATTCAAGTTCATATACTTTTAGGATATAACAGAACGTTAGGCTAGACATGTTTTATTATTACCTGTACAGATTTACAAAATGCTTTCCAAAAGAAAGTGCTCCAGAGTGTAAGTCTAAGATGGAAGCCTAGAAAAGATGGAGAATGAAATGAAAACTTAGTAATGAAACAGCAGAAAAAATAATTTATTGACTCAGTGGAGGGATAAAAGTAGCATAACAATCTTGTTTGCATAAGAAAATAATTAATTTTTACAATTTGGTATATACACTTGTTCATTTACTTATTCATTATTTCCCTGTATTTAACATTAGGTATTTTTTCTTTCCTTCCTAATTAGTATCTCCTTTAGTTGTTAATAAATGTATAGGAATCTTGTCATTCCAAACTACAAGCTAGAAATGAAGGAAGGAGAAAGTGGTAGAACACAGGCTTAGAAGTAGATGTGAAAGTTATAAATTGTAAATAAACTATTATACAAATATTCTGCCTATTTTGATTCTAAATCATATTCCCTAAGTTTTTTCAAAGTTCAAGTAATAGAAAAAAAATTTATTTAATCCTAAACCTAAAAGCCAATTTTGTATTTAAGACTTAGATTTCTCTGGTTAAAAATTCGTAAAAACTGCAGGAAGGTGTAAAGGTAAGCAAAGAAGTACTTAGCACCTTGTTTCAGCTATTTAATTATTTAGCACCTTGTTTCAGTTCAAGTTTCTTTTAAGCTATGGGGGGGGGGGAGCAAAGTAGCATAGTGGAGAGAGCACTGGCCCTGGAATCAAGAGGACCTGAATTTAAATCTGGCCTCAGACACTTACTAGCTATGTGACCCTGAGCAAGACACTTAACTCCCAAATGCCTCAACATAAACAAGTAAATAAAGATAAAATGACTCACTATGTCAAGCACACAGTAGTTGATTAATAAGTGACTTCTGAATTACAATATTTGTTGAAATTATAGACAGACATATAAAGAGAGTGAAAACATATGTAAACTTCTTGGATATGACAAATGTAAGAATATACTTTACTTGACCATACATATTTATTATAAGGGTTTTATTTCCCCCCTTTTTTTTTTCAAATAAGGGGAGAAGTGGCTAAAAGGAACAGAAGGATATCCAGAAAGTCTAAGGAGAACAGCTCTTAAAAGTTAAATTGAAAATTTATTGTATACTTTAAAAAAAGCCTTTACATAATAATTTAGTTTCATATACAAATCCTCTTTTTCTATTACAGATATATGGAAATGCCCATTTTATTTGGTATTTAAGTTCAGGATTTAAAAAAAAAAGAATTTAATTTAATAGAGATGATGCCAGGGAATAATCCAAAGTAGCAAATATTCCAAAAGTGCTAGATTTTAGTAAATCTTTTAATATAGGCAGTTTTCACTTTTCAATCCTCTGCTTATTTGATGCTGTAGTGGAAACAATATTGGACTTGAAGTCAGGCTCTCTTAATAGCAATGGGAAGGATAGCATATCCAAATGCTTGATAACTGATTTACTTGTTCTGAATGTAATTTTCCTAATTCATAAAATAACGATAAGATATATACTACCTAACATACAAGCTTTTTCTTCAGAGGATACTTATTAAAATTTTAAATTAGTATATAAAAAGGAAATATAGTGGCTATTATCCTTTATTTCAGAATTCCCAGTGATAGCCAAGCTGATGAAGGCAATGATGACACACACACAGGATACAGGATACACTCAGGATTTCTTCTTACAACAATCCACTTTAAAACTGAATAGCCAAAAATGCATTGTGTCTTGTTATAAGCTAAGACCTCCTCACTTATATTTGATTGTTATCACAGATGTGCTAGAAATTCATTATAGAAGGATAGATTTAGAGATAGATGTATGAAACTGTAGAAATCTTCTAGTTCAAACCCCTTATTATAAAGATGAAGAAACCTGGGCCCAGCAAGGTTGGGCAAACTGGTACAAAGTCACAGAGGCAGTAAATAGCAGAATCAGGATGTGAACTCATATTCTCTGACTCTAAATCCAGTGTTCTTTCCACTATGAAGCTGCTTCCTTGATGCCTTCAACAGCTTGAAATTGAGACAATAGTGTGAAGAAGACCTGATTCAGTAAACTCTGGAAAACTGCTCTGCGTTAGATATCATATCAAGCACTCAAATTATCTCTGCTACCTATTACATGCTTAAAATAGATGGTGATATCTCTCAGAATGATATAAAATATCAACTAAAGAGGACTATTTTATAAATGTGCTGTGCTTTGGCTTAAGAAAAATCATTGTAATAGTAATCAGTTTATTAGATACTTAGGGTTAAGTAGATCAGATACTTAGGGTTAAAGTAGATCAGGTACTTAGGGCTAAGTATAGAAGGTATGAACTCTGTCCATTGGTGAAAAGGTGTGAATTCCCCTGTTGAA
>CM053593.1:196813497-196832112 GCA_028646575.1 Pseudocheirus occidentalis | reverse complement strand
AGAGACAGATGATCACTGTCACAATATGTCCACTATGAAGATGTCCGGTATAATCACACTTCCATAGCCTGTATTGAACTGAGTGTCCTTCCAGTGGAGGTGGGGGACAAGGGAGGAATCGAAAGAATCTAGAATTTAAAGTTCTGCCATACCTGCAACTAGGAATTAAGATATACAGGGGATGGGATAGGGAGACCCTCCCTGTCCTACCAGAAAATAAGATAGCAGAGCAGGGGTGGGGCTTTACAGTGGGGTTGCTGTTTTAGGGTTGGGGCAGCGGCAAGACGGGGAAAAAATGTGTAATTCAAAAATGTAATGAAAATGAAAAATTTAAACAAGGAAACAAATAAAAAACTAAATTAAAAAAACAAAAAAAACAAAAAAAGTGGAAAATGGAACAGAGAACTAATTACAGAGGAATAAAAGGACTGCCTTGCTGCAGTGAAGGACTAGTCAAAACTAGATAACATAAATTTGTAGTGGATCTAGTCAGCACAGTTGCATGAATTTCTCCTATTCTATTCAGCAGCATTGTGATTAGAATGGAAGAGGCAGATGGGAGTAGTCAAAGACTGCTATTTTTAAGATCTAAATAGTGATAAAATATGGCGGCTGGGATTTCTGGACAGTGCAATACTGAATTGGCTAAATATGGAGTCAAATTAACAAAAAAGGAAAGTGAAGGTAAATAGATACAATATGATAACCTGAATGAGTACTGAGGAATCATGAGGGAGACAGAACCAAAACTAAAAGGGGTTAATATTGGATAGGAGAGATGACAAGTTCCTTTGGGTTATCTGAAAGAGAAACATAGATGAGAAAGAATTTTAACTGTAATATTTAAGGCAGATTTTAGTCCTACTCTAATGCCCCAACATGGCAAGAGGTGGATCTGTGTTTCTGAATATAATGCCAATACAACACAAGCTATCAAGCTGGAAAATCTCTAGTACAGGTCCAGCAACAGCAGATTTATGGCTATCATCTGAAAGCAAACTAACTGAAAATGTCACTTCACTAGGAGAGTCTTGGGGTGATTAAATTTTTTGCCTGTAGCAATTGTGAAAAATGGTTTTTCTTAGTAATCATTATCTTGGAGACTTAGAACTTTAAGTACTTTCTTCCAAAGTTCAGTTTTTATTCAAAGGGACATTACTGATAATGACATTGCATTGAGTCTCCTTATCTTGGTCAAACCAAGACCCAGGCTCTGAAGTAACATAATCAAATGTCAGGCTTGAGGAAGACAATTTCTTTTGTCTAGATAGCCAAAGGCTGGGAGTGGTCTAGTGTGGTTGAGGGATGATCTGATAGAAGAGGTGTTTCCTTTGTCCAGAGGTAAATGATGATGGAGTGATATCAGCCCCTGTTGAAAGCCTACATAAACTGTGCACCCCCACACCCAGATAGGCTTTGTTCCAACACTGCAGCTCCAAGTGCATGCATGCCTGCTGCTAATCATTAAATATCATATTTTTGGCCAAAGTCTGAATTCATCAAACAGACTGCCTTGCTTTGCTTTAAAAATGCCTTTTTCTGTGTCAGCAACTCCAGAGACCAGATAAGGCTGGAAGTAGGATTTCCCCTTATCTTGGGATATATTCCATATGGGAGAGAAACAGACATCCTGACACCATAAATTCCATTTTGCATAGTAACATATGGAGATCATAAGTTTTTGTCACACAGTCACACTGAATTGGGATGTTTCTAAAATGTATTTAAGCTTTCTCATTTATTTGTTCATCAGTTAGGACTTAGCTCCTAACTCCTTGTACAAGTCTGCTAGTCTTAAGGGAATAAATGCTGTAACTGTATATCACCTAGCCTGTTGTCTGCTTTAACCAGACTTTTTAAAAGTTAACAGTTATGTTGTTGTTGGATGGGATAGACTGAATAGTATCTCATTTCATCAAAGTTAATGATTCAGGCTCCTCAGGATTTATTTTTCCAGGAATCTTAACTTTGATGGAGTCAGGTAAGTTCTACATTCTAGTTTCCAAAGAACTCCTACTAGTTTGGTTGAAGTTTGAAATTTACTTAAAGCTAGCTCAGGGGGCAGGATCACTTTGTATTAAATCACTCTGTATTAATTGGATCCCTGTGGATATCAATCTTAGAAAAATTATTGCCAGCACTAGTGCTCAGTCCACTAAAGATAGCCCAAAATTATGTTGGCCACAATAGGGCTCTTTTGGACCAGTCAAAGTTACTTCATTTTAAAACCAAATTCAGTTTAAAGGCCAAAATAACATCTAACCATGAGAGGGAATATTTTCATGGTTGAAGGCAGAGCAAGAACAAAAGGCAGCAGCCTTTTCCTTTAAGGATTGCAAAACCTTGGATTCAGCACCAACCCCAGCAGTGGCTAATTCCTTCTCTCCCTTCTTCCCCAATAGCCAATCCTGTTCTTTTCTCTCCAGCCTCTACTCCTCTTCTACCCTATTCCTTACTTCCTCCCTTCTTTCCCTTAAAGGCTCTGGTCCTGAGGAGAGCAACGTTCTTTCACTGCCATTGCCTCCCCCTTCCTTCCCTTCCCTCAAATGCCCTGGTCCAGAGGTGGACAGCTACACTCCATCCGCATGCCAGGCTACTGAACCTAATACCATTGAAGCCTGTCCCTTTAAGGTGGTTAATCAGAAAACATCAGGGTGCCAAGGCTCCCCTACCCCCATGACTGTAGAGGTGCTTCAAGTAAGAAGTTGCACGATCTAACCCCTGTTCGCTTCTATCCCGTCAAGTCTTGAATCCTTGAATAATAATAGCCAAATTGTAACAAGCCTCTAATTTGCCTTTTTTTGTCATTAAATGTGAACTTTGTATTTGTATTTGTCCTGTCAGTTTGTCTGTCAACGTGTGTGTCTCTGTCTCTGTATCATGTGTGGTATGAAAGAGTCTGTTATCTTGTAAAATCTAAACTACAGGCAGACATTTCTAAAGGCTGCAGCTAGGGAAACAAATACATAAAACTCTTTTCCTTGTAGTTTCTGGTCTGGCCAACCTGGAATTACAATAAAAAGTTAGATATAACTAAAAAACATCTTATCAAATTCTGAGAATTAATCATTTAGAAGTTGGGAATTGATTATCTTGGGATTGCTAGAGAGACTATAGGTTGACAGTTACTGTACTAAAACACCTATGCCCAATGGAAATCACTCAGCATTCCCAACCAACTCCCTTCCTAGAGTTAAGAGAGTGTCTCAGTCTGGGGATTTTTTTTTTAACAACTACAAGTTTTTGTTAACCCTTATCATCCCAGATCAGATAAGAGAAGTTAATACAGGAAAGTTGTAGAGATAATAATTGCAGACTGGCAATAGCCCTAATTGCCTGTGCCCCTGGGCACCTTGTAATACACTATTATAGGCAACATTTGGAAATGTCACCCAAGCCCTGTACATTCTGCCTACCCTGACCCAACTGCTGCAACTGCCCCAGGCTCAGTAAATTCTGCAGTTGTGGGAAAGGCAGAAGTGGATGGATCAGGCCTGTGGCGCACATTCTTTAAACCCTGCCTCCAAGAAATATCACTGGGAAGCCAGCCTCTGCTCCAGGTAAACTCTACACTTCTCTGTTCCACTTGCAAACGTGTATTTTAATCTCGTTTGACCTGTTTCCTGAATTTGTAAGGGGAAAAATAATAGTGGTTGCTATGGGATCAAAATGGTATCATGATTGTAAAATGTTTAATATAATGACTGGCATATGTTGGATGTAACATTATTTTTTTTAACTTTGATGTGTTTTTTGAATGCCAGGAATGATAAGATCATTTATTTTATATGTCACTTGATGTCATTTGAAATTCATTGTTATGCTGTTGCCATATTTCTAAAATTGTATTGTGTTTCTAAAAATCCACTTGTCTAGTGAAATTTGAAAAAAATTTTGGAGTAGGAATGGTGTTACAGCAGTTTTAAAAATCTGGATTGTGTTGCATGTGAATTGGGGTTTTTTTATGTTATAAAATTTGATAATTTAAAGCAATTATACTTGGGTTACAAACAGATAGTAATAATACTGCTGATATTTACTATGATAGCTGATTGTTCATTTTAAAATTTGCCTATTATGGAAATATATAGTCATTTAAAGTTATAGTTTCCACATTATTAATGATGAAATAAATTATTCTCTGTGCAAGGTGAATTGGAAATTCATTTTGTAGAATTCTTATTGAGCAAATGAGAAACCTTGGAAAAAATATAGGGATGTGGGCTTCAAGTTTTCTTCATCTAAGGAGGTATTTGTTAATTTAAGGGTTTATGGATCACCACATTCATCATCTATGCGAAATTCCAGAGTGTTATTGATTCCTAGTGATAAGTTGATTGGCTGTGTGGCACCAAGAAGGTCTTAGTTACTTTATTTTAGTTTAAAATGACTGCTTTATGTTCATTAACTTCATGTGGAGTTTTACTTGGATGTGAAGTTTCTGTGTAAAACAATTTGAAAACACATCTGACTGAATTAAGGTCACCAGATTGGTAATTGATTGGTTTAGATTTCAAAGTTCATATTTAAGAACATGATAATTGCTTAGGATACTATGACTAGTAAACAGGTGTATTTTCTATGTTGTAAGAGAAGCAGTTTCTCTGATAAAGTCTAAAAGCTGTTAAATTATCAGAGGAACATAAAAAGGATGAATGGAGCCCTCTGACCATGTCTTGTAATATTTTGAAGTATTGTAATTCTGGAAATCATAAGCTTTCAAGTTTATCTTCAAAGAAAGTTTCAGTTAAGATTGTTTTGCTATCATTTATGAAACTTGTAAGATTGGCAACTAAGTATTTGGAGTTACTGTTTTAATGTCAAAACCTAAAATTGTTCATGAATTACTGCATGTGAAAAGGAGGAGACTGGGTGAAAACTTTATTCAGATTGGTTCTGCCCATTGATAACAGTCCTCTTGTATATATAGGAGTTGGCAGGCAGGGGCACCAGCATCAGCCCCTCCCTGGGTTCCATGTCAATTCTTATTTTGCAAAATTACCAAGGCCCCTGGAAACCATCTGTAGAAGTAAAGTCATCAGTCTTCTATTGAAAATTTCTATGATCAGGGCAGTCAGTAAAAGATATTAACTTTCATGTTATCTTACTGGGACATCTATTATTATTTTTCATCTAGAATTAGAACATGTGCAGAAATTTATGCAAACTGCTTAATACTCACCTTAAGTTGTTCCCTCAGTTTAAAGGGATTCTAAACTGTTACCAATATGAGATTGTATTACAACACCTTTTTGACTAAGGAATTTTATGATCTAGGAATTCTGTATAATACCTTTGGAATTTATTTTACTTAAATAACTTAGTTAGGACACTAACTTAGTTTAATGAACTCTAGTTTTAAAATGTTTAAGGAACTCCAGTTTTTCTTCCTCCTTTTTGCTTAACGGAGGAAGAAAGATATAATTAAAAACATTTCAATTAATTTCCTTCATAAAAGTTTAGTGATTATTCCTCTTAACATCTGGATAAATTCAAACAGTTTTTTTTAAATAAAGGAAAATACTTTTAGAAAAGATGTTTTGTGTGATCATTTTTGAACATCTATTAAAATTTCAAGATAAGTTATTGTTAAACTAATGCAATAAGTTGTAAAGGAGAAGAGATCTAGCTGTTTTGATCTGAATTTGTAGTTATTCCACGGCCTAAGCAAAAGTTAACATTTCTATTTGAACGTATAAGTAAAAGATTTAGATTTCTGAAGTATCTCACTCTTCTAGACTCAGTATAATTAGGGAAGAACAACCAAGGACATAACTCTTATCAATATGTGGGATTAGCCATTAGTGAGGTTAGGATTCCAGTACAGAACAGTTATGTTAGTGAAAGAATAATAACTTATGAGAATTAATAGCTCAATCAAATTTTAGATGGAGGATACCAGTCTATATTTATTTGCTATTTAAGACTTCTGCTTTTGTTTTTGGAGGGCAATTGGGGTTAAGTGATTTAACCAATGTCACATGGCTAGTTTTTTGTGTTAAGTGCCTGAAGCTGGATTTGAACTCAGGTCCTCCTGACTCCAGGGCTGGTGCTCTATTCACTGTGTCACCTAGCTGCCCCTATTTAAGACTTTTGTGGAATGTAATTTAGTATTGTTTAAATTTTGATTATAGGGATAGTTGTCATAAAGTCTATAATGGAATGGCATGGTTTGCAGACTGAAAGCTGCTAAAGGCACATGTCAGTACCTGGAAAAAGTTTTGAAGACAACCTCGGACATTTCCTAAGTAGGATCTTCTTGGCTCCATTTTTCCAATTGTGCTTTTTTCCTTTCTGGAAAGGAAAATTCTTCGCCTGATTACTCCTAAGCCCTGCTTTCAGCATTTAGTGGCTACATGACTGATTGCCTATCAGATATGACTCCTGCCTGGAATCAAACAGAACTAAGGAGGTTCTTTCCTTCTATTAAGATATATGATATTGCCCCCCTTTTTTTCATAACAAATTTATCAAGAAGTTCTATTCCCAGCCAAATAAATAAATATAATATAGAGATAACATCCTCCAAAGGAGGAAATTATTAGACCAAGTAATAAAACAGCCGCAATTTTTGAGGAAAGCAACAGGATCAGATTGGTTCCTCTAAGAACTATATACAAATATATAAGATTGGCTTCCAAAAATTTTTTATCATGGAAATTCAAGCTTTAAGCATGCTTGGTAATAATATCTCAACTTGGATTTTTGTACGAAGACTGTATAAGATAATGGTAAGGTGAAATTAATTTTTTTTCTTTTTTGAATATCTGATAATTATAAAAGACAGATGAACTCATTTTTTTTGGATAGGATCTTCACATTTTAAGGATTCCTATATCAGGTACAGGATTTAGGTAAGAATAGAAATAACAAATAGTAAATAAACTGACAATTCTCTGAACTTGCAAAAACGTGGAACCAATTTTAAGTGAATGTACTCATTTATATTAAGTCAGAATTATCTGGGAACCTCTAGATTTGAACCAGAGAAGCAGAACTCCCTTTTTGAATTGTATAACTTCATGAAGCATCTTGGATTTCAAAAGGTGCTGTTTAAGTAGATATTGGACATAGGTCACTGGGATACAAGGAATTTGGTGTGAATTAACATTGGTAATATTGATTCTGTTGATTTGTATAATTCATGTATAAGTTTTCTTGGTTATCTTGGTGACAATGTAGTCTCCCTTCCCAAAACAAATACATTGTGAGCCACCTAAGAAGTTTAATGTGTAGTTAACTTAATGTAATTATGCAATTTTGTAAAACTGTGAGAAAGACTTTATTACATTGTTTGAACCTAGCCCTGTGTGGCTAGAAAACTGAACTATTTGTTACACTGTTTGAACCTAGCTTTGCATGTCTGGGAAACGGAACTGTTTCTATGTGCCTTTAGTATCAAATAATATGTTTCCGGGAGCCCCTGTCAGGTCTGTCTGATTACTCCAGCTTATGGATATAGACCTGAGGATCCAATTGTTTCATCTAAAGATTGCCCCTGCTCCTGAGTGGAAATCTGAGCCAAGGGACCCGAAAAACACAACATCAGATGCAGACAGCTTTCGCAAGAGTGTGGACCAGGACTGCAAAAGAACCGCTCCCTCCCTAAGACCCCTTATATACCTAAGATTGGTTCTTTATATCTTTTTGCAACGTTAGCTTATTTTTACTTGGTTGTTCTGTATTCCAATTGTGCTCCCTACCTTGATCCCCCTTGCAGTCTGCTCCTTCGGCTTGTATTACAATTGCCTTGCAGTAGTTGCCCATTTCTGGGAATGTCCAACCATTCTGCTACTACCTTTAGTGCCCCCTATTTCAGGAAATGATTGGGAAAAACCTGTATTCACCTAGATAAGGATTTTTGGAACCCCCCGCCCCACCCAAAGAGAGGGTTTTTTTTTCCCCATACCTTCTTTAGTCTAAAAAATGAAATCTTAATAGATTTGTTTTTGACCAGAAGGGGAGGAGGAATGATAATTCATTAAATATCGTATTTTTGGCCAAAGTCTGAATTCATCAAACAGACTGCCTTGCTTTGCTTTAAAAATACCTTTTTCTGTGTCAGCAGCTCCAGAGACCAGATAAGGCTGTAAGGGGGATTTCCCTTTATCTTGGGACATATTCCACATGGGAGGGAAACAGACAGCCTGACACCATAAAGTCCAACAAACCCTGCTTTGTCCATTGTCCTGTCAATTTGTACTTATGGTCAAGAAACTTCCTTTCTCACATTTTGGATAGTAACATATGGAGGTCATACATTTTTATGACACAGTCACCCTGAATTGGGATGTTTCTAAAATGTATTTAAGCTTTTCCATTTCTTTGTTCATCAGTTAGGACTTAACTCCTAACTCCTTGTACAAGTTTGCTAGTCTCAAGGGAATAAATGCTGTAACTGTATATCACCTAGTCTGTTGTCTGCTTTAACCAAACTTTTTAAAGGTTAACACTGCTTAAAGATAATTAAATGCATAGACGGACACTGATGGGGAGATGGGACCTGGACCCCTAAAAGGAAAACACCATGTCTCTGAAAATAATCCAGCCCCTGAAACTTTCCCACACAATCCAGCTCCTGAACCCAGTCCCTGGCAGCTGCCTGAGGCATCTGACCCATCCCAGTCTACCTACATACTCAATAATGTTTTTAACTTCCCTTTCATTGTGGCCTTACCATAGAACCCCTTTCATTGTCTGAACCTGATCCACCTCGGCCTATTTGAGACTCCCTAATCATGTCCAAATCTTCCCACAATCATTTTCTATATAAAAGTATCAGTACCATCCTTGTCAAATGGGCAGATTTACTAGAAATTTTGCCCAGTTAATCTGTGTTATAATAAAACCTCCTTACTCCAATTGAAAGAAGGCTTATGTGATCAAATTCTTTCTAGGAAGACCCCCACTCTGTATCCTTGCATTTCAGGGTTCCCAGCAACCCCAACTGCCACATATTGGTGACCCTCTATGGGGAATTGCCCTTTCCTCAAGGGCAATTTCCCAGTCAAGACCAAAAGGTATGTAAGCCTCCCCTTTCTCCTTATCCCTTTGTCCCTCTGCTATTGGGACTGTTCTCTAAATACCTACAAAGGCTTGGAGGTGCTTTTTGGGCCTGATGTTCTTAGGCCCCATTTGGAGCAGACATTTACAAAGCTGTTCCTGATGCAGGCACACTTTGTGCAGCATGGGGGAAACACCTTGTCTGGAAGTGTATGCCCAGTTCTCTCAATTTTCTAGAGTGCTAAAAAAATTGGAAAAACAGCAAGTGCCTTTTTGGTTTCCTGAGTTTTACCCCAGGATCCTCCTTCAGCAAGGAGATCCCAGTCCTTACACCCTTGAGAGAACAAACCTTTTCAATTCCCAAAAATTCTTTAAAGACTTGGGGAAATTTTAGTTTCTCTTGCAACCTAAAAAAGAAATGGCTTGTGCTTTTACAACACAATTTGACCTCAGTATCACCTGAAGGACCAAGAAACATAGCCCATTTGGGGGTCTTTGTAATACCATACTCCCTTACAGTTAGATTTATACTGTCCCTGAGAAGGGAAATGGACTGAAATACCATACATAATTACCTTCATAGAGCTCTCTCAGGACCTCGTTCTCAAGGGAAAACAATTGTAAAGTGCTCATAGCAAGAGTCACCCCACAAAAGGGGAAACCAGTTCTATATCTTAGACAATCCCCTTCTTGTGGCCTCCAGGGCTTCAGTCCCATCCTTTCCTCTACCTCTGCCTCCACCCCCTCCCCTGCTCCTTTCCCCAGCCCTCTTGATTCTTTTTGTCCTTCCTTCAGCCCCTCCTGCTTTCCCCAACCCTTACCCGGCTTTCCACATGTTTCCACCCCCCCCCCGCCCTCCATTCCCCTCATTCCCCTTCCTTTTTTCTCTGGTCCTCCTTTCTTGTTTCCCTTCCTCCTATCATCTCTCTCCTCCTCTGGTCCCTCCTTCTCCTCCAGTACCAGCTGATGATCCTTCCCTTTGCCCTACCACATCCTCCAGCCTTGCAGCCACATCCAGTTCCCCAAAAGCCTGCACCCTCCAGCCTTTCTCTCACAAGGAGCAGGACTTCCTATCTCCCTTCTTCCAAAGCCCCCAATTCTACAGAAGTAGCTGCCTCCAACCAGCCAGACTATTACAGTGCATACCCCATTCTCAATTTTGAACCACACTCAGATTAAAGAGAAACTGGGTCAATACTCTGAAGAGCCCACTAAGTTTACTTAGGGCTTTAGGGATGTATCTCTTCAGTTTGAGCTTTCTTTGGGAGATTTGCATATCCTCTTCCCCACCTATTGTACCATTGAGAAAAGGAGAATCTGGGAAAAGACTCAGAAGTTTGGGGACCTATTTGGCCAGGTCCTACCTTATTAGATAGCCCCTGGGAGCAGCTGCTGTTCCCATTAGTGACCTGGGATAGGATTATCAGAATGAAGATAAGGAAAAGAGAGACCATGTGGCAATTTGCCTGTTAGAAGACCTCAGAATGGAGTTTCAAAAGCAAATAAATTATCTAAAAGTCAAGGAGATTACTCATGGAGTAAATGAAGCATCTGGCCCATCCTTGCCCTTTTACAGGGCTGGCTAGTGGAAGCTATCAAGAAGTACACCAATCTAGACCCTAATTCTACAGAGGTGATGGCCATCCTTGGCATGTGTATCGTTATTCAACTGCAGAAATTGGCAATGGGACCTCAAAACCTTCATACCCAATTACTGGAGATGACCTTTGGAGTCTTTAACGACAGAGGAACTGCAGCAGAGGAGAGAGAACACAGAGACAGGAATAACAATAGAGAACAGGCTCAACTCTTGGCTGCTGTTATGGCCAGGAAAAGACCTGATGATGCTCTTGGAGACTTAGGCAGGGGGGGAAACTGCTTTCAGTGCCACTAGGAGAGTCACTGGTCCAGTGAGTACCCTTCCAGAGCACTGCCCTTTCTCCCCTGAGAAATGAGGAAGCCCCTAGGACTGAAGCTTCTGGGACTATACCCAAGATGTGAGCAGGAGGGATATTGGAGGAAGGATGGTCCCCAAGGTAGGAAGAGTGGTGGAGCTGTCTTCTTATTCAGTGACTGGAGAGCCTGGAGTTTGGCAGTGCTCCCACTTTCTTCATCTCTGTTGCTGAACCCTGGGCAAAAATCAAGGTCGAAAGTAAGAGCATCCATATTATCAAAGATACAGGGGCTACATTCTCATGTAACCAACTATTGTGGCCCCACCTACTAAATTAACCAACTGCTTTGGCCCTACTCAACCCTGGATCCATCAGGTCATGGGTATTGAAGAAAAAAATTAAGGGTTGTCTTGAGACATACCTCCACCCTTGCTCATTTGAGGATCTGTTGTTTGAATATTCCTTCCTTATCCTCTGCTCTTGCCCACCCTCCTTGTTGGGAAGGGACTTGATGGTGAAATTAAAGAGTCAATTTTCTCTAATTAAGTGTCCCATCTCCTTTTTTCCTCTGCTTACCAGACCTCCTCATGTTCGCCCACAAGAGTGAGAAACAATTGAGTAGGTGGTTTGGGATCAGGGAATTCCTGCCAACTCAACCCTTGTTAGACTTTGAGATCCTAATATGTTCCTCCCTCATTGACAATATCCAATTAAGCCTGAGGCCTGGAAGGGACTACAACCATTGATTGAAAAATTCCTTAAGTACAAAATCCTTGTCCCTTGTCAGTCCCCATGCAATATACCCATTCTTCCTTTAAAAAAAAAGCCTAATGGAGAATATCAAATGGTTCAAGATCTCAGGGTTGTTAAAGAAGCAATTATTCCAATACATCCCATAGTCCCTAAACCTTACACTATACTCATACACTCCTCTTTGGGGTAGAAGAGGGTTTCTTTGCTTCAATATCCTCCTCTGGAGATGAAGCTGGGTCTTCTCTATTCCTGTAGTAGTTTTCTGTGGTTGGATTCTTTCTCCTTTGTTTTTGTACTTTTTTTTGTAGTTATAGCTTAATTTTTGTAATCACCTCTGGTCGTGGAGTATGGTTGATGGTGCCTTTGGTCATCAGTTCTCCTCTCTAACCTGGAACCAAAGTCAAACCTCAAGCCTCTTGTAAGTGCCCATTGCTTCTGCACTCACCAGGCAGAATATAAACACTGATTCCTCCTCAACGCCCCTACCCTCTACACACACACACACACACACACACACACACACACACACACAGCATAGTTGGGTCTGGCATTCCTTGTCAGCAGAAGTTTCCTCAATCTTCCTTAGCTCAGAAGCCCAGTTCCCCTCACCATCCGGGGTGTAAAAGTTCCTGAGTCTGGGCCAAGGAAGCCTCCCAACCCAGCTAACCCCAGGGCTTGCCACTTGTTGTTTAAGTGGACCTTAGCCTGAAGGTGTATACTATTCATGGGACTAAACCTCTTCCTGGAATTTTTTTTTCAGATCTTCTCTGATTATCCTTGGAGGACCCCTGCTGTGCTCCTATTCTTATTTATTTTTAACCCACCTTCCACTTTGTTCATCCTGAGGTACTCTTTTATCTTTTGTGGGGGAATATCTTAAGAGCTTGGAATTTTCTGACCCAGAATCCTCTCCCCCTTCATTTCTTTTTTAGGTGTCATCATAGTTTCAGTGTCATGTAGTCTTTAGACTTTCAGACGTTTTTCTTCTCCAGCTGCTAATATATTCTGAAACAAAAATGGCTAGCACTGCTCCCCATCTTTGTCAAATAGCATCTAATAACACCAGTCAAAATGCATTAGTGGAATACACTTATTTTCAAACCATATTTACAACTTATGAGTAGCAAGACACTTTAAATCCAAAATCAAGCCCGGTATTTAAATAAGTTGTCCCTGGGGCAAAGGGTTAGGAGTTTAATAAGCTGAAAAGAAGAAGGAAAGAATCTAGTATATCCCAGGACTGAATCTGGTGCATATAGAGTGCCTAGAATCAGAGCAGAAGAAACTTTTAGAAAAGGGTACTGTAATATTCCAGTCCCTGTGTCCCCAGTAGCAATTCTTTAGTGTTATAATGTTATGTTATAAATGTTATACAAAAATTTGAAAAGATCGTATTAACATTATCAGGGGATCAGGAAAAGTTTCCTCTAGGAGGTGACAAATAAGCTGAACCTTCAATGAAAGATGAATTCTAAGAGACAGAAAGGAAGGGGGAAATCTACCAGCCTGTATAAAGACACAGAGACAAGACATAGAAAGGCTTCTCCTCCTTACCAAATTCTTTCCTAAATTGGAAACTGGCTGCATATTTAAACAGACAGAAACATTTCTAGATCATAATTGGAAGAATATATTCTGCTTTTTGGGGGGGGGGAGGGCAACTGGGGTTAAGTGACTTGCCCAGAGTCACAGGGCTAGTGTGTCAAGTGTCTGAGACCTGACTCCAGGCCCTGTGTTTTAATCACTGTACCACCTAACTGCCCCAGAAGAATATATTCTGAATAACTTATTTGCTATAGATTTAGAAGGGACTTTAGAAATAATTTAGTTTGACTCATTTTACAACTGAGAAAATAGTGACCTAGAAAAGGAATGGAATTTCTCCAAAGTCACCCAAATAGTTAAGAAGCACAGTCAGAATGTAAATCTCAACCCTCTGATTCTAGATCTAATATTATTCCTGCTGTACCATGCAGGCATAGCAATATACTGTCTCTGTACCTAAGTCAATACATAAGGAGCTTAACCAATATTTCCTCATCCTGGGAAAAGGAAGTCATCAATAATTGCTTCAAAAAGTTCTCACTATTGGGTATATACCCCCAAGAAGGTCAAATGTTTCCTCACATACGATAAAATATTTATCGTATAAATATTCCTAGTAGCAAAAAAAGATAGGGGGATTAAAAAAATATGTGCTTATCTAAGAGGAAATGACTGAATAAGTTGTTGTATATGAATCCAGTGGCATATTACTAGGTTGTAAGAAACAATGAAGGTAATGAATTACAAAGAAATGTGGGAAGACTTACGTGAATTGATGCAGAGCAAAGAAAGCAAAACTAGGTGAACAATATATACAATGACTATAAAAAATATGAAGAAAATCACTAAAAGGCAGTAGAATTCGGTAATTTCTATGAACTTTTCAGAGAAAGAAAGTTGAAACACACCGTGCCTCTTATAAGAAGAAAGATATGGGTTCATGGGTTCAGAATGTTTTATATATATATACAGTCAGATTCAATTGCTATTAATTATTTTTTATAAACTTCAGTGGTGGAGGGGCATATATATAGAAGTGACTGTGATATGTATATGGGTACATATGTATAATATGTATATATGAGAGAGAATGACAAAGACAAAAAAAAGACAATTTTTTTAAATAGAAGGGAAAAACTTCTCAGTTGCCACTCAGCAATACTCTTTCAGGCTCAAACTGATCCAAAGTTGCTAAGAAGGTAATTTCTAGTCACCCCTGAAAAAGTGGATCTCTAACTGCCTAGGAAATCACATTCTTAAACAGACATAGAAAGGAGGCAAAAGGGAGCAGCTGCTTACAGAGTGACTTCTCTAGGTAATCAGGAATCCTAGACCTTCTTTCCTCTTTCCCCTACAACCTTTGGATAAGAGGTAAAAATAGCTCAGAGTAGGAATCCAGTACTGGATAAAACCTGTAATCTAGGGGGCCAACCAAGCATTACTGGAATCCAAGATCACCATGGGTATGGGCAGAAGAAAGACTGACTTATGGAGGCCACATTCTCTTCATTAGGCATCACAGTCTGGAAAGAATATCAGATCTAGCTCATAAAATACTCATGCCTTCAGTCTAGCTCAAAAGCCTAGCAGTCCTTCAGTCTCCTTTTCCTTATTTGTATAACTGATAGCTTCCAGATGCTGCTACCTTTGGATTTCAAATTTATCATGTGCTCTGTAGCTGGGAAATTTTCCTCTCTTGGCCCCTAACTAAGAACATTTGAATGGTATCAACAGGCTTACTATTTTCTGTGCTATGGCAAGAAAGCTAGATCCCTTCTGCTCTAGATAATTAATGTATTTGCATGGGAGGAAAAGACTAGAAAAAACACTTTTTTAAATTAAAGGGATATTCATAATATGTTCCCTTTCAGGGAATAACTATTTTGCTTGGCTATACCTTCTAAAGAGGTTCGTTTCATAATAGGGAATGACATCCAACAAAAAGAGCATTCTGCTGAAATTCAGAAGTCCTATATCAGAAACCCAACTATGTTATTAATTGGCTATGGGAACTCAAGTAAGTCATTTAACCTCACTGGTGCTGCCTTCATTTCTTCAGTAAAATGATGGGACTAGATTAAATGGGGCCCCTTTATGTCCTAAAATTCCAAGAAACTGAGGTCCAGATGGTTAAGTGACCTTCCCAAAGTCACATAGATAATTATGTGGTCCCTCATGTCTCCCAGTTCAGTGATGCATCCATCATACTATTCCTCCTTCCTTTGTATTTGCCCCTCTTCCATTCAATTCCCCTCACTCCTAACCATCTAGAATAAGGCTGTATAGTAGAAATGTAATTAGTGTTAGTAATAATAATTAGTAATTAGTAATAAGCAAACTAAATGGGTAATCAAAAGGGTTCTACTTGGCTGGGGACTTCCCATGTAGTTATCCATGCATTGTGATACCTTTCATTGGAAAAAATACTTTGGATCCTTGATAAAGGACATATGTGACTCAGAAACTTTTGATTGGTCCCTTGGTTCCTGTGACTAAGTGGCATCAAAGGTGATCATTAAGCCAAGAGAAAACTCCCTGTCATTAGGTTTTTGAGTAGCTGGGACTCTGTCACCTCTCCTTGTGACCACAGGTCACATCTTAATTGCTCATCTAGGATTTGAAGAATTTGTGTCCAATCAGCCCCAAACACATCATTTCTTTTTGGAAGCCCTGCATGTGTTTGGGTTCATCTGAGTTTCTTTAATTTATTTGTGATCTAGCAGGATCCCTACTGTCGGATGTTTGGACCCCCATTTGAAATGTTCCATTCCTTTTCAGGAATCCATTGAGAAAGAAAAAAATGTAGCATTCTATATGTTTTGTGGACCCAATGCATCCATTGAATCCCCACCTGGATCATCCTATGCATCAGAAGGTATCCCTTAAAGAAGAGTATGGAAAACATCAAGCAGGGGACTTCTGGTCAAAAATGGCTATTGAACAAAGACAGACACCGCTGCCACATACCAACAATAGCAAAAACCTAAAAAAATGCATGAGACTTAATAATGACAAAATTAAAGTGACTTCTTCCACTCTAGAACTGCACAAAAAGGTCATCCAGAAGAAGCAATAACCAGTTCTAGAACAAGCAAATCAGCCAGTAGTATCCCAAAGTCACTAAAAACAAGCCAGAAACACACAAAGACAGCAAAACTCAACCCCAAGAAACTTTAAATATGATCATAAACCCAGAGTATGAAACTTGGAAGGTGGCAGGAATGGCAGTAACCAGCATAGTCCCAAGGACACCCAAGGTCCAGGGACTCTAAGGTCCCTGGAACTCTGCTGGAAATACCACAGAGGGCCCAGAAGAACCAGCATTCTGTGTTCCTACTTGGTGTAGGAACCAGGTGACCTGAGCAAAAAGCAAACATACACAACCCAAACACAACAAGGTGTGATGCTCTTTCAAAGCTCTAGCTCAGGAATTTGAGAGTTTGAGAGATGAATAAACCAAAGAATACATTAACAATGATAAATAATTATTGTGGATACAGAGATTCCCAAAAATCCAATTTAGAAGGAAAAAAGTAATTCCATTACACCTGGAATCAGAGACTCAAAGAAACTGCATGAATCCCTAGATGAAATTAACCAAGAGACAAATGAAATAAAGACTCTAGAGGGAAGAAGATGGAGAATAAATAGAATAGAAAATGGTAAATCTTACTCAACTGACAGTGCCAGGTTCTTCCAGCAGAATGGCAAGGGTTTTCTTGCTGTTGTTTTCTTAATCAACAAGGAAATTCTTCTACATTGTGAGCAAATTTGTTTTTTTAACTTTTTAACCTTTACATAATATGACAATTGTCCTACAAATATTCCTGTTGTTAAAAGGAGACTCAGGAACCATCTTATAGATTCTAGTTCTCTCCTTACATATGCTTTTATACTAACCATTCAAGTCAATGGGATAGTTTTTTCTTTCTTTTTCAAAAATGCATAAGAGAAATAGAGAGCAAATGGGATCACAGAATTTACATCTAGATGAGAATTTATAGATTATCTAATGTATCTTCAGCCTTCAATTCCAGGAAATTGAAATAAGTATCCAAGATCATTATAGACAAGATCTGAGCCTATGACAATACAGTCAGCAATAATCCCATTCTATCACGTAACATAGTTCCAGATTGCTTTCCAAAAAGACTAAATGGCTTCAACAATAGTAGATCAATATGCCTGTTTTTCCACAGCCCATACAACATTTGTCATTTTCCATTTTTGTCCACTTTGCCAGAGTTGCTTCAGTTTGCATTTCTATAGTTTTTAGTGATTTGGGGAATAGTTTCTTATGTCTTATAGCTTGAATTTCTTTCCTTAGAAATTGCCTGTTCATATCATTTGATGATTTATCAATTAAAGAACAGTGATTATTCACATAAATTTAATTGAGTTCCTGATATATCTTGGAAATAATGAATTAAGTCACAAAATAGCTGATAACAGGGATAGGTGGCTCAGGTAAGGGTCTTTTGAGGGTGGGGGAGGCATGGGTATGATTATAGGTAGTAGGAAAGTAGTCAGTATAGAGGGGGAGACTGAAGATAAGAGTGGAAATGATGGAAAGGGCAATCTGCTAGAGAAAATGACATGGGATAAGATCACTTGTGCATATGGAGGGCAAATAGAAGGGTCATCTCATTATATGAAACATGAGTAAAGGAAGAGAAGGAATCGGAAGGCATCTGAGTAATATGGGATAAGTAGGAAGGGAGGAGAGTAATCTCTCAATGAATGGCCTCAAGTTTTTCAGTAAAATATGAGGCAAGGTTTTCAGCTGAGATGGTATGGGAGGGAGGAGCTATGGAAAGTTTGAAGTGAGATGAAAAGATTTGGAAGAGATAATGTGGTAAGTGGGGTAAATGAGTTAATTAGGGAGGTATTTTAAAAGACTGTGAATGAGCAATAACTCAGTTGAGGTTATGTAACATAAATTTGTAATGGATCCAGTCAAGACAATTGTGTAGGGGTGGAGCCAAGATGGCGGCATAGAAGCAGCAAGGTTTTGCAGCTGCCACATAGCCACCTCAAATACACATAAAATAGGACTCTAAACAATTTTGTTCCCAAACTCACAAAAATACAGAAAACACATCTCTTGCTGAAGCCAGCTTGGCAGGTGGGGCTCATCTCAGAAGGCTGGGAGCTGAAACAAACCCAGCCTGAAATCGAGGCCTGGCCCCAGGGTGGTCAGAAGGAGCCACAGTTGGAGTCTACAGGAGAGTGGATCAGCGGCAGCTGTGGCAGTTTCCAGATTTATCAAGCCAGAAGAAAAAAGAACAAGCCATAGATCAGCTTAAAAAGGACTTTGAAAACCAAATAAGAGAAGTAGAGGAAAAATTGGGAAGAGAAATGAGAATGATGTGAGAAAATCATGAAAAGAGAGTCAACAACCTGACTGAAGAGAATAACA
>CM053593.1:196743491-196812997 GCA_028646575.1 Pseudocheirus occidentalis | reverse complement strand
TAAGAGAGTAGAGCAGAGGAGGGGCTTTACAGTGGGATTGCTGTTTTAGGGTTGGGGCAGGGGCAAGAGAGGGAGAAAATTTGTAATTCAAAAATGTAATGAAAATGAACGATGTAAACAAGAAAACAAATTTTAAAAAAGAAGATCCTACCTAGACAGCATCCAAAGTTGTCTTCAAAACTTTCCCAGGCACAGACATCCACCGTTAGCAGCTTTCAGTCAGCAGCCCATGCCATTCCGTTATAGGCTTTTATGACAACTATCCTGGTAATCAAAGTTTAAACAATAGTACATTGCAGTCCCCAAAAGTCTTAAATAGCAAATAAATATAGATTGGTATCTTCAGGTAGAGCCATCTAAAGTTTGATTGAGCTATTAATTATGAAATCAAGTTGAATAATTTTTCTGTCTTTCTAAAATACTTCCTCACACTCTCTCAACATACTTAAACCATAAGAAACTGACACAAAGGTATCCAGAGCAACTATCTAGAGAGAGGAGGGGTTTGGATAACCCCCATTTGTCCCCAGACCTTCTTATTTGCCTTCCATATTTCTAATAAGACCTTTTTTTTCTTTCCAAATCTCTCAAATCCGTTATCCAGTTTATTCAGCTTTCCTTTACATTTTCACCATAAGTTATTATTCTTTTACTAACATAACTCTTCTATACTGTAATCCCTGGCTTAAACAAAGCAAAGAGTTTAGCCATTAACCCCATAGACTGATAAAAATTATGTCCTTGGTTATGCTTCCCTAATTATATTCAGTCTGGAAGAGTGAGATACTTCAGGAATTTAAATCTTTTACTTGTATGTTCAAATACAAATGTTAACTTTTGCTTAGGCCATGGATAACTACAAATTCACATTAAAACATTCTGCTTTACAAGTTATTGCATTAATTTAACAATAACACATCTTGAAAATTTAGTAGACCTTTAAAAATATCACAGAAGACTTTTCAAAACATCTTTTCTAAAAGTATTTTCCTTTCTTTAAAAAACAGTTTGAATTTATCCAGATGTTAAGAGGAATAATCACTACACCTTTATGAAGAAAATTAATTGGAAAGTTTAAAATTATATCTTTCTTCCTCCTTTAAGCAAAAATAAACCTTTAAAATTGGAATTCATTAAGCTAAGTTAGTGTAAAGGTTCCTTAAGTAATATAAATTCTTAAGGTATTATACAGAATTCCTAGATCACAAACTTCCTTAGTCAAAAAGTTGTTGTAAAGGAATCTCTCATTGGTAACAGTTAAGAGACTGATCACAGTCAGTGCTCTTAAAAAACTACTGCTTTCAAAGTCCCTTTAAACAATGGGAACATCTTAAGGTGAATCTTAAGCAGTTTACATAAATATCTGCACATGTTCTAATTCTAGATGAAAAATAATATTAAATTTCTCAATAAGCTAACATAAAAGAGCAATAAGCAATAAAGATGTACCAGGACACACATATGTAAGGGATTCCATTTAACATTTTTCCTTCTCAAATTTAAAGTCGCTTTTTGTTAGCCAATTGTTAGAATCCTTTCTGCCTATTGCACATAGACTTGCAACTTCTCAGCAAGCCAAGTTCATTATTTAGGAACTACATATCTCAAACAAGTTCCTTTCTCAGGGCTGATGACCTTACTTATACAGATGGTTTCCAAGGGCCTGGGTAGTTTTATAAAATAAAAATTGACATGGAACCCAGGGAGGGGCTGATGCTGGTGCCCCTGTCTGCCAACTTCCATATGTACAAGAGGACTGTTTGGAATGGGCGGAACCATTCCAAATAAAGTTTTCACCCAGTCTCCTCCTTTTCACATACAGTAATCCATGAACAATTTTAGATTTTATCATTAAAACAGTAACCCCGAATAACTTAGTTAACAATCTTACAAGCTTCATAAATGACAGCAAAACAATCTTAATTGAAACTTCTTTTTAAACAAAGACAAACGTGGAAGCTTATGATTTCCTAAATTACAATACTTCAAAATATTACAACACATGGTCAGTGTACCCCATTCATCATTTTTCTGTTCTTCTCACAGTATAATTCTGAATTTAACAGTTTTAAATGATTGAATTAAAAAGAACCAATTCATATACAACACAATCTGGATTTTTAAAATTGCTATAACACCATTTCTACTTCATAATGGTTTTTCATAATAATGTTATATCCAACTTATGCCAGTCATTATATTAAACATTTTACAATCATTATACCATTTTGATCCTGTAACAACTACTATTATTTTTCCCTTTACAAATTCAGGAAACAGGTCAACAGAGATGAAATACCAAACAGAGCAGTGTGGAGTTTATCTGGAGTAGAGGCTGTGGCCTCTATTTCTTGGAGACAGGGATTAAAGAATGTTCCCCACAGGCCTGATCCATCTACCTCTCCCTTTCTCCCACAACTGGAGAATTTACTAAGCCTGGGGAAGTTGCAGCTTCTGGGCCGGGGTGGGAAAAATGTATAGGGCCTGAATGACATTTCCAAACTTTGCCTAGAATGGTAGGCTACAAGGTGCCCAGAGCCACAGGCAGTTAGG
Organism: Pseudocheirus occidentalis; assembly: GCA_028646575.1. Classification (NCBI taxonomy): domain Eukaryota; kingdom Metazoa; phylum Chordata; class Mammalia; order Diprotodontia; family Pseudocheiridae; genus Pseudocheirus; species Pseudocheirus occidentalis. The sequence continues at coordinate 196,810,444 of CM053593.1, read as the reverse complement.
GCTATTGCCAGCCTGCAAGTATTATCTCTACAATCCTCCTGCATTCTCTTATCTGGTCTGGGATGAGAAGTGTTAACAAAAACTTGTGACTGTTAAAAAAAATCCCCAGACTGAGATACTCTCTTAACTCCAGGAAGGGAGAGGGGAATGCTGAGTAATCTCGACTGGGGGTAGGTGTTTTAGCATAGGTGATTATCTACCTACAGTCTCTCCAGCAATCCCAATATAATCAATTTCCAATTTTATTTTCAAATCAATCCCAGTATCTGTTAAGATGTTTTTTTAGTTATATCCAACTTTTTATTGTAATTCCAGGTTGGTCAGACCAGAAACTACAAGGAAAAGAGTTTTATGTATTTGTTTCCCTAGCTGTAGCTTTTAGAAATGTCTGACTACTGCCTGTAGTTTAGATCTTACAAGATAACAGACTCATTCACAGCACACATGATACAGACACAGAGACACACACATTGAAAGACAAACTGACAGGACAAATACAAAGTTCACATTTAATGACAAAAAGAGGGCAAATTAGAGGCTTGTTACAATTTGGCTATTATTATTCAAGGATTCAAGACCTGACGGGGTAAGAGTGGATGGGGGTCAGATCCTGTAACCTCTGCTTGGAGCACCTCTATGATCGTTGGGGTAGGGGAACCTTGTCACCCTGATGTTGTCTGATTAACTACCTTAAAGGGATAGGCTCCAATGGTATTAGGTTCAGTAGCCTGGCATGCAGATGGAGTGTACCTGTCTACCTCTGAACCAGGGCCTTTGAGGGAAGGGGAAGTGAAGGGGAGGCAGTGGCAATGAAGGAAAGTTGCTCTCCTCAGGACCAGAGCCTTTAAGGGAAAGAAGGGAGGAAGTAAGGAAAAGGGTAGAAGAGGAGTAGAGGTTGGAGAGAAAAGCATAGGCTTGGCTATTGGGGAAGAAGGGAGAGAAGGAATTAGCCACTGCTGGGGTTGGTGCTGAATCCAAGGTTTTGCAAGCCTTAAAGAAAATATTTCCTCTCTTGGTTAGATGTTTTGTTGGCCTTTAAACTGAATTTGGTTTTAAGATAAAGTAACTTTGACTGGTCCAAAAGAGCCCTATTGTGGCCAACATAATTTTGGGCTATCTTTAATGAACTGAGCACTAGTGTTGGCAATAATTTTCCTAAGATTGATCTCCAGAGGGGATCCAATTAATACAGAGTGATTTAACACAAAGTGATCCTGCCTCCTGAGCTAACTTTAAGGGAATTTTGGACTTTAACCAAAAAAGTGAAAGTACTTCAGAATCTGGGAATGGAAAACTTACCAGATTCCATTAAGGTTAAGACTCCTGGAAAAAATGAAACCTGAAGTGCCTGAATAATTAACTTTAATGAAGTGCGGTGCTGTTCAGTCTATCCCACCCAACAGTTCCATCCAAGTCACAGCACCACAAACGTTAACCTTTAAAATTTGGTTAAAGGAGACAACAAACTGGTGATATACAGTTATTTCATTTTATTCCCTTAAAACTAGCAAACTTGTACAAGGAGCCAGACTAAGTCTGATTGACTAAACAAAAAAATGCAAAAACTTAAATACATTTTACAACCATCCCAATCCAGAGTGACTTTTTCAAACAAATTTATGATCTCCGTATGTTACTATCCATATCATGAGAAAGGAAATTTCTTTTTTTTTTTGAGAAAGGAAGTTTCTTGACCATAAATACAAATTGACAAAACAATGGACAAAACAGGGTCCACTGCAGTTTATGATCTCAGGATGTCTCTGTTTTCCTCGTATATGGAATATGTCCCAAGATAAGGGGAAATCCTACTTCCAGTCTTATCTGCTGTCTGCAGTTGCTGATATAGGAAAAGGCATTTTAAAGCAAAGCAAGGCAGTCTGTATCATTAATTCAGATTTTGGCCAAAAATATGATATTTAATGATTATCATATGCTATGTACTAGCACTTAACAGTGCAAGGAAGTGGGCCAATAGGAGAGTGGTATTAAAGAAATACATACCAACTACTTAGAGTACCCCTAGAACTTAAGAGTGAGATGCAGCAGCCTGGCTCTGAGCACAAGAGGCAGAATTTCTGGAAATCATTGGTAGACTAGAAAAGCTTGAATCCATAGTGACAACTCTCTCCAAATAAGTAGAAGAAATAACAAAGGATTGGGGATGTAAATATACAGAATTGAACATCAATCTGGAAGAAGAGAAGTTAGAAGTAGTAACATTTTAAAAAATCCTCTCTATATAAGCAAAACATTGATCTTGAATTCAGACCATGGAGTAGCAATTTAAAGATTATGGGCCTCCCATAAGAATATGAAAAGTAAAAAAAAAAAATCTGAACACCATAGTGGAGGAAGGGAATGTTTTTATACAGCATCTACCGTGTGCCAGGCTACCTGCCAAGTGCTTTACCATATGTTTTCTCCTGTGATCCTCACAGCAACCATGTAAGGTAGGTGCTGTTATTATCCCCATTTTGTGGTAGAGTAAAATGAAGCTAACAGAGATTATGTGATTTGCTCAGGGATACACAGCTAATAAGCATATGAAACTGAATTTGAACTCATCTTCCTGACATGAGGCCCAGTACTATAACTATTGAAAGAAATAATGCAGGGGTGGCTAGGTGGTGCAGTGAATAGAGCACCGGCGCTGAAGTCAGGAGTACCTGAGTTCAAATCCGGCCTCAGACACTTAACACAAAAAAACTAGCCGTGTGACCTTGGGCAAGTCACTTAACCCCAACTACCCTCCAAAAAGCAAAAAAAAAAAACAGAAAAGAAAGAAATAATGCAAGAAAAATTTCCAGAACTTAAAAATACAGAAACAAAGCACCATTTGAATGAATGCAAAGAAGGGGGAAAAAGCTGTACTTTAAATTTCAAGACACATAGTGGTTAAACTGAACAGTTCCAATGACAACAAATCCTGCAAGTGAACAGTAGAAAGGCTTTCAAATATACAGAAAAGGAAATTTGGTTAGCATAAAGCTTTTCTATACTGACCAGAAGCCATAGAAGGGAATGGAATAATATATCCCCAAAACAAAGGAACTAACAGTGTAATTCAAAAATCACATACCCTACAAATCCCAGATTAATCATAATGAAAAAAGACAAGCATTTAATAAAATAAAAGCACTTGTTGAAGGGGTGAGGGTATGAAGGGGGAGGAGGCACACGGGAAGCAGACATGAACAGATTATTCTACCAGCAAACACCCTAAACAAGGGAAATACAAGAAACATAAATAAATACAACTACAAATGAACACATATAATGAAAGAAATTACCTCATCTTAAGAGACTATTTTTAAAGTTGAAAGACGAAAAAAGAAATCCAAAGTGTTTTTTTAATGAAAGAAACAGCAGAGAGGCCATTAAGAGATTTATTTCTTCAAGTACACAAGAGGATAAAGATGAATGTGAAATTAAATACATTGAACCGAACCTTTATGAAACAGCAAAGCAATGTATTTTGGAGGACTAAGTTGAAAATGAAACAAGATGAAGGACAGAGGGTGGTTAGGTGGCACAGTGAACAGAGCACTGGCCCTAGAGTCAGGATGACCTGAGTTCAAATCCCTCCCCAGACACTTGACAAACTAGCTGTGTGACCTTGGGCAAGTCACTTAACCCCAATTGCCCTTGGAAAGGCAAAAAGAAAAGATGAAAGACAGAAGAGAATTGTGATATATGCTAAACATATATGGTAAACAACAAAAGGAAAATAACTTCTATAGTTTCTCAGTAGAAGAGGGTTTACAGGAGAATTAATGAAGTTAACAACAACAAAAAATTAAATGAAGAAAGAAATGGGAAGGAATTTCAACTGGAGCAGAGGATTAGTCAGTTAATAAACTTTAAGCACATACTGATGGGTCACTAATGATGAACTCCTGAAAGGCTCCAGGTTTTCTCACACAGCCCAGATCCCTGTCATTCTCCTGAGGCCCACCCTAACCCACCTTAATTCCTTAATTAGCTTATTTGACATTTCTAAATTCCATCCAGATCTTTCCACAGTCTTTCTGTATAAAAATAACAGTCCCATCCTCATCAAATGCACAGATTCTTAGAATCTTGCCCAGTTCTATTGGCATCACAATAGCACCCTGAACTTCCAAGCTTGTGTATTTATAGTTATACTTTTTAAAGTAAATGTTCCTTTAAAAAAACTGATTTGTTAGTAGCTAAATGCAACTGGGATCCAGGGGTAGCATTTGGGGCAACACTATCAGTGGGGGCTAGAGCCATTTGCAGAGAGCCCAGACACTTCCAAATAGCCTTAAGGATACTGGACAACCACAGAATAGAAGTGTAATGTTATACAACTGCTCTTCAGGTGGTAAGGGGCCAGCACAAGAGCAGTACTGTATTTTTATAATATGCAAATAATTATGTACAAATGAGATATGTACAGGATACATTAGAAGTAATCTCAGAAGAAAGGCAACAGCATTAAAGGGAGTTTTGAAAGGCTTCTAAAAGAGCGATTTAAGCTGCAACTCAGGGAAAAACAGGGAAGCCAAGAAGTAGAGAGAAAAAAAAAAGAAAAAAAAAAAGAAAAAAAAAGAAAAAAAAAGAAAAAAAAAGAAAAAAAAAGAAAAAAAAAGAAAAAAAAGAAGTAGAGAGAAAGAGTATTGGAGGTATGGGGTGATGCCAGCAAAAAATAACAGAAATAGGAAATTGAGTGTCTTGAGAAACAGGAAGGAAGCCTGTATCAGTATATCAAAGAAAGGGAATATATTATGCTTCAACTGAAGGGCAGGGGTCTGAAGAGAAAAGATTTTGAATCAATCACTTATCTGAGAGGAAAAAAAAGAGGGAAGGAATTTTGTAAGTAAATAAAAGGAAGAAGCAAAAGGATCAATAAACAAACTGCCAAAAATAAAAGCCTTTAAAAAAAACCCTGTGAACTGCTAAAACAGAAGAAATTCCAATTTCAAAAGGAGACTTGAAATGAACACCAGCCCCTACACCACACACATACCCCACTGTGTTGGCACAGCCGGGGGAACCAGCAGAGTCCAGCTTAGAGAAGAGCCACGTGTGCCAGTGGACAGGCATCCACCAGCTGCTGAACATAGCCATGCTCTATCTAGTGCAGTACCAGTGAGGACATCTCCTCCAGTAAGGAGGTGTCCTCCAGCTGTCAGACCACCCCCACACACCCCAGCTTCAGCATAGCCCTGGGGAAACACACAGAAACCTCACCTGGCCACAGTACACATAAGCCACCGCCACCACCTCCAGGTCAGTACCAGGTAAGCTACCAGACCCCTACAGCCTCCGGTTGCCAGCACTTGAGGCAGCACACAAAGCCAGTGACCAGACTCCTCAGCCCCAGCACAAGAAGCTTGGGACAGTGTCATCAGTGCCCCAGAAGCAGAGACCAACTTTAAAAGCCAGGAAAAAGGCAAATATCATGAGCAAAAAGCAACAAAGAAAAGCACTGACCAGAAAGAATTATTATGGTGACAGGGAATATCAAAACAAAAATTCAGAGGAGGACAAAATTGCCAATATGCCCACATCTGAAATCTCAAAGGGGAATATTAACTGCTCTCAAGCCCAAAAAGTCCTGGAAGAGTTCAAGAAGGATTTTAAAAGGCAAATAAGAGAGGTAGAAGAAAAACTGGGAAAAGAAACGAGAGATATGCAGGAGAGTCAACAGCTTGGAAAAGGAAGGGTAAAAATTGACTGTAGGAAACAATGCCTTTAAAAGTACAATTGTTCATATAGAAAAGGAGGTACAAAAGTTAACTGGAGAAAACAATTTGTTAAAAATTAGAATTGGGCAAGTGGAAGCTAATGACTCTATGATCAAGAATCAGTCAAACAAAATCAAAAGAATGAAATATAGAAGAAAACACAAAATACCTCATTGTAAAAACAACTGACCTGGAAAACAGATCCAGGAGATATAATTTAAGAATTGTTGGTCTACCTGAAAGTCATGATCAAGAAAAGAGCCTGGACAACATCTTTCAAAAAATCATCAAGAAAAATTGCTCTGAGGTCCCAGAACCAGAGAGTAAATTAGTCATCCAAAGAATTCACCAATCACCTCCTGAAAGAGATCCCAAATTGAAGACACCAAGGAATATTGTAACCAAATTTCAGAATTATCAGGTCAAGGAGAAAATAATTCAAGCAGCCAGAAAGAAACAATTTACATATCATAGAAACACAGATTACAACCAAGGATCAACTACCAAGCAAAACTGAGCATAATATTTCAGGGAGGGAGATGGACATTCAATGAAATAGGGGACTCCCAGACCCTCCTGATGAAAAGACCAGAGCTCAATGGAAAATATGATTTTCAAATACAGGACTCAAGAAAGGTCAATGGGTGAAAAACCATGTTATTCAATAAGGGCAAACCGTTTACATCCCTATATGGGAAGATGATACATGTAACTCTTGAAAACTTTATCTTTATTATGACATTTTGAAGGTATACATACACAGAGAAAATGGGTATAAGTTCACTTTGAAGTGCTGATGAAAAATCATATTAATGGGTGAAAAGGGATTATAATGGGAGAAGATGAAAGGAGGAGGCAGAAAGGGGTAAATTACATTACACAAAGAGGCACATATACCTATTACAGTAAAGGAAAGAAGGGAGGGAGATGAGCATTGTTTGAAACTTACTCTCATTGGATTTGGCTCATACTCAGGTATAGAAATACAACTTTCCCTATAGGAAATGGGAGTGGGAAGGAGAGGGACAGGAAGGGAAATGAGAAAGAAAAGGGAGGGGGCTGATAGAAGGGAGGGTGTGGTCAAAAGCAAAACTTAGTAAGGAGGGAAAGGGAGAAAGGAGAATGAAAAGCATAAACAGGGGAAGGGGATAGGGAGAAATAGGTTGGAAATAAAGACACAAATAGTAATCATAACTGTGAATGTGAATGGGATGAACTCTCATAAAATGGAAGCAAATAGCAGAATGGATTAAAAACCACAATCCTACTACAAGAAACACATTTGAGACAGGGATACACACAGAGTAAAGGTAAAAGACTGTAGTAGAATATATTATGAAATAAAAAAGCTGAAGTAAAAAAGCAGGGGTAGCAATCCTAATATCAAAGCAAAAGCAAAAATAGATTCAATTAAAAGAGACAAGAAAGGAAACGATATCTTGCTAAAAGGCACCATAGACAATGAAGTAATATCATTACTAAACATATATGCACCAAGTGGTATAGCATCCAAATTCTTAGAGAAGTTAAGGGAGTTACATGAAGAAATAGATAGGAAAACTATTCTAGTGGGGGACCTCAACCTCTCCCTCTCAGAACTAGATAAATTTAACCACAAAATAAATGAGAAGTTTAGGCGGTGAATAGAATTTTAGAAAAATTAGATATGGTAGACTTCTGTAGAAAATCGAATGGGAATAGAAAGGAACAAACTTTTTCTCAGTGGTACATGGCACCTACACAAAAACTGACCATATTTTAGGGCATATAAACCTCACAATCCAAGGGAGAAAGGCAGAAATATTAAATGCATCCCTTTCAGATCATGATGTAATAAAAATTACATGTAATAAAGGGACATGGAAAGATAAAATAAAAATTAATTGGAAACTAAATCTAATCCTAAAGAATGACGGATCATAAAAGGCCCATGGCCCCATAAAAGACAGCCAGGGGACTGCCAGACCCAATCACTGCTTCAGTCCAGTGAGATGACCCTATACCCTGTGCTGCCTGTGTGCAGGGTTGTGACTATAGCTTCCAGTGTATCTGCACTTGCAACTTTGTCACTTGCCTACCACTACAGGACTTTGAGATAGGTAAAAATAGTATAATATTTTGGATGATGTCTTTTGACTCGTAAATAAATTGGATTTAAATGGGACAGAGTTGTTTAAGTAGTTGACTTCCTGTGTCACTGAAGTCCAATGGCAAGGCAAAAGTCAAGACAATTGGCAATAGCTTGACATATAGTGGATGACCTTGGCATCTTTGATGTCTAACCAAGCTCTAAGCATTCCACAGTGCCTGGTTCTGCACCTTTGTAACCATTGGAACAAATTGCTCACATTATCCTGTTCCTCCAGGGAAGTCTTCACATGCTTGGAGCAGACACCCTACTAACTCTCCATTGAAATCCATCGTTTACTCTCAGACCTAGGACTGTCTGCCAAAATGGTTTACCAGGATGCTTGGTTTACCACAATGCTTCACATGATATAGCTTCTTAGAACTGCAAGTGAGAGGTGGATGGCAGGTGGACACCAAAAGTGGAAAACAGCCCTGACATATATATATATATATATATATATATAAATGCACATAAAATGAATGACCAAACATCCTGTTTGTAGCAATGTAGCTGTTTTGTTGGCTCTGATACACGTAGCTGAGAAGAGTTACCTTTAGAGACTGAAAAAATCAGAGCTGATGTCAAGGGGTTTGAGATGTAGATTAAAGAGCTAAAGATGGGGTGGCTAGGTGGCGCAGTGAATAGAGCACTGGCCCAGGAGTCAGGAGGACCAGAGTTTAAATCTGCCCTCATACACTTAACACTTACTAGCTGTGTGACCTTGGGAAAGTCACTTAACCCCAATTGCTGTGCTTTACCCCCTCCAAAAAGTAAAAAAAAAAAAAAAAGAGTTAAAGATGAATTTTCACCTGGAATGACTTCTTGGTAAATGTTGAGACTGAGTGAGGTGCTATGGGGGAAAGAATAAAAGGTTTGACACATCAATAATAAAAAAGATTTTGAAACATTCTTAGAAATAAAACTAAACTGGAGAAATTATTTGCTTCTCAAACAACCCACACAATAGAAATATAAGAACAAACAAATACAGCAACAAAGACAACAAATTAACAAGAGAAACCATTATGAGACTTCCTTCTAAATGTACAGCAGACAAGAATCAAAGCAATGATGAAGTAGGCCTAAAACATCATGGAATAAAACTCACAACAACCAATCTATAGGTGAGTTTTGGGGGACTAAATTACAAAACGTGAGGATGAGAAGAAGACGATAGAGAGGACTATGTGATGTAAGCTAATCAAGTCAGATATTAACAATGAAGGGAAAATAACTCCTGTAGTCTCTTAGGAAGAAGAGAGCCTACAGGAGAATGGGTGAAGAAGTAAAAAGAGAAGGATTGAAAAGGGACGAGGGGAAAACCTTGCTTCAATTGTGGGAGGCTTACTACAGATGAATGTTCCAATGGAAAAAGAGATATATCCTATAAAGAGATATAGGAATCTTACAATATTATCCGCAGAAATTTGGTGCATAAAGACCATGCATCATACCTCAGTGCTCCTGGGAGCAAGTGACATCCAGAAGAGTGGGAGGACCTGGATTTTTCTTTTATTTTAACCATGTACAGCTTGGTTTTTGTTCAAATTGAATTTAACATAATGAAACTAGCATTTTCCATCTTGTCTTTATTTTCTGAAAGTTTAATTAGCAATCTTTATTATTTAATGGCATTATCAGTTCCTCCTCTACTTCCCCCTGCAACCCTACAACTTTTATTAAATAAAAGGCCTCCAGATTCAAATAATTTCCCTTTGGTAGAGGCCCAAAGCTGTGAAATGCTGGTGTATTGTTTGTTTTTTTTTTTAACATTTGTTTTTAAAACTTTGATATGCAAATCCTTTCACTTCTTCCCTCCTCACCCATCCCCACATGGAAGATAAGCAATTCAACATGTGTAGTTACGCAAAAGGTTTCCATAGTAGTTATATTGTGAAAGACTAACTTTATTTCCCTCCATCCTATCCTGCCCCCCACTTATTCTATTTTCTACTTTGACCCTGTCACTTTTCAAAAGTGTGTGCTTCTAACTGTCCTCTCCCCCAATCTGCTCTCCCTTCTATCATCCCACCCTCTTATCCCCTTTCCTCTTATTTTCCTGTAGGGCAAGATACCCAAATGACTGTACATATTGTTCCCTCCTTAAGCCAAATTCAATGAGAGTACAGTTGACCCATTCCCTTTCACCTTCCTTATCTTCCCCTCCATTGTAAGTTTTCTCTTGCCTCTTCTATAATGATAAAATTTACCTTATTCTATCTCTCCCTTTCTCCTTCTCTCATTATATTCCTCTCTCACCTCTTAATTTTATTTTTTAGGTATCATGTCTTCCTATTCATCTGACCCTGTGCCCTCTATGTATACATATACACACATATAAACACACTCACATATGCATTTATCCACACATATACCTTCCTATACATACACACATATGTATGTATGTATGTACATATTTGTTCAAATACATGCATTTATATATATTAAAATTTTAATAATGTTTAAAAAATTTATGTACACACACACATATAGATATTCCCTTCAACTTTCCTCATACTGGTATAAGTCTCATGAGTTACAATTACAGTTTTTCCATGTAGGAATGTAAATAGTTCAACTTTAATAAGTTCTTGTAACAGTAATTAATTTAGCAGGTACTTGGCCCTTAGTAACTAAGGACTAAGTACTTCTGTGAAAGAGACGGAAGGTGTGAACTCTGTCTCCTGTTGCTGACATGGCAGGAGAGGGTTGGCTGAGATAGGAAGCCAGTGTGTGTGTGTGTGTGTGTGTGTGTGTGTGTGTGTGTGTGTGTGTGTGTAAGAAGAGTTCCAGAGATGAAGAAACAGAAACAAGAATTTTTACTCCTGGTGGAGGAAGCAGAATTGTTCCAGCATCTGGGAGCTAGGCTGCTGCTGGACTGAGAACTGAGTTGGAGTTTTCTGTGAGACCAGAATTGGGTAAAGGTCAAAGTGGCTGCTGCCTCTTGAAAGGCTGAGATTTCTTCTGGGTCCTAGGACCAGCTGAACTGCTGGAGGACTGAAGAAGCATGACTGGGATAACACTTTGTTTGTTTGTGGCTTGGGTGATCTTTGAGTTCCTGGCAACAGAAGTTGTAAAGTTTTGAGATGTGCTGGACCCTGTCAACTTCAGTGTGTTCCAAGAACTGCCCAGAGGACTGAACAAGGACCTGGAAGCCCCTAAATCCAGGTGACTGTTTGGTGGATTCAGGTAGGAGCTGGGACCATAGAAGGGGATCCAGGGAATCTGAGAGACTATCCTGAGTCAAGATGAAGAAAAGGCTTCCCCTTGGATGTGTGATGAAATTGAAGTTTACTCGACATCAAGGGGTGGAGGAGGGTTTGTGTAATTTTCTAATGATTGTATTTAGTGACTGATTGCTAGATAAGTGACTGGTTAAGTTAATCTATGATTGTGCAATGAGTGGAAGATTGATTATTGTATTGTGAGATTACTGAATGACTGAGTGAGGAGGCAAACTTCCTTAGGGAAACCAGGTAATTATTCTTTTGTTCTTTGTTCTTAATACCATGGCCAGTTTGGTGAAAACTATGTGGCCATTTCTGATGATAAGCCGTTGTGAAAACTGTATTGTGATTTTCTGTGATAAGATACAATGTTGTGAATATTATATTGTGATTTGTTGTGAATGTTTGCCTTGATTTGTTATGGAATAAATGGAGTGTTCACTATACTATGTAACCTTAAAAGCTGTCCACAGTAGCATTGTTTTGGGAAGCTGCTCATGCATGGCATTACAGTTCCTTATTATTTCTTTTTTCCTGTTTACCTTCTCATGTTTCTCTTGCGTCTTGTATTTGAAAGTCAAATTTTCTGTTCAACTCTGGTCTTTTCATCAAGAATACTTGAAGGTCCTCTCTTTTACTGAATGACCATATTTCCCCTTGAAGCATTATACTCAGTTTTGCTGGGTAGGGAATTCTTGGTTTTAGTCCTAGCTTCTTTGACCCCTGGAATATCATATTTCAAGCCCTTCAATCCCTTATTGTAGAAGCTTAGAGATCTTGTGTATCCTGATTGTGTTTCCACAATACTCAAATTGTTTCTTCCTGGAAGCTTGTAATATTTTCTCCTTGACCTGGGAACTCTGCAATTTGGCTATCTAATTCCTAGAAGTTTTCTTTTTGGGATCTTTTTCAAAAATATGATTGGTGAATTCAATTTCTATTTAGCCCTCTGATTCTAGAATATCAGGACAATTCTGCTTGATAATTTCTTGAAAGATGGTGTCTAGGCTCTTTTTTTTTTATCATGGCTTTCATGTAGTCCAATAATTTTTAAATGATCTCTCATGGATCTATTTTCCAGGTCAGTGGTTTTTCCAGTGAGATATTTCACATTGCCTTCTAGTTCTTCATTTGTTTGAATCTGTTTTATAGTATCTTGATTTCTCATAAAGTCATTAGCTTCCGTTTGCTCTAATCCAACAATTCTCAACCTTCCTAATGCCGTGACCATTTAATACAGTTCCTCATGTTGTGGTGACCCCCAAATATAAAATTATTTTCATTGCTACTTCATAACTATAATTTTGCTACTGTTATGAACCATAATGTAAATATTTGATATGCAGTATGTATTTTCATTGTTACAAATTGAACATAACTCACAGGTTGAGAACCGCTGCTCTAATCTAATTCTGAAGGAATTATTCTCTTCAGTAAGTTTTTGAAATTCCTTTTGCATCTTGGGTTTCAACTTTTTAAGGCATTCTTCTCCTCATTGGCTTTTTGGGCCTCTTTTGCCATTTGATTTAGTCTATTTTTTTAATGTGTAATTTTCTTCTGTATTTTTTAGGGTCTCCTTTACCAGACTATTGACTTGCTTTTCATGATTTTCTTGCATCATTCTCATTTCTCTTCCCAATTTTTCCTCCACTTCTCTTACTTGATTTTCAAAAAATTTTTGAGCTCCTCCATGGCCTGTAACCAGTTCATGTTTTTCTTGGGAGCTTTTGATGCAGGACTTTTGAATTAATTGACTTCTTCTGGTTCCATGTTTTGATCCTTTTTGTCCCCCAAAAAGGATTCTATGGTCTGATTGTGCTTCCTCTTCTTGCTCATCTTGCCAACCAATTACTTGACTTTTGAGCTCTTTGCTGTGGTAGAACTTTGCTTCCAGATTGGAGAGAGCTATGTCCCAAGTTGTGGGGGTTTTTGTTAATGTTTTTGGAGCTATGAGGAGGGTGCCCTTTCTATAGGCACCCCAACCTCTGACACAGTGCCACATACTGCAAGATCACCACCCAAGACTGTGATCCAGATCCAAGCAGGTCAAAGCAAGAGCAATCACCCTCTGAATGGTCACTTGATCCCCTTATGATCTGCAGGCCAGGAGCTCTGGAGCCAGCCACGTGGCAGCAGCTGTAGTCTCTGTGCCTCTTCCACCTCTCACCCTTGGGGAAGGGGCTGGACCACACTCTTCTATTACCAGGTTCCAACAGAGTTCCCCACTGACCTTTTTTTACTTTCTCTTTGGCATTTATGGGTTGAGAAGTCTGGATACTGCCCCAGCTGCCAGTGATTCATTCTCCTGAAGTCTACTCTTGCGCTGTTCACATGGGACTATGATCAGCTCCCAGCTTCAGTGCAGTTGACCCCTCTTGTCGACCTGCCAGGATGCCTTCAGTATTTTTTTGTTTGTTTTCTTTCTCTCTGTCACTTTGTGGGTTCTGTAGCTCTAAAATTTGTTTAGAGTTGTATTTTACAGGTATTGGACATGGTTGGAGCAGGAGCTGAGCAGAGTGGTTCCCAACTTGGAATGCTGTTTTAATAAAAGAAAATTAACTATAAATGATTTTTGTGGAATGGTCTTATAAAACATCCCACAATCTTTCTTTAAAAATTTATTTATTTTAGTTTTCAACATTCATTTTCACAAGATTTTGAGTTACAAATTCTCTCCCCATCTCTCCCCTACTCCCCACCCCAGGATAGTAAGCCTACTGAATACTCCTTCCCCCAATCTATTCTCTCTTATATCCCCCCCGATCCCCCTGCCAACTTTCTTGTAGGGCAAGATGGATTTCTAAACCCCATTGTCTGTATATCTTATTTCCTGGTTGCATGTAAAAAACAATTTTTTAACATTTGTTTTTAAAACTTTGAGTTCTGGATTCTTTCCCTTCTTCTCTCCTCACGCACCCCCACTGGGAAGACAAACAATTCAATATAGGTTGTCCATGTGTAGTTACACAAAACATTTGCAGTCGTTATATTGTGAAAGCCTAATTATATTTCCCTCCATCCTATCTTGCCCCCTACTTACTCTATTTTGTATTTTGACTATCTCTATTCTATCTCTTTTTAAAAGTGTCTGCTTCTAGATACCCTCTCCCCCAATCTGCCCTCCCTTCTATCATCCCCCCTTATCCTCTTCCCCTCCTACTTTCCTGAGGAGTAAGATACCCCATTGAGTGTGTATGTTATTACCTCCTTAAGCCAAATTCAATGAAGTTGACCCATTCTCTTTCACTTTCCTACTCTTGCCCTGTATTGTAAGTTTTCTCTTGCCTCTTTTGTGAGATAATTTACCTTATTTTATCTCTCCCTTTCTTCTTCTACAAATATATTCCTCTCACCTCTTAATTTTGTTTTTTAGATATCATCCCTTCATATTCAAATCCTGCTGTGCCTTCTATGTATACATGTATACACACATCCTCCTATACATACATACGTGTATGTGTGTGTGTGTGTATGTTCCCTTCAACTATTTTTATACTGAGAAAAGCCTCATGAGTTACAATGATCATTTTTCCATGTAGGAATGTGACAAGTTAAACTTTAATAAGTTCCTTATAATTTCTTTTTTCTGTTTACCTTCTCATGCTTCTTGTATTTGAAAGTCAAATTTTCTGTTCTGTTCTGGTCTTTTCATCAAAAATGCTTGAAAGTCCTCTATTTCATTGAATATCCATATTTTCCCTTGAAGTATTATACTCAGTTTTTCTGGGTAGGTAATTCTTGGTTTCAATCCTAGCTCCTTTGACCTCTGAAATATCATATTGCAAGCCCTCTGATGATTGCAAGCCCTTAATGTAGACGTTGCTAGATCTTGTGTTATCCTGATTGTGTTTCCACAATGCTCAAATTGTTTCTTCCTGGGTGCTTGTAATATTTTCTCTTTGACCTCAGAACTTGGGAATTTGGCTATGATATTCTTAGGAGTTTTCTTTTGGGGATCTTTTCAAGAAGTTATCATGACTTCTTTGAATTTCTATTTTGCTCTCTGGTTCTAGAATATCAGGCCAATTTTCCTTGGGAGTTTCTTGAAAGACTATTGACTTGATTTTCATGATTTTCTTGCATCATTCTCATTTCTCTTTCCATTTTTCCACTACGTCTCTTTCTTGATTTTCAGTCCTTCTTGAGCTCTTCCATGGTCTTTGACGAGTTCATATTTTTCTTGGGGGCTTTTGATGCAGGAGTTTTGACTTTGTTCTTTTTCTGGTTATATGTTTTGTCTTTGCCCCCCAAAAAATGATTCTATAGTTTGATTTTGCTTCCTGTGTTTGCTCATCTTGCCAACCAATTACTTTTATTTGAGTTCTTTGCCATGTTAGAACTCTGCTTCCAGAGTGGAGAATGCTGTGTCCCAAATTGCTGGGGTTTTGCATAGCTGTTGTCAGAACTATGAGGAAGGCACTCCAGAAGCTCTGACATGCTAGTGCTCATCAACCCAGGACCACCACCCAAGACTGTGACCCAGATCCAAGCAGGCCAAAGCAAGAGCAATTACCCTCTGAATGGTCTCTTGGTCCCCCTATGATCTGTAGGCCAGGAACTCTGGAGGCAGCAACGGAGCTGCTGCTGCAGTCACCTCTGCCACCCTGGGGGACAGGGATCAGACAGCACTTTTCTCTCACCTAGTTACAACAGAGTTCCCTACTGACCTTTTATTTTCCCTTTGGTGTTTATGGGTTGAGAAGTCTGGAAACCACCACAGCTGCTGGTGAATCCATCCCCTGAAGTCTACTCTGGCCAGTCTGGAGCTTGATTCTGGGGCAGCATAGCTCATGTGGAACTACACTTTGCTCCCAGTGTGGTGTGATACACCCTTCCTGTTGGCCTGCCAGGCTGCCTTCAGGGAGAGACTTGTTTTTCTGTCACTTTGTGGGTTCTGTAGCTCTAAAATTTGTTCAGAGTAATATTTTTTTTTTACAGGTATTGGAGGTGGTTGGAGCAGAAGCTCAAAGAAGTTCTTGCTTTTACACCACCATCTTGGCTCCACCCCTGAGACCATGGATTTTGAGGCAAATGAGGATAAAAATGAATAAAGGGAATAGGTCAATAACGGCATAATCAAAGGCAAAGGAAGAATCCTACCATGGGACAATATTGTCTCCTATAGGAACTTTTTCTAATACCTAAATACCTATTTTCCTAAATACCTAACACGTATTTTCCTAATAGTGAGAATGGAAGGGGGCAAGAGGCAAGATCTACACAATACCAGAAACTATTTAAAAGGGTTAACCTTAAATAAGTATTTTAAAAGTTTTAATTCCATGAAGAATACTCAAAGGACTAAATTAGTATAAGGAAAATTACTCTTCTCTGTCTCTGTAGCATGATAATATAGTGGAATTGCTCTGTAAGAAATCATTAATATGCAGAATTCTGAGTACATGAAAAGACTTGCATGAACTCAGTAGAACTGATTATATATGATTACAATGATGAAAATAAAAATACCACTAAAAAGCAACCACAATTTGGTTAAATGTGAAGACCAATCTCTTTCCAAGGTAACAGTTACTAAATAGGCCTACCTCCTCTCAGAAGAGGTGGAGGACATTTACTGAATATTGTATATGGTTAACTTTAACCATTTTTGTTACAAATTGGGCTATATAAATGTTCAATTATGTGTAAATTTTTGTACACGTGCTGTGTATCAGGAAAAAGCAGATGTAAAAACAAGCTTTTCATGGACTTTTAAAAAAATGGTAGATCTGGAATCAAAGGATCTTATAAATGTGGGATTTCCTACTATACTGACCTTTAAACTGCTAGGCCTGTTTTCTCATTTGTAAGACAAGAGAATTGTCTTTTCTAATTCTAAATCTATGATCCTGTGACAGGAAGTTGTGATCAAATGTGACCAAATTTTGAAGTTGGTACCATTCCAGGTGATGCTGCCCATAGTGTTATGTTTGTTATACATTTAACAATGTATAAGGCACCCACTGACTCCTTTCTTTTGGTCTTACAAATTAGGATTGTGGAGTGAGAAAAAACCGATTTTCTTGTAGAGAGAATCCAAAATTCTTTTAGATTTTGAGGGATATGGTGTGTCCAGGAAAATATTGCTTATGAGGTAAAAGGATAAGAATATGTGGGGGAAGTTGGAAGATGACTCCATTCTTAAACATACATAATCCAAGTTGGAGGTTACCTACCTTAACCACTAAGAGGAGCCATTATCTTATGTGAAGATCAGCTAGAGCAGCAGTTCTCAACCCACAGGGGTTGACTAAGACCATTGGAAAACACATTTCCGATGGTCTTAGGAACTGAGATACCCCTCCCCTATCTGGATCCGCCCACATATGAATTATTAAAGGGTCATGGCATTAGGAAGGTTGAGAACCACTGAGCTAGAGCAATGCCAAAGGATTATGTCCTCTGAAAGCGGTCTTTGTACTCTAAGATACAGAGTCTCTTGGGATAAGCCAGTACAGCAAAAGGAGGACGCTAGCAATGGATTTCATAGAGATAAATCCTTTTAGATATTTGGGACTGATTTGTGCTTAGATATTGTGGTCTTATTTGCTTGCCTGGCTCCCCTAAAATCACTCTCCCATTTGAGGGAAGCCTTTGGATTTTCTAATTCATTGCACAGCTTGCAATTTAAGGTATGGGTGACTGTTTCCTTTATAATCTTTCTTAAATCTGCAATCTCATCTACTAGTTCCAACTATTTTTTTTTTCATAACAGCAGTCAGGAATAATGCAAGATATATTTATTTCAGGGAGAGTTCATAGCTTTATTAGACACGTTCTCTCTCAGTAGCTACAAGGAGAATGAGTCCCAAGCAAAAGACCCTTTTATATCTTAAAATACATAGTATCAATACATATTTGTACTGTTAAATCTATAAAGCATATTTCTTAGTTAATCACAATCAGTTTATCTATCAACAATCCCCTTTTTGCATCCACTTCTCCATCTGCTGGCCTTTTATTTACCACTATTTTTAAGTGGCCCATGAAAATCTCAATTAATTTTGAAGGCACTCCAAGCATTTGATATTTATTTTTGAGATTAAAATTCATTAAATTAAAATTCACAAAGGTCATAAAGGTCAGCATCAAAGTGTCACTATAAGCATGTCTTTTTCCCTCCTCTTTCTCACAGTCTTATTCTGTTACTGGTATTTTCCACCAAGCAATGAACCTGGGATACAGTCATGGAATACACAGACTACTGACTAATAATAATATGTGTATTATTATAACAACCCTATATACAAGTTAAAGAAACCTGGAAACACTGAAAATTAGTTTCACGAAGTTTGACAGATGTTTCAGACATGAACAAACCAGGTATTTCATTTTTAAACAGAACATTTAAATACAAAGGTATAATTTTAAGTGTACCTGGTGTCTGAATGGTAGGTATTAAGACAGGATCTTTCAAAAAGCCTAAGAACTGGCAATAGTGAGCAGCTTCAACCTGAAGACGAAGAATGCCAATAAGGGATGCTCCCAAGCTCTTTAAGCCAAAACCCCTAGATTTCTGGTGGTTGCATTAGCTCTAAGGAATCAGCTTACTCAGCAAGAATCACACCCTCAGGAAGAAAAATATTCTATATTCCCCTGCATTCTCAAGACACCGATTTGCAGTAGAAAGCCAGTGGTAGGTACCAAGCTACAGTAACATTGAGGAACCTGCACAGTACTTTATACACAATAAGTGCTCACTACTTCTTTTTTATTCTCAATGGTTCTCATTCACAGAGACATATTGGCTGGATTGATTAGATACTTACGCCAGCAGATGGCAATGTTCAGTGAACTTCTTACCCTCCATATTAGACTATAAGCTCCTTAAAAGTTGGAATTAGTTATCTGTATGTCCAGTGATTAGCACATGGCTAGGCACATAGTAGGTACTTAATTATCAATTAGAGAGTGCTAGAGACATGCTAAGTCTTATTCTCCAAATATCCTTTTTTTTAGACTCCAAGATAACCTGGATAACATCATTATCCTACTAACATCTGTCATTCAACATACTCTCATATCCTAAAATTTCCCATCTTATATTTTATACAGGCTACATTTTAATTAACTATTTCCTGATAAGATATATGTTGGTACTGTAATTTCATCAATAAACTGCCTACAGATTGGACAGCTTTGGACATTTTTTAAAGTTAGATAACTATATCCTTAATGTATAGAGTCTTATTATCAACCAATCCTTATTCAATAAAAGAGTTTACCCCTTTCCTGATTTAAGTGCCACGTCTGCTTTTCAATATTTGACTCTGACCCATTTCCCTACTCAATAAACTCCAGTGGTTCCTAATTACCCCCAAGATCAAATACATAATACTATGTTTGGCACTACAAGGGGCAATACATCCTTGTTCCCACCCATTTTCATTCTTCTTACACTTTACTCCTTGCTATATACACCCTTCAATCCAGTGACACTGGCCTTGACCCCCACGCCTGGAATGCTCTCCCTCCTGGCTTCCTTCAAGTTCAACAAAAATCCATCTTCTCCAAGAAATTTTTTCTCAATTCCTCTTAATACCTCTTATCTTTTATTTTGCTTATCCAGTATATAGCTTGTTTGTACACGTTTGTGGTCTCCTTCATTAAGTTGTGAGCTCCTTGAGAGCAGGTAAAATTTTTTGACTCTTTTTTATGCCCAGAGTTTAGCACAGTGCCCAGCACATAGTAGGCACTCAATAAACATATACTAATTTTCATTTGTTCTATATTTAAAGGTCTTTCTTTTGAGCTACCTATCAAATTCCTAGAACCTGATTTACAAACAAGATTTTAATAAAAGACAATTTAAGAGTCATAAATGGTGCTTTGGGGATTTGGTCTTTAGAGTTTTGGTATTACATTTTTAACGGGACACAAAATCCGTCTTTGAAGGGACTCATATTCTCAATACAGAAACAATTTACTAGTCTTAACATGGAAGCTTTGAAATGGGGCAGGCAGAGGAGACATGTTTAAAAACAGGAAATAAATATCAAAAGTAAGGTTAAGATTATGAGGGTCTATAGAAAGGTGTGACAACACAAAGATAAAGTACAAATAATGACTAAAGATCTCCCTCATTTTCCACAGGAGCTATTCTGATTTTAAGAAGGAACTATTTAGTCAACTAAAACTAAAATGATTCCCTCCTTCCCCCATTACACCTTTTTGTCTGATGAAAAATGCCCAAGCTCTAATATAATATTTTTACACATTCATGACATTGATAGGATTTTTTCTTCACTGTGTCTTCGCTGATGCCTAAAAAGATTTGAGCTTTGACTATAAGCTTTCCCACACTCACTACATTCGTAGGGCTTTTCCCCAGTATGTATTCTCTGATGATTAATAAGCCCAGAATTCTGACTGAAAGCTTTCCCACATTCATGACATTTATACGGTTTTTCTCCAGTGTGGATTCTCTGATGTTGAATAAGGATAGAACTACGACTGAAGGCTTTCCCACACTCATCACATTCATAGGGTTTCTCCCCACTGTGGATTCTCTGGTGTAGAATAAGGGCTGAGCTCTGGCTGAAGAGTTTGCCACACTCATCACATTTATGCTGTTTTTTACGAGAGGGATTTCCCTGCTTTCTTTCAAACCTGCCCTCACGCTGACAGATTTCTCCATATTTGAAAATCTGAGCAACGTCTATATTAAGGGAGCCAGAAATATCATCCTGTGGTTCCATGCCTGATGAAATCTCTTGATCTGGAGGGGACTTCCCTCTCTCAGTCTGAGTATCACCATCTGAAACAACAGAAAATACAAATGCTACTTAATTCATTGTATTTCGAGAAGGGAACAAAAGAGAGTGATCCAAATAAAATACAAACACATTAAATGGTTTACATATTTATGTAAAATATTATCATAATAATAAGCGTATGTGTGAAAGAGAAGGTAAAACAAAATTACCATTAGTCAGAAGTGAGAAAATATTATGAGAATAATGAGGTAATCATTATTATGGGCAGTAAAAAAGCCTTTCATAATGACTAGAAAAGCAGTCAAGGACCTAGGAAAAAACAATCAGCAAAGATCAAGTGGAATAAAGGACTTTGGAAAATACAGATAAAAAGATATGGTTAGAGAAGTAACAACACAGAAATGATGAAATTTTGCATTTTTTATTTGAATTCTGTTCTATACTAGCTGACAGAATTTGAAAGTTGTTATTGGAGAGGAAAATAAAAATGTAACTAACACATCTGAGATAGTCTAAAAATGTAGTGAGAGTTCAATGTTACTTGAAGTGTTCAACATAAAACCATGTTTCAGGTATTTGGATGAAATATGACCTCTGAGGTCCTTTCCAATACTAAGCTTTGATGATTCTGAGCTATTGAAACATTCCTTCATTTTAAGGGAGTAAGGGTTCAGTTATTGGATGAATGGTGATCAGTCAGAAAATATTTCTGAAAATGTGGAGGCTAAGGAGCTGTAAGGCAAGAGTGAGGGAGGAAAAGGGAGGACGGACACAGCAGTCTCAGGTAAACAAAAGTAGCATTGAGATTTAAAATAAAATACATAAAATAGTCGTTGACTATTAGGGTGAAGAGCAGTGCACAGGATAACTGCATAGTAATGACAACTCTAATGAGATAAGCTTGTGATAGCTTACGTTAAAAATAAATCAAATTAATTACTTTAGAATTTAGAAAAGATCTTTGTAATATGAAAACTTGCTCTTTTTGGGTAAACAAATTTTCAAGTAAGAGGTCACAAAGGGAGAAATAACTGATGCAATTGACATGTGGGAATAAAAATTCCTAGAAGCTCACAACACACTGATAACAAGAAGTTATGCTAAAACTATATTGGAGAGCACACCATATATATCTGGAGGCAGTTTTCTTGCCTGGAGAGGGACATTTCCTAGTAGAAGGTAAATGAGCAAGAAAAGTTTTCTAGGACACTACTGACAAAGGCACCAATATTTTGTGCTATATATTCTAAACCAGACAGAAGCCAGCTCCTTACCACTGTGTCTTAGGGGGTGGAACTCCCAGGCTTCCCACTTAAGCTCATTCTCCATGGGCAGGGACTGTATATTTGATGACTCCTCAGCTGTTTCCTGAGGTTCCATCTCCTCTACAAGGTCTTCTTGTGCTCGATCACTGAATGAAACCTGGAATCAATTTAGTTATTGGGGGAGGATAGGTGGTTGGAAAGGAATCACAACTGGAATCGGAAATAAAGCAGAGAGAAAAGAACATTCCAGGAAAAATCAACAAGGCAAAGATGGTTTCATTCTATCACCTAGAAATGGATCAGATAACAGGAGAAAACAGACATACACGGGAGTCTCTAATTCCAAACTGGCTAAGTGGAAAATGAAATTCAGTTATCTTCTTACTCTTCTGTAAATGCCCCAAAACAAGTCCAAAGGTCCACATCTACACTCTCAATTAATTAAAAATTTATTAAGCAACTACTATATGCCAGGCATTGTGCTAAATGCTGGGTATACAAAAAGAGGCAAAAGGCAGTTCCTGCTCTCAAAGAGCTTACAATTTAATGGGAAAGATAGCATGCAAACAAACAAATATCTCAAGCTATATACAGAATAAATGGGAAATAATTAACAGAAAGAAAGCACTGGAATTAAGAGGTTAGCAACAGCTGTAGAAGGTGGGATTTTAGTTAGGATTTAAAGGAATCCAGGGAAGTCAGTAGTCATAGAGAAGAACAGAGCGCTTTCCAGGAATGGGGAACAACCAGAGAAAATGCCCAGACTTAAGAGATGGAGTGTCTTGTGTGGAACAGCCAGGAGGTTAGTGTTACTGTACTGAAGAGTATGTGTCAGGTAGTAAGGTATAAGAAGAATGGAAAGGTAGGAGGGAGCCTAGATTATGAAGGGCTTTAAATATCAAAGAGCATTTTTGTATCTGCTCCTGGAGGCAAAAGGAAGCCACAGGAGTTTACTGAGTAGGGGTGTGTTTGTGTGTGTGGCATGCTAGGACCTGCACTTTAGGACAATCACTTTATTGGCTAAATGGAGGATGGATTTGGAATGGGGAGATACTTGAAGCAGGCTTCTGAAATATTGCAGGCATGAGGAAATGAAAGCTTGTAGCAGAGTGCTGACAGTGTCAGAGGAGAGAAGGGGGAATATTGGAGGGATGCTGCAAAGGTGAAATCAACAGGCTTTGGCAACAGATTGGACAAGGAATGGGGGTGAAAGATAGTGAAGAATCCAGGATGACTCCTAGGCTGTGAGCCTGAGGGATGGGAAGATGGTTGTCCTCTACAGTAACAGGGAAGGTAGGAGTGGGAAAGGGTTTGAAGGGTTTAGTGGGAAAGATGAGTTCTATTTTGGACACACTAAATTTAAGATTTCTATTGAACATGTAGAGATGCCTTAAGGGCAGCTGGAGATGCAAAATGGGAAGTTAGGAGAGAGACTGGTGGGATTGGGGCAGGATTGGTAGATTTAAGAATCATTAGCATACATGGTATTTAAATCCATGGGAGTTGAGATCATCAAGTGAAGTAGTACAGAAGACAAAAGGGCCAAAGATAGAACCCTGAGAGACCTATGGTTAGGGGGTGTGATCTGGAGGAATATCCAGCAAACGAGAAAGAAAAAGCACACTCATATAGGTAGGAAGAAAACCAGGAGAGAGTAGTGTTTTCAAAACCTAAAAAGAAAAGAGAACCAAGGAGTTATTTCTGATAACCTTTCCCCCTTCCCACCTGATGTCCTGGTTCATCAAGCTCTCTCTCCAAATCTTCTAGAATGGTCACTGCCTCTTCTCCATTTTCTGGATGATGCTCTCGAACCCAGGTCTGGAGTTCCTTGGGCAATATGGTCAGGAACTGCTCCAGGACCAGTAACTCTAGAATCTGCTCCTTTGTGTGCTTTTCTGGTCTAAGCCAGAGACGGCAAAGCTGACGGAGTTGGCTCAGGGCTTCACGGGGCCCTGGTGAATCCTGGTACCCAAACTGCCTGAACTGTTGGCGAAAGATCTCTGGACCATGGCAGCTGTTCCAGTGGACACTAGATCCCTGTTCGTAGGTGCGGTCCTCTTCTATCTTCACTCTCAAAATACTCTCTTTTTCAGTTAGAGTGGGAGAAATCAATATTGAATCCTCACTCAATTGTGCAGACATTCTGAATGAGAGTATCTCGGAAGGAAACTTACTTCAGCTGAAGTCCAGTCTTGCTTACCTTTAGCTCTTCTTCAAAGCTACTCCTGGAATTTTGGACAAAAAAAAAAAAATCAGCAGCAACAGATAACTAATGCTAAAAGCTTAGACATATATATGATAATGAAGGCTAGTCAGGACCTAGTCATTCAGTATGGAATGCTTTTCTGAGATGGAAAAATAAGACTGAACAAAGAAATACTGTATTTATTCCTTATATAAACCACAACTCTATAAAAGGAAAGGGAAATCTGGTCAAAAGAGTCAAAGCACTTAATTATTCTGATTATAATGCTAGTCTCTGCTTTACCATTTATTGGCTCTGTAACTTTAAGCCATTTAATTTCCCTGAGCTTCAATTTTCTCATCCGTAAAAGGGGAATGTTACTTGTACTTCTTCCCTCACAGGTGTCTTGTGACAAAGTGAGAAGGAATACACATTTATAAGGCAACTACCATGTACCTGGCACTATGCCTGGTGTTATTATTATCCCCATTTTACAGTTGAGGAAACCGAGGCTGAGAGTTTGCCCAGAGTCACAAAGCTAGTGAATGTCTCAGGCTGGATCTGAACTTGGGTTTTATTGACTTCAGGCCCAGCGCTCTATCCACTCTGCCACCAATTGCCTCTACAATTGTAAAAAGCCTCTGTAACTTGAATGAATACGAGAAATTCATAGAGTAACAGAGATGATGGCAAAAACAGTAAATGAAAGATTAGCTAGAATGTCAAAGAATGAACTAAAATTTGTGATAAACCTCCAGTGTATGGGTCAGAGTGTAGGAAAACACCTACCTAGGAGCAACTGTGGATAATACATTCACTAATCCCCAGAAAGTGGTTCCTAAAAATTCAAAGCAGCTCCCCTAATTTTGTCTTCAGAGAATTTTCAACAAATATAGTACATAAATATTAAGTACGATGAAATGGGTGGTAGAGTAAAATCTGTAATTGCTATGACAACATCTACTCAAATCTTATATCGATCTTTACTGTTTTTTGTTTGTAGGTAGCTAGAACACTTTTTTTTTCCTCCAGTGAACCAAAGTAACAAAAATTTTACCCACTTCTACTTTCCTTCTATCTTCACCCAAGGCCCTCTACATTTCTTTCAATATTTATTTAAATAAACTGAACAAAGACTCAGGTCTACTCAGGAACTATGGATGATCCATTATTCCCTCTTCAAAAAATTCATTATGCACTAACCTGGAGAAAGGGACTCCAATCAACCCCAGAAGTCAGCCCTTATCAGCAAAAGATTGTAGCAGTCTGCTTTTTCATTCCTAATCCTGACTGGCCCAAGGTTTCTGTCTGTTTTTTGGAAACCTCCTTCCCTTAACTCCACATATTTATTCAGTTGACAGATACTTATCTCTCTCCCTCTCCAAGATCTCAAATGTCACCAATCTATTCATACACTCACCACTCTGGTTTAGGCCCATATCACCTACAGCATAGACTACTGCAATAGTCTCCCATTTCCTTTTCTTGTCTTATTCCTCCAATCCATTCACTACAAATCTACTAGAATGGTTTTCCAAAAGCACAAGTGTGATCATGTAAACTCTCTCACTCAAGGAACTCCAGTGATTGCTGGAGTGTGAAGTTCCTGGAATTTTGGATTAAATTCAAACAACTATCATGTAAAAAAGGGTTTTGTCATTTTAAACCCTTCACAGTCTTTTCCAACCTGCCTTTCTAAACTCCCTTATACATCCACTAGTTTTTTACCACAGGCTTGCAATCCAGCCAGATTGATCTGGTTTTCATACACATCTCCCCATCTTCTTGACTTTGCACTGGCTGAATCCTACGCCTGGAATGCACTCAATGCCTCTTAATTTTCTCGTTTCCTTCAAAACAACTCAAGCAACACTTGCTGCATGAAACCTTTCCCAAGATGCTAGTGCTTTCTCCAAAATTACCTGGTCTCTATTTTGTATATCATTGATTTTGTAAATGTTGCCTCCCTCAACAGAACATAAGCTCCTTGATAGAATGAATGCATCATTATTTAGTTGGTGTATTTCCAGGGCTCACCTCAGTGCTTGACACTTGATACGCATTTTTAAAAAATATGTTCATTTATTGGCCGGAAAGAGCAACGTTTAAGGAACTACTTAAGGAAACGCTTTCTCCCTCCTCCACCCTCTCCCTCCTTTTTTTTTTTTTTTTTTTTTTTTTGCCTATTTTCTGAGAAAAATTTCCCTTTAGCTCAGTAAGGAGGGAGTGGGAATGGTAAAAAGCCAGTGAGGAGTGCAGGACACGGACAAAGCAGGCCTACGCTCTAAATACTGTTTTCCTGTTTCAGCTGCAGGGTCCAGAGCCTTAAAGTACCCCCAGGCACACCCCAGAAGAGCCGCAAAGGCGACGTAGCGGGGCACCCGAGCTTTTCCAGTCCCTCAGCACAGCACTCACCTAATTCCAAGAAGACCCTTTGAAGACTTCCGCACACACCCAGCCCGGACTACTCTTCCCAGAAGCCCTCACACACGGCCCCTACTTTCTCCAGACTTTCTCCTCCCTTAGAATACTCAACTCTTAATGGTTGTGCGACCCGGAATGAACATAAGGTTTAAAACGTCACAACATGGTTGCCATGAAGAATCGCAAGTTCTCCGCTCCCCCCTTCCCTGTCCTTCGTCGCAAATATCTGGCTCTGGGTGCAGCAGTTTCTCCACTTGCAGCCCTTTGGACACAAAAATGAATGAAGCCTCCTGGCTCCTCGGTCTCTGTACCCCCACTTCTGACTGCCTGACGGCCGCTTCCCCCGCAGGCTTCTTATTTTCACCTCCAACCTTTGAAGGAGGGACTCGCTTTTTCCGGGCTGTCATAAAAGGATGTTAGAAAAACGTTTTCCCAGAAGCCTCCTGGCGAAGCTGCTTCCGGTTCTCGATCCTGATCGGCCAGGAGAGAAATAACCCAAGTAGTTGCCTTAGAGATGGGGGAGTGGAGAATCCTAAGAAGCATGTGACCATAGATTTAGAACAGAAAAGGACCTTAAGGGCTTTTCATAACCTTGGGTCTCACCCGACATTTGCATTCAGTTGTCAAATCCTGCCTTTTCTATCTGCCCCCTTCTCACTGTGCACAAAGCCACTCAAGTTGCTACCCTAGTCCAGGTCCTCTATTTCCAGTCTTTCCTTTCTCCAATCTACCATCCACACAGCTGAGAGACTGAGTGACCGTGTCATTCCCTTGTCCAATAAACTCTACTGGCCCCCTAATGACTCTAGGATAAAATACAAGGCATTGCAAAAGTCTTAGTGCAGTTTTGATACTAAAGTTAAACCCGCACCAAGACTTTTGGAACGTATAGTTTTTTAAAACCCTATACAACCTAACAATAGATAACAGTAAACCAGGTGTCTGAAACAATTTTTCCGATAGCTTTCCAGTAATATATTCATTAGAAAGTTATGTAATGTTAAGGATACCACCTTGTATCTGCTAGGATGCAAAAATTTTTAAATGACAGTCACTTAAAATGTCATATACACACATACATACATTCACACGTATATATTTAGGGAGGGGAAGGAGGGAGAGATTTGGAAAAGACAAAAATTGAAAACTACTCCTACCTCAAATAATTTAAGGCAAGGCAAGCATCACCTACATGAAGCCTTTCCTAATGTCTTTCTGCACCTCCCCAAGCCCCCACATCCCTCAAATTTCCTTTAAAATTGTAAGTACTTTAAGACTTTCACTTTTGTTTTTGGAGTCCACCTCCTACCATAATGGTTGGTACATAGTAGGCACTTAATAAATCAATGTAATAGAATATTACGGTGCCATAAAAAATTATAAAATGTGAAATACACAAAGGAAATAAAGACCAGGACTATTATGCACTGATTACAATAATTTTTTTTTTAAATAAGGAGGAAAACTGTCAGGGTGGAATTTGAGATATGCTTGAAAACAAATGCAGAGCTAAATTTCTTTTGGTTAAATGGCTGGGGGAACTGAAAGTTTGGTCCTTGTTTTGAATGTTCTAAAATTGCTTTGCTTTATAAGTTCTAAAAAAAAGCTTGAGCCAAGTCAGAAAAGACAACTCAGTGGGCAATTTTTTCTTAAGTCTACATTGGCAGATTTTTTTTCTACAACTAATTTGAATTTTTAGTTACTTGCTTTCAAAAGCATAAAAAACTTGTAAAATCACAGAATCTTGTCAGGTTTTGAATCTCAGGGGTAATTTAGTTCAATTCCTACCTGAAGATTCCAGCTTCTGCTGGAAGACATCCAGTTAGAGAGAACCCACTACATTTCCACGGTCGAATGTATATTTTTTGAAGGCTTTTGGTTTTTTTTTTAGTTTTGCTTTTGTAGCCTCAGCTCTCAAGTTGTCTTTCACATAGCAGTCACTTAATATTTGTCAAACTGAAACTGGCTATTCTAATTTTTAGATAGCTATTAGAAATAGTCTCCTTATTTGAAGCCAAAGCTCGTTTCTCTGCAAAATATATCCATTGCTCCTATGCCTACCCTCTGGGTTTAAGCAGAACAAGTCTAATGCTCATTATCACTAACTTTCCCTGATGAGACTTAGAATGTTTGAAGACAACTATCACATCTTCTCCTGTTCTGGGAGGTTATTTCATTTACCTAATAATAGGTACTATTATCTTGATTATGCCTAGAAATTGTCTACATTTGCCAGATAGAGACCTCCATGTTTTCTGAAACCTGTTTAACTGTTAGGAAAGGAAGAATACTGTGATCAGATTTTTTACCTATGGCCCCCAGGAGAAGTTTTGATCATGTCATACTGAATTGCTAGAATAAAATACAAACTCCTTTGTTGTTTGGTGTTTATAGCTCTTTATAATGTGGGTACGACCTATCTTTTGAGGCTTATCTTATGTTGTGCCCTTTACAGACTGGCGTAACTTGCTGTACATGACATTTCATGCCCCATCTTTGAGCCTTTTCATACAGTATCTCCCATACCTAAAATATACTCCCCTCCTCACTTGTTTTTTAGAATTCCTATTTTCCAACCAGGTTTAGTTCAAGTGTCATCTTTTACACAAGGTCTTTCCTGAACCTCTCCCCATCCCATATTATTTTGAATATTTTTTTGTACTTATTTATCCATGTAATCATTGTTTCCCCCAGTAGAACATAAGGGCAGGGGTTGTTTTTGTTTTGTATGTTTTAAGCCTGGTATGTTTTAAGCACTTAATCAATACTTGCTGAATGAATGCTTAAATCAAATGAGAGTAGTTGATTTTGACTCTACGGCATCACATGAAAGGTAACCAAGTCCTAATGCAATGACTATCATCCTCTTATTGGGGGAATAACACACAACACTGATTATCTACAGGGAGGTCATTGCTTTATTGGTCATTGGTTTGTTCCTTTCAGCCACAAGGAGAATGAGTCCCAAACAAAAACCTTACATTTTCTATAACATAAAATAATACATTACATTGATACATAGTCATATATACATACTTAACTATAATCCACATGACATCATCACTATCAGCATATTTATAAGCAAGCTCTATTTTGCATTTACTTCTCCCCACTGGCTTTTTTTGATGACTTGTTACTATGTATTTGTCACATAATTTGTTAATTGGTCCATACTAATTCTAATCTTTTGGAATCATCCAAAGCACTAGACATATTAATAATCTTGGAACAAGTGTGAAATGATTATAGTTTGTGACAGTTAAAAATAGACCAAACAGCCAATTACAGGTACCTGCTTTTCTTTCTTCCTTCTTATGCCTCATCTTTATATCTGTATAACTGAAGCATAACAGGAGAATACAGTAAATGGAGTATGTTACATAGGTATTATCACTAACAAAATGTGTATTATTATAATACGTATAATGAATCCCTCAAAAGGGAAAATAAGTTTATCAGTTCCTGTCAAAGTAATTTAAATAAATAAACCAGCTGCTTTACTTTCAAATAGAACACTTATTTCCATTAAACACGTAGGTATAATTTCTGTGCTACTATATTTGCCCAATACATATTGATGAGCTGCTGAAAAATATAAAATCTTTAAAACTTATAAACTATAATGGAGATGTTTTTTTACTTCAGTTTTGAAGAATGTGTACAAAGGTTTTGGCAAGTTCTTTAAATCAGGTTTCTACATTTCTGTGGTATCATTAGAGTCAGACTAAGATCTGATCCAAACTCTATGTTTAAAAACAGTGGTTAAACTTATCCAAGGTTGATACCCTAAATCCCAAGATTTATTTGCATTAGCAAGTCAATTTTTAACGTATATTGGGGAAATATCTATTAACCACAATTGCACAGTTGTGTTAGCTCATTGTTTTTTTCTGGTATTGAGCTATCTAGTGTATACTGTTAAGTTATGGGTTAGACTAAGTAGCCTCTCAGGTACTGAGACTTCTGAAATTTTGTGACAAAATTATCTAAAGTTCCCTTTGCCTCAATTTTAAGTGATACTTACAATAAGATGCAATAGCCCAATCACTCATACTTCTTCATTATAAAGATATGCTTGCCAATATAATTAGATACACGAGTCAGCTAATAAAGGGGATCTTCTTAGATCATGCTGTAGATACACTGAAAAAGTTTTACTCTACAACTTTCCTTTTCCTAGATGATGATGATGATGCTATGACCACTTAGCATAACATCAGTTTGTTACAATATACTTTGATATCATGTGATAATCTGATTTGGTAACTTATTTTACAAACACATTTTTTAGGCTTCCTACTAACCCAGGGAAGTATTCTGTTCTTGTCAAAGCTGGCTCTAAACTACATACTATTTACATCCTTACTAGCTTCAATCATAGTATGTCTGTTTTTCAACCTGGGAGTCTTGTCCATTTCTTGATCTCAATAATGTACCATTATCTAGGATGGGAGATATAGGCCTATTATACCTTTCTGGCTACTCTTCCTATAAGCCTGAATCTTCATTAAAAGTGTGACAATAAGAGATTGCATGGTGTTGTAGATGAGTGTTGACTTTGAAATCTAGTAGATCTGAGTTGAAGTCTCTGTCTCTCGTACATACAAGTTGTGTGACCGTAGTTTGAATTGTGAATGTACAATGGAAAATGTTCTCTACAACAATAAAATCATAAATCCAGGCCAAAATCAAAAGAGCTGAAAAAGATGTCTTCAAACTTGTTGCTAGAATTCCTATGTTGCATTTTTAAAAATAAAAAGTGCCCATCTTTTCAATGAATTACATTATAAAACTCTTATTTTCACTCTAAATAGGGGGAAATTTTCTAAGGGGGATGTTTTTAGAGAAGGGGTCAAAAAGTTATCTAGCTGACATGGCAATTGAAATAGAATAAATTAATAGGTTATCCTCAACAAGTAGGACTTAAGGGTGACTGCTAGAAGTAGATCTAGAATTCTCAAATGTCTGATGGGGTGGTACCGTACTACCATACAAGAAAGAAATGGTAATTAGTGTTTCATGTTCTCCACAGTGGCTTTTCTGATGTTCAAAAGGGAATTTATGCCCACTAAAACTACACTTATTTCATCAAAATGATCTTTGTCTATTGAGTCTTCTCTTCTGATGAAAAGGTGTTCATTACTTTCAAATACTCATGACACTGTTAGTATTTTTTCTTTATTGTGCCTTCTCTTATGTCTAAAAAGATTGGAACTTTGGCTGAATGCTTTCCCACATTCATGACATATATAAGGTTTCTCCCCAGTGTGGATTCTTCGATGTTGAATAAGAATTGAGCTTCTGCTGAAAGCTTTTGCACACTCATCACATTCATAGGGTTTCTCTCCACTGTGGATTCTCTGATGAAGAATAAGGGCTGAGCTTTGACTGAAATTTTTACCACATTCATCACATTTATACTGTTTTTTGCGAGAGGGATTTCCCTGCCTTCTTTTGAATCTGCCATCACTTTCACAGGTTTCTTTAAATTTTAAAACCTGGGGAACATTCATATTGAGGGGGCCAGAAATACTACCATGTGATTCTATATCAGAAGAAATCTGCTTTGGAGCCAGTTCTACCTTTTCCGCTCTGGTATCATCACCTGAAACAAAAAAAGAAAATTCAACATCATCTATTTTCTGTGCTGCAAGGGGGACAAGATGATCTAAATAAAATACAAATGTTCTAGGAATTAATGGTTTGTAAATACCTGTAAAATGGCACCATAGTATGAAAGACAGAGAGAGTGAGGCAACAGACTTTGGGGCAGGAAAGGTAACGAGACAATGAAATGAACATGGGAATAAATAGAGTAGTTAAGTGGGTAGTGAAAAAGATGACAAGATAGAGTGCCAATGCATGGAATCAGGAAGATTCCTCTTCCTGTGCTCAAATCTGTCCCGTCTCTACAACAATAATACAGCCAGGCCAAAATCAAAAGTTCTAAAGAAGAGCTGAAAAAGATATCTTCAAACTTGTTGCTAGAATTCCTTGTTGCTAGAATCTGTCCAGACACTTATGAGCTGTGCAATTCAAGCCAAGTCACTTAACCCTGTTTGCATCATTTTCCTTATCTGCAAAATTAGCTGGAGAAGGAAATGGCAAACCACTCTAGTTTTTTTTGCCAAGAAAACCCCAAATGGAGTCAGACATGACTGAAAAATGACTAACAACTAAAAAAAAAAGGGATGGAAGAGGATGAGTGAGAGAGGTCAGAGATTTAAAAACCACTAAACCATTGAAATAAAACTGGAGTTGGATTTATGAAAAAAAAACCCCAATATAATAGATAAATTGGTTAATTTGATTTAAAGAAGAAAGAAAAACAAATTACCAGTATCAAAAGGGAAAAGAGTGAATTTACCACCAATGAAGAGGAGAGGAGAGGAGAGGAGAGGAGAGGAGAGGAGAGGAAATTAAAGCAATTATTGGGAGCTATTTTCTCAACTATATGCCAATAAATCTAATAATCTAAGATGAAAAGAATATTTTAAGAAATATAAATTTCTCAGATTCATAGAAGGGGAAACAGAATACTTAAATGTCCCTATATTAGAAAAAGAAATTGAACAAGGCAAAAATGAGTTACCTAGCAAAAAATCCCAGGTCCAGATGGACTCACAAGTGAATTTTACCAAACATTTAAAGAACAATTAATTCCAATACTATATAAACTATTTGGAAAAATTGGCAAAGAAGGAGTCCTTCCAAATTTCTTTTATGACATAAATATGGTGTTGATACCTAAACCAGGAAGAATTAAAACAGAGAAAGAAAAATATCGACCAATTTCCCTAATGAATATTGATGCAAAAATTTTAATAAAATACTAACAAGGAGATTACAACAATATATGACAAAGATCATATATTATGACCACGTGCAATATATACTAGGAATGCTGGGCTGGTTCAATAGTAGGAAAACTATCAGTATAGTTGACCATATCAATAATAATGCTAACAAAAATCATGTGGTTATCTCAATAGATTGTCTCAATAGTTTTTGGCAAAACACTCATTCCTATTAAAAACACTAGAGAGCAGAGATATAAATGGAACTTTCCTTAAAATGATTAGTAGCATCTATCTAAAACCACTAGCATTATTTCTGTAATGTGGATAGATTTGAAGCCTTCCCAATAAGATCAGGGATTTGAAACAAGGATGCCCATTATTATCACTATTCAATATTTTTAAGTACAATAGTACTTAAAAAGCTAGCTACAGCAATAAGAATAGAAAACTGAAGGAATTAAAATAGGCAATGAGGAAACAAAACTATCACTCTTTGCAGATAATCTGATGTTATTCTTAGAGAATCCCAGAGACTAATTGAAACAATTAACAACTTCAGCAAAATTACAGGATATAAAATAAACCCACATAAATCACTAGCACTTCTCTAAAGACCAATCAAGTCAAGCAGCAAGAGATAGAAAGAGAAATTCCATTTAAAACAGCACCAGACAATGTAAAATAATTGGGAGTCTACCTGCCAAGACAAACCCAGGAACAATATGAACACAATTACAAAACACTGTTCATACAAATAAAGTCAGATCTAAGCATGTGGAAAAAATACCAATTGCTCATGAGTAGGCCTTGCCAATATAAATATAGTAAAAATGACAATTCTACCTAAATTAATTATTCAGTGCCATGCCAATCAAACTACCAACAAATTATGTATGACAAAAAGTAATAAAATTCATCTCGAAAAACAAAAGGTCAAGAATATCAAGGGAATTAATGGGGAAGGGGGTAGTGTGAAGGAAAGTGGCCTAGGAATACCAGATCTCAAATTGTATTTCAAAGCAATCTGGTACTGGCTAAGAAATAGTGTTTGACCAGTGAAATAGATTAGGTGCACCATACACAGTAGTAAATGATGATAGCATTCTAGTGTTTGCTAAACCCAAAGATCCAAGCTTTTGGAACAAGAATTCACTATCTGACAAAAATTTGTGGGAAAACTGGAAAGAAGTTTGGCAGAAACTAGGTACAGAACACCTCACACTGTATACCAAGATAAAGTCAAAATGGGCATATGATTTAGACACAAGGGGCAACACCACAAGCATATTAGGGCAGTATGCAAAATTTTACCTGTCAGATCTATGCATAAGAAAAGAATATATGAACAAAAAGAGTAAGACAGTATTACTGTATATAAAATGTACAATTTTGATTGCATAAAATCAAAGTTTTTACACAAACAAAATCAATACAATCAAGATTAGAAGGTAAGCAGAAAACTGGGGAGTGAGAGGAAAATTTACACAAAGTTTCTCTGATAAAGGTCTTTTTTCTCATATATAGAGAACTGAGTCAAATTTCTAAGAATACAAATTGTTCCCCAACTGATAAATGGTCAAATGATATGAACAGGCAGTTTTCAAAAGAAGAAATCAAAGTTATCTACAGTTACATGAAAAAAAGCTCTAAATCACTATGGATTAGAGAAATTCAAATTAAAAGAACTTTGAGGTACTATCCCACACCTGTCAAACTGGCTTATATGACAGAAAAAGAAAATGACAAATGCTGGAGGCAATATGGGAAAATGGAAACACTAATGCACTGCTGGTAAGAGCTGTGAAATGATTAACCATTCTGGAGAGCAATTTGGAACTATACCCAAAGTGCTATAAAGCCATGCATACCACCTTTGACCCAGGAATAACATTATCAGGTCTATATTTCAAAGAGATTTTTTAAAAAGTAAAAAACCTACATATACAAAAATATTTATAGTAGCTCTTTTTATGGTGGTAAAGAATCAACTGGGGAATGGCTGAACAAGTTGTAATATGATTGTGATGGAATAATACTGTCCTATAAGAAATGACAAGCAGGGTGGTTTCAGAGAAACCTGGAAATATTTATAGGATTTGATACAAAGTGAAGTGACCAGGAGTAGGAGAACATTGTACACAGTAACAGCAATATTATATGATAAACAACTGTGAATGACTTCACTATTCTCAGCAATACAATGATCCAAGACAATTCCAAAGTATTTATGATGAAAAATGCTACCCACCTCCTGAGAAAGAACTGACAAAAGTCTGAATGCAGATAGAAGCATGCTTTTTAAAAAATTTTCTTGGCATTTTTTCTCTGGTCTGTAATTTCTTTTGCAACATGGCTAAGCTGGAATTATGTTTTGCATGACAGCACTTGCATAATCTATATCACATTGCTTGTCTTCTCAAGGATAGTGTATGGGAGAGGGGGAAAGAGAGGCATTCAAAATAGGGATTCCAGTAAAGTCACAATTGATGCAAATATGGAGGAAAAAGAGAGGTGTCTATGTAGCTAAATAGGCAAGTCAATAACAAACTGATCTAAAAATAACAGCTCAGGGGCAGCTAGGTGGTGCAGTGAATAGAGCATCGGCCCTGGAGTCAGGAAGACCTTAATTCAAATCTAACCTGAGACACTTGACACACTTACTAGCCATGTGACTTTGGGCAAGTCACTTAACCCCAATTGCCCTCCAAAAAGCAAAAAAAAAAAAAATAACAGCTCACACTATGCACTACATTTTAAGGGTTCACAATATACACAATACTTCCTATATACATATGTAAAAAACATGGACACGAGAAGACATAAATAAGGATAAATACAAAAAGTGGCAAGGTTCTGTCTTATGAGGAGTATCAGAAAGGCTGAAGCCCAGTCCAAGATGAGACAATAAATATCAAATAGTAGAGAAAGGTTTTGCATGTATGTGTTTTGCTATTCTGGAGTAAGAGGAAGAATAAGAAAGGTATAGGGCCTGTTTGGTATGAATAGGAAAACAATAATTGTAGAAAGAATGTTGTATTATTCTGAGGGTCAACATGGTGCAATACAAAGAGTATTGGATTTTATTTTACTTTATCTTTTTGCTTTTTGCAGGGGGGAAGGCAGGGTTATTGGGGTTAAATGACTTGCCCAAGGTCACACAGCTACTAAGTGTTAAGTGTCTGAAGCCACAATTGAACTCAGGTCCTCCTGACTCCAAGGCTGGTGCTCTATTCACTATATCACCTAGCCACCCCAGAGTATTGGATTTTAAAATCAGCATCTGGGTTTGAATCCTAATTTTGCGTGACCTATGGTCAATGACAACCTTTATGAAATCACAAAATTGGAATGGATATGGAATCACAAAATTTCAAGGATAGAAGGGACCTCAGAGTTCTAGTCTAACATAATATTTAAATTAAAATTCTCTTTAAAATCTACTCCTGTCTCCTGTCTTTTGTGGCTAAACTTCTTATACTTTTGCTTCCTTTCCTCTCTTCTAAAATCCCTACAGTTTGGTGTCTGACCTCATAATTTAGTTAAAAGTACTCTTTTCAAAGTTACCAACGATCTTTTAATTGTCAGATTTAATGATCTTTTCTCAATCTTTATCCTTCTTGTTCTCTGTATAGTCTTGGACACTGTCAATCACCTTCTTCTTGATGCTCTTCTCTCTAGATTTTTCTAATAATGCTCTCTCCTACGTCTCTTCCTACAAGGAGACTGCTCCTCTTGTTTCTTTTGCTGTATCTTCATCCAGGTAACATTCACTAATTGTGGGTTCAGGAGTCCAGTCAGAAGCAGAGCCAGGACAGGAATGGACAAAGTCTAGTCCTCTACCCCAAAAAGAAGTACCAGCATTCTTTAAAGTTTTATCCTGGTTCCTTTTCTCTTCTCCCACTATATGATTTCCTCTAGTGATCTCATCAACTTCCATGGATTCAATTACCATGCAGGTGATTCTCAAATCTATTTATCCAGCCCTAACCTCTCTCCTGGCTTCTAGACTCACCTCTAACTGGCTCTTGGACATCTTAAATTGGATATCCGGTAGACAACCAAAACCCATTATGTCTAAAATTGAACCCATTTACTTTTCCTCTAGGCCTTCCTCTCTTCCCTAACTTTCCTACTACTGTTGAGGGTGCCATCATCACCATCTAGTCACCCAGGCTCACTATCTAGGTGTCAGCCTCAAGTCTTCACCCTCTCTTCCCCCATCACCCATCAAATCTGTTGACAAGTCCTGTCAATTTTACATTCGCAACATCTCTTGCACATAGCCCCTTCTCTCTTCTAACACTGACACTATTCTGTCATAGGCACTCATCATCTCATGCCTAGACTACTGCAGTAACCTTCTAGTTGGTCTCCTGGCCTCAAGGCTTTTTCCCTGTAGTCCATTTTCCACTTAGCTATCAAACTGATTTTCCTAAAGCACAGATCTAATTGTGTCCTCCTTTACTCAAGAAACTCCAGGGGTTTCTTATTATCATAAGTCCTTCATAACAGATTCCTTCCCTTCCCTTTCTTTTCCTTTCCTC
Organism: Pseudocheirus occidentalis; assembly: GCA_028646575.1. Taxonomy (NCBI): domain Eukaryota; kingdom Metazoa; phylum Chordata; class Mammalia; order Diprotodontia; family Pseudocheiridae; genus Pseudocheirus; species Pseudocheirus occidentalis. The sequence goes on along the minus strand of CM053593.1, from coordinate 196,772,438 downwards.
CTTCTACCTTACTCCCTTCCAAGAACTCTACAGTTCAGTGATACTAGCCTCCTTTTCCTTTCTTGCACACAACACTGCATCTTCTATCTCTTCATTTTGACCTCATTACTTCTTTCAAGTCTCAGTTAAAAATTTCACATTCTGAAAGCCTTTCCCCATTTATCTTAAATGCTGGTTCCCTCCTACTGAGACTATCTCCAATTTACTCCATATATATCTCCTTTAGACATAGTTTTTTTGCATACTGTCTCCCTGATTAGAGTATGAACTCCTTGAGAGAGGATTGTTTTTGACTTTATTTGTAGCCCCTGCATTGAGGAAAATGCCTGACACATAATAGGCACTTAAAAAATACTTGCTGACTTTACATGTTACGGTTTATTTAAAAAATTCTTACAATCTAGTAACAGGAGATTAAGCTCAGTGATGAAGTAGCTGATGCTTAATCTGTAGTACATATCATTACCACTTAGATATAAGTTTCTTCTTCTGTAAAATAAGGGGTTGGACAAGCAGACCTCTAACTGAATTCCTTCTAGCTCTAAATGTATTACGGTATTTTTTGCTCATGTTTTCTCTACCAAGAACAAAATTTTTCATCTTAGAAGGACAGAACAAAAATGGTTAACATAGAACTGAAACTCAATGTAAACGAGGTTAAAAAAAAGCACCTATCTTTACTCAATGACTTCAAGTAAAAAGGTCCACATGAATGATATCCCAGGGTAATGAAAGGACTTGTATATATAACTGAAGAGGCAGTGAAGTATAGTGGAAATAGCACTACACTTAGAATCATTAGGTGGGTTCAAGAGCTGGCTCTGTCAGTTATTAGCCATGTGATCCTGGAAAAAAAATCCTATAATCTCTGAGTCCCCTTTCCCTATCTTTAAAATAGCTAATATTATTTTCCCTAAAAAGTTATTGTGAGTAAATCAGTATGCAAACTTGAAATATGAGGTTTTTTTTTTATTACTGCTAACCTGCTATATATACTCTCTGAGGAACTAAATATAAGGTGCTGTAGAACCAGAGAAAGACAAATGTCAGGGTCAGAGAAGTGATTATCCAACTGTACTCTCCCCTTGTCATAAACAATCTGAAATATTGTGTCCCTTTCTTAAACCCATGTTTTAGAGGGGATATTGACCAGTTGGGGTTTGTCCCGAGGAAAGTGAGCAGGATGGTGATATGACTGAAAAGGTGAACTGATGACAGAGAACAGATGATAGCTATTTTTAGATATGTGAAATGTGGTCATATAGATAAGCTATACTTGTTCTGCTTGGCCTCCAGAGGTCAGAATATAAGAACCATAGGAAAGTAGGAAGGTAGATTTTTGGCCCAACATAATGAAAAATTTCCTATCAAGTAGAGATGCACCAAAATTCAGTCAGTTACTTTAGGGGTTATTAAGTAATCCACCATTGGGAGATTTTTAAGCAGAGATCAAATCCTCACTTACGGGGGATGTTCTAAAGAAGATTCATATTTTGGGTAGGGATTAGACTAAATGACCCTTCAAATGAAATCATGAAGTCATGGAATGCTGGAATTAAAACCAACATTTATGGTTTACAACTCTAACTGTTGAAAATCTCAATTTCAAGCAGATATGACAAATTTAACATGCTCAAGTCCAAAACGGGACCTATTATCTTTCTTCTAAGCTTATCCACATTCAAATTTTCCTATTTCTGTCCTTCAGTCCATCTAGTTTCTCAGGTTCAAAACTACAAAGTCCACCCTGAAATCTTCTCTCTAATGCCGCATTCAATTGGTTGCCAAGTCTTATCAATTTTACTTCCACAGTATCTCTTGCACCCATCCCATTCTCCCCACTCATAAAGTCACAACCTTGGTTCATGCTTGCCTGGACTATTACTGTCAACTCCTCATTGTTCTCCCAATTTCTAGTCTCTTTCTCCTTCAAATTATACCCATATTATACACAGATGCTAAATTAGTACTTCTAAGGCACAGTTCTCTTCCCTGCTTGAGAAGCTCCAGAGGCTTTCTAAAGTAAGAGGAAAAGGGATGTTCCCACAGTTCATTCAGAGTAACAAACAGGATAACCAGTATACCTTCCAGAGATGAGGTGCAGTGGCGACCTTAATTAGGGCTCTGGAAAAAAAACAATGAAAACAGGAGGAAAACACAGGAGGTGGGGTAAAGTTAGAAATAGCTATGGATACCTTGTGCGATAGTTTTTTTTAAAGTAGAGATAAGTTGCTGAAAAATGGAAAGACTTCTCATGTGAAAGGTAGACATATAGTCTATATGAAGAGAAGGGGAAGTGATTTACAAAGAGTAGTAGGGTTGTCTGAAGCAATACGTCTAGCAATGAAGAAAGAAACCAGAAAGGGATATAAAATTTGATCTAAAAGTTAATGGAAGTCAAAGAAGGAAAAGGATAGAAATGAAGTCAAGAAGATGAATGAGGAAAATGATTTTAATAACAATATGAGAATGGTCAACGAAAAAGTTATAATAGAAGAAATGACTAGTATGGTCGATATCTATAAATAAAGCCTAATTTCGTTTGGGATATGAAAAGGGTAAAAGGAGCTCTACTATATTAACATCATATGCCTGGGGAGACAAATAATGGTAACGCCTCCAACAGTAAGAGGTAGATGGATAAAGAAAAAGCACCAATTATAAATACCTGAGATGGAAGGGACACCCACTTTCATCCTCCACCCAACGGAGATTAATTCCTTACCACTTCGTCTTAGGGTGTGGAGTTCCCAAGATGCCCACTTGAGCTGGTTAACCATGGGCTGGACTTGGAGGCTTAGTGACTCCTGATCTGCTCCTTGAAGTACCATCTCTTCCTGATTTTGTTGATGGAACGAGACCTGGAAGCATTTAGATTTGGTTGGGGTTGTGAGCCAATCATGGTAGTAATAAGAACACAAATCACAGAAAGAAGAGACTATGTGGAAAAATATCTCAGGGTCAAAGGATGGAAGAATTAGAATTTCATTCCTTTTCCTAGAATAATGGGCAAATATGTCAGATAAAGAGAAAACAGACAAGACTATGCTTCTAACTAAGTAAAGGGGAGACAGAAATTAAGAAAATTTCCCCCCTTATTAGATGGCCCCTTGTCATATGAACCTGCTCTCCTGGTCCATCAATCTCCCTTTCCAAATCTTCCAGCACAGTTACTGCCTCCTCTCCATTCTCTGGATGATGCTTTTGTACTAAGGTCTGGAGTTCTTTGGGCAGAATTGCCAGGAACTGCTCTAGTACCAGCAGCTCCAAGATCTGCTCCTTTGTATGCATTTCAGGCCTCAGCCACAGATGGCAAAATTCCCGAAGTTGACTCAGGGCTTCACGGGGTCCAGGTGAATCCTGGTAGCCAAACTGCCTGAAACGCTGCCGAAATGTTTCTGGGCTATAGCAGTTGTTCCAGTGGAGGCTGGGTTCCGGCTCACAGGTATGGATTTCCTCCTCTTCCATCTTCACTATTAGAATCCTATCTTGTTCATCTGGCATTTGTGAAACTAACATCGAAGCCTCCCTTACTTTTGTAGACATTCTGATTTAGAAGAGCTGATGCCAAGATCTGCTGGGATTTAATCTTCACAGAAATTAATTTCTCCTTGTAGGTAGCCCCCAGGTACTGTGAAAGAAATTGGAAATGCAGACAAATGCTGAGAACTAAGAACAAAGAACATCAAACTAAGTATTACTTCTGGCCTTGACACAGTTAAATTCTAGTCTATGGTTTTCTCTAAGAGAAAGAATTCTTACAGAATCATAGAATTTTAAGAGTTAGAAGGAACCATGGAAGTTAGTTATTTTAACCTTAGCTAAATATGAACCCCATCTACAATAGTGCCAACAACTTGTCATCCAGTCTCTGCCTGAATATCTTTAGTGATGGGAAATTTGCTACATCGTGAGGGGGCTCATTGTATTTTCAGACAGTTGACAAAGATGATTTTAATTAGACCCCTATTCTGCTCTAATCAGTATTAATTAGCTTAGTGATTCCATGAGGGTAGTGATTGTTAGCAATTATTAGTGATATACTCATCAAATAATATACATTTAGTCTGGTCAACTAACATGAATACAGGAATTACATATATTAATACATATTTTACATATGTTAGGTATAAGAATAATTAGATATGGTTAGATAGATTCTTTCTTATAATAGACCTCAAACTTTAAACTACAAGCTGGAAGTTCACTGTTCACTAAACTCTTAGGAAATTCATCTCCCTAACTACAACAATGCTGACTAGAGGACCACCATCCTTTTAGGTAATGAGTACATGACCAAACCCAGACCGTATGGGATATCTTGATATGATATGGAAGGCCCCTTAATTTATTTTTATACCTTCAGACCACCTTCTTCTGCCCAACAATAGCAGGGACTCATCTTATGACTATTTAGTGGAGATGATCTTTCCTGTGACCCATCCTGTGGCCACCCATGCTGATGGACTTCCCGGAAGGTCAAAAGCAAGGTCTATTATCTAGTGAAACTCTGTATTTTACTTTGCTTCTTTTGAGTGTCTGGATACCAAGTCCTATAAAATTAAGGCCGTGGGAAAAGGGGGCATCTCAGATCGTGAGAAATATCTGAGGGTCCCATTCATTGGAGGGGTCTGGACTCTTTTAAAAACTAGTTAATGGCTTAGAGCTCTGTCTCACTTATTTTTCTTGCAGACTAGATAATTTTGGACCCTACACATTTTAATTATCACTAAACTTTTCCTTATAACTAAGCTGAAATTTTTCTCCCACTCACTATACCTAGTTCTAACCTATGGGGCCATGAAGAATAAATTTAATTCTCCCCTTTCACAGAGTCCTTAAAAATATATGAAGATCACAATTAGGCTCTCCTAAAGTTTTTCTTCTCTTAGCTAAAAATTTTCAGTATTGTCAACTGATCCTTATGAGGCCCAGCTATAAAATTATAGCATTATTACGTTGTAGCTTGTTATCATCTCTCTAAAAGCCATTGTATGCATTTAAAAATTTTTTGTTTTGACACCATACCTCCCTAAGTACCTTAACAAAGTTCAATCTCTGAAAAGAGCAAAACTGCCTAACAGTGTAATTTTCTTGACAATAAATGTCAATGTCTACTTTTGAAATTTACTAATTGTTAAAAGGAAGGAGGATATGTGCCTTAACTATGGTAGTACGGTACCAACAACGTTCACTATGTACTGATGCAATTTTGAAGATGGTTTAAATCCAGGGAGACTTTACCAAAGGAGATCTGAACTCCCTCATGAAAAGAAAAAAAATGAGGAAAAAACTGAAAGGATTAATGGAATTTCAAAACATCATCTCTGATATTTTATATTTTTTAAAAAAGAAGTATACAAAGATATAAAAAATGAAGATCTCCTCATGATGACTCAAAGAAAATCTGGAGTTGCAAGGATGATACTTGACAAAATTAAATTCTAATGATAAATCACTGAAAGATAAACAAGGATATTATATCATACCAAGAGGTACCACAATAAAGGAATACCAGTTTTGAAAACATGTACACCAAATAATATAGCAAATCATATATGAGGAAAGATCTTCCAGAAAAAATAGAAAATTAATAGTAGCAGATTTAACAGCTTCTTATCAGAACGATAAACCAAATAAATAAGAACAGGGAAATAGAATGGATAGAATTTAATGAAAAGGAAGAAATATTTACTTTCTCCCCCAAGTATACATAAAAGGGTCATAAAATTGATCATAGCTCATTTTAAAAGACCTAAGAGGGCAAAAATATCATATAGAACACCTACAAACTACAATTTAATAAAGGTACAAATAAATACTAATTGAAATGTTTTTTCCTGTAAGTGATGCCCTTATTGACTACTCCTCTTGTGCCCCTTAGCTCACATAGCCAGGGATAGTCGGCACATTCGCTGCTATTTCTAGATCTAGATCCTCTTTCACTCAACAACATCTTTCTCTGAAGTTCATACCATGCAATTATATCATTTGTTCAAGTTCCTATCATCTACTGATGTCAAAAATACCTTCCAGCTTCCTCAATTACTTCCGTATCTGGCTTGAAAGCTTCCTTTCCATGGTCTAAGCAGAAAGAATTGAAATTTTTACAGATACACACCTGTATTTGTTTAATTATTTTCAGCTCTGTCTGACTCTTTGTGACCACTTTTGGGGTTTTCTTGGCAAAGATTCTGGAGTGATTTGCCATTTCCTTCTCCAGCTCATTTGACAGATGAGGAAGCTGAGGGAAACAGGGTTAAGTGACTTGCCCAGGGTCACACAGCTAGCATGTATCTGAGGTTGGATTTGAACTCAGGTCTTCCTAACTCTATTGCTCTATCCATTGTGCCATTTAGCTAATGCATACAAGTGTATATTCACAAATACATATAAACACACACACCAATTTTCAAATTACTTACTGTTATCCTTGATGACTTCAATATTTATGATAATCTACCCTTCTAATATTCTGGTCCCCCAGTTCATGAACTCTACCTTATGTACTGCTATGAGGAATAAAATCACATAACTTGGGACCACCCAAAATTGCTCCACTTTCATGATTAGTGGAGTCTAAAATTCCCCTCTTTGATCACAATCACCTAACTTGTAGCTTCCCTAATGCCTGAATTTTTAACCTCCAGGCTCTCAAAATGCATTTTATCTGTCTATTCCAGCAGTTCTCAACCTGTGGGTCATAACCCCTCTGGGGGTCAAATGACCCTTTCACAGGGGTTACAGGGGTTGCCTAAGACCATCAGAAAACACATATTTCCAATGGTCTTAGGAACCAAGACACCACTCCTCTATCCATCTCCAGGTGGGTCCACCCACATGCAGATATGCCCACATATGAGTATTAAAGGGTCACGTCATTAGGAAGGTTGAGAACCACTGGTCTGTTCAATTATTCCTCTCCTGGTTTCAATTTCTTCATTTTATAATCTTTACTCATTCTCTCTCTAGTAATTTTATCCATCCCTGAATCCCTTGTTCTTGCCCTACAAACGTCCAACTTTTGTTTAGCCCCATAATTTGCCTTTTCTGCTTCTATTGCCAAGTGCTGCTAGAGGTAATTCCAAAACAATGCTGACTGGGTCCACTACAAATTCAAGCTATCTAATCATTCTCACTGACTCATGGCAATTCTTTTATTTATATCCAGTCAACACCATTACATTCTCATACCAGTTATTCCTAGCATTCTCTTTGACAATGCAATGACAACTCACATTTCTCCTCTTTCAGTAAATGATCTCACCTAAATAAATCAACTAATACTTATACTACTAAAATTAATCATAGCTACAACATATGGTACTTTAAGGTTTACAAGTAGTCCCATGTTATTGAAGAGAAAATTAAGGCAGTGGTTAAGTGACTTGTCCAGGGTCACACAGCTAGTGTCTGAGACCAGATTTGAACTCAGGTTTTCCTGACTCCAGATCCAGTGTTCTGAATCTACTGTACCACCTACGTATCTCAACAAATGCTACTTAAGCACTTACTGTGTTCCAAGCACTATACTAGGCGATGGGGAATTTCACTAGTGAAACCTCCTCCTTTACAAAAAGATTTATGCCATCTTTCTGGAGGTAACATCTTTACTGGAAAACAGTAACAACAACCCTATAACCTCACTCTTTGTCTCCTTTACTTAGAAGATAAAATGGCTGCTCTCATAGACAAAGTGAAACTTTCCACTTGTGCATCTTATCTCATCTTACCTTCATTAACTATTACCCTTCTCTCATTATGCTCTTACTTTTACTGGTTTTTCCTTGCTGGTTTCCTCAAACCTTTTTAAAAAAAATTTCTTGAACATGCCACCTTGCTTAAGTTGTTATTCTATATCTCTTAACTTTTTATTGCTAAATTTCCAGAAAAGAATAGTTTACATTCATTGTTTCTACTACCTTCCCACCAACTCAATCCTCAACCCCTAGGAACCTGACTTCTATGCCAAACACTTAACTTAAACTGTTTCCTTAAAGATCAAATCTAACAGATTGTTATTGGTCTCCATTTTCTTTTTGAAGTTTGACGTATGTGATATCACCTCTTGCTTGATATTTTCTAGCCTTTGGCTTTTGTGACTTTTTTTGTCCCTTAGTTCTCCTTGTACTTGTCTTACCATTCTTTCTCAGCTATCTTCATGTTGGCTCTGAATCTAGGCGTCCGTTAAGCTTTCCCCTTCAGCTTACTTTTCTTTTCTCATCAATTCCCATGACTTCAATTATCATCTCTATGAAGATAACTCCCCTAAACCTCCCTACCATAAAGTTAGGTCAGCAAGCACTTACTGTGTGTCAAACACTACCTAAATTACTGAGAACACAAAGAGAAGCAAAATAGTTCTTGCTCACAAGAAGTTCACAGTTTAAAAGGAGATAAAACACTTAAACAACTATGTACAAAGAAGCTAAATATAGAGTTAATTAGAAATAAGAATAGAGAAAGTATTAGAATGAAGAGAGATAAGGAAAAGCTTCCTTAGAAACTAGGGCTTTAGCTGGGACTTAAAGAAGCCCTAGTGTAATGGTAATGAAATGTGAAGATCCCTTTGTACTGGAGGAGCTATACCATATATAAGGAAGAGCACGAGCTGGACAGTCAGAATTTCCTGGGGTAAGCATTGTGGAGGCAGGGAAACTGCTGCTGGACTGAAGACTGAACTGAGAATTGAGAAGAACTGAGAAGAGGAATGAGAATTGAGAACCGAAACAGAGTTTCTTGGCACAAGCCATGTAGAGGCTAGATAAAATGACTTTGATTTTCAGAACAGAGCTTATGGTGCTGAGGATTTCTGAGGACCATTCAGAGCTCCTGAGGACTTCCAAGGACCAGCTGGAGTCGCCAAAAACTGAGGAAGCATGACTATGGTGCTGGTACTTTGTACAAATGTTGTGACTTTGTTAATGTGCATGAATGTTCTTGTGACTTTGTTAAGCCTTGTCTTCCCAGAAACAGAGACTGTGAAGGATATGAGATGGACTGGACATTGTGAGTTTCAATGTGGAGCAGGAATTGCACAGAAAACCGGGAGTTGTCTGCCTTTAAACCCAGGTGACAGTTTGGTGGATTCAGGTTTAGGAGCGTCCTGCCTCAAGTCAAGATAAAAAGACCTCTCTGTAGATACTGAGTAGTGACTGATGAAATTGTCTGAGTAGTGACTGATGAAATAGGGTACTGAATAGTGACTGATGAAATTGTGATTTAGTTGTGACTTAGGGGTGGATGGCCTTTGTGCTTTGTGAATGACCAAATGGATGTACTTTGTACTGATATCCAATTGAGACTGCCCAGGGTTGGAGTATTTTGGCTTTTGTAATTTGTGATTGAACAGAAGACTTAAAGACTTTGTGACTGACTAAATGAATGTACTGCCTGGGGTGGAATACTTTGACTTTTGTACTTTGTGTCCCTTAAGGAAGCAAGCCTCCTTAAGTATGTTTGAATGGCTGAGTTACTAAATGATTGAGTTACTAAACGATTGTACTTTGCTGAAAAGTATGTGACCATTTTGGTGAAAACTATGTGGCCATTTTAGTGATAAGCTGTTAATTTGTGACATGGTAAATGGTGTATTTTGATTTTCTGAGGTAAGTTGTAACACTGTAAATGCTGTACCTTGATTTTCTGTGAATGTTTCACTATGATTTGTTACTGAATAGAGTTTTCTATACTATGTAACTGGAACCTTGAAAGCTATTCACAACAGTCCTCTGGAAAGCTAATCATGTGTGGCTTGTACACCTAGCTAGGAGGTAAAGATTCTAGGAATAGAGGAAAGCCAGTGAAAATGTATGGAGTTGGGAGATGGAGTATATTGTTCAAGCAGCAGAAAGAAATCCAGTGTCACTGAGTTGCAAAAGATTGGAAAATAGTGGGGCAGAGCCAAGATGGCAGAGTAAAATCAGGAACTTGCATGACCTCCCCCTCCAATGACCTCTAACACCTATAAAAAATGACTCTAAACAAATTTTAGAGCTACAGAACCCACAAAATGACAGAGAAACAAATCTTCTTGCTGAAGGCAGCTTGGCAGGCCAACAGGAAGGGTCTATCGTACCACACTGGGAACAAAGTGCAGGCCCATGTGAGCCATGCTGGCTGGCCCAGACCCGTGGCCCAGACCGGCCAGATCAGATTTCAGGGAACTGATTCACCAGCAGCTGTGTCGGTTTCCAAACTTCTCAACCCATAAATGCCAAAGAGAAAGTAAAAGGACAGTGGGGAACTCTGTTGAAACTGGGTGAGAGAAGAGCACTGTCCGGTCCCTGCCCCAGGGGTGGCAGAGGTGGTGGTGGTGGCTGCAGCTGCTACTGTGTGGCTGCCTCCTGAGCTCCAGGCCTACAGATTGTAGGGGGACCAAGTGACCATTCAGAAGATAATTGCTCTTGCTTTGACCTGCTTGGATCTGGGTCGCAGTATTGGGTGGTGATCCTGGGGTGAGGAGCAATAGCATGGCAGAGCTTGCTGAGACTGTGCAGAAGAAGTCATCCTCACAGTTCTGAGGCAGGTGCCTAGAAAAAGCTCTGACAACAGCTACACAAAACCCCAGAACTTTGGAACACAGCAGTCTCCACTCTGGAAGCAGAGTTCCACCATGCCAAAAAGCTCAAAAGTCAAGTAATTGGCTAGAAAGATGAACAAACACAGCAAACGAAATCAAACTATAGAACTGTTTTTTGGTGACAAAGACAATCAAAACATAGAACCAGAAGAAGACAACAAAGCAAAAAACTACTGCATCAAAAGATTCCAAGAAAAATATGAATTGGTTGCAGGCCATGGAGGAGCTCAAGAAGGATTTTGAAAATCAAGTAAGAGAAGTAGAAGAAAAACTGGGAAGAGAAATGAGAATCATGCAATGAAATCATCAAAAGTGAGTCAACAGCCTGCGAAAGGAGATCCAAAAATATACTGAAGAAAACAACACCTTAAAAAATAGATGAACTCAAACAGCAAAAGAGGCCCAAAAAGACAATGAGGAGACCTTAAAAAGCAGAATTAGTCAGATGGAAAAGGAACGTCAAAAGGTCACTGAAGAAAATAATTCCTTCAAAATTAGATTGGAGAAAATAGAAGCTAATGACTTTATGAGAAATCAAGATACCATAAAACATATCCAAACAAATGAAAAAACAGAAGGCAATGTGAAATATCTCATTGGAAAAACCACTAACCTGGAAAACAGATCCAGGAGAAAGAATTTTAAAATTATTGGACTACCTGAAAGTCATGATCAAAAAGAGCCTAGACATCATCTTTCAGGAAATGCTCAAAGAAAGTTGCCCTGATATTCTATAATCAGATGGCAAAATCAAAATGGAAAGAATTCACCAATCATTTCTTGAAAAAGATCCCAAAAAGAAAACTCCTAGGAATATTACAGCCAAATTCCAGAGTTCCCAGATCAAGGAGAAAATATTACAAGCAGTCAGGAAGAAACAATTTGAGTATTGTGGAAACACAATTAGGATAACACAAGATCTTTCAGCTTCTACATTAAGGGATCAGAGGGCTTGGAATATGATATTCTGGACGTGAAAGGAACTAGTATTAAAACCAACAATCACCTACCCAGCAAAACTGAGTATAATACTTCAGGGGAAAATATGGATATTCAATGAAATAGAGGACTTTCAAGCATTCTTGGCGAAAAGATGAGGGTTGAACAGAAAGCTTGAGAAGGTAAACAGGAAAAAGAAATCATAAGGAACTTATTAAAGCTGAACTATTTGTATTCCCACATGGAAAAACAATAATTGTTAACTCATGAGATTTTTCTCAGTATGAAGATAGTTGAAGGTAATATAAATGTGTGTATACACACACACAAGTATACATATATATGTATGTATGTATAGGAAGGGGTATGTGTGTGTATGTATGTGTATATGTGTGTACATGTATACACAGAAAGAGAGCACAGGATGAGTTGAATATGAAAGGATATCTAAAAAATAAAATTAAGAGGTGAGAGAGGAATATAATAAGAGAAGGAGAAAGGGAGAGATAAATGGGGTAAATTATTTCACATAAAAGAGGCAAGAGAAACTGTTACAATGGAGGGGAAGAGCAGGAAGGTGAAAGGGAATGAGTCAACTTTATTCTCATTGGAATTGGCTTAAGGAGGGAATAACATACATACTCAATTGGGTATCTTACCCTACAGGCAAGTAGGGAGGAAGGGGATAAGAGGAGGGATGGTAGATGGGAGGACAGATTGGGGGAAAGGATAATTAGAAGCAAACACTTTTGAAAAGGGGCAGAGTCAAAGGAGAAACAGAATAAATGGGGGGGGGGCCAGATAGGACGGAGGGAAATATAGTTACTCTTTCACAATATAACTACCATGGAAATGTTTTGCATAACTACATATGTACAACCTATATTAAATTGCTTGTCTTCCCAGTGGGTGTGGCTGAGGAGGAAAGAAGGGAAAGAATCTGGAACTCAAAGTTTTAAAAACAAAGGTTAAAAATTGTTTTTTATATGCAACCGTGCAATAAGATATATGGGCAATGGGGCATATAAATCCATCTTGCCCTACAAGAAAGAAAAGGTGGGGGTAAAGAAAGGGGTAGGATATAAGAGAGAACAGAGTGGGGGAAAGGGTATGCAATAGACTTTCTATGTTGGGGTGGGGGATAGGGGAGAAACAGGTAGAAAATTTGTAACTCAAAATCTTGTGGAAATGAATGTTGAAGACTCAAAAATAAATAAATATTTTTTTTAAGTCTGGAAAGTAGGAAGAAAACTGGTTATGAAGGGCTTTGAATATCAGAGGATTTTATATTTGACACTGGAGATAATTGACTGGAGATAAAGCCACTAGAGTTTACTGAGTAGGGGGGAAACACAATCATATTTGTGCTTTAAAAAATATTAATCTGACAGATTAGTAGAGAGTGGACTAGAGGGGAAAAAACCTTGAGGCAAGGAGACCAATTAGAAGGTTATTGCAGTAGCCTAAGCATGAGGTGATGAGTGACTGTGACAGACAGGGTAGTTAGTGTCAGGGTCAGAGGAGAGAAGGGGATATGTGAAAGATATATCACAAGGGTAAAATTGACAGGACTTGTCAACAGATTTGATGGGTGATAGAGAGAGTGAGAGAGAGGGTGAAGAATTAAAGCTGACACCTAAATAGTGAGTCTCGGTGACTGAATGATGATGATAGCACCCTGAACAGTAACAGGGAAGTTAAGGAAGAGGGAAAGACTTGGAGGAAAAGTAAATGAGTTCAATTTTAGACATGATGAGTTTTGCTTGTCTAAAGGACATCCGATTTAAGATGTCTAAGAGGCAGTTAGAGATGAGTCTAGAGGCCAGGAGAGAGGTTAGGGCTGGATAAACAGATCTGAGAATTATATGCATGATGATAACTAAATCCATGGGAGCTGATGAGATCACCAGAGGAAATCATACAAAACAAGCCTGCACAACCTGTGGCCTGCCAAATGATTTCCTCTACATACAAAGGATATTTTCCTCTACATTTTTTTAGGGTCACCTGAAATCCTTTGGCATGTCCCAAGTTGTATAGCCTGGTATAGAAGGAGAAAAAGACCCAGGATAGAACTTTGGGGAACACTGGTATTTTCATCTTGGTGAGAGGACTGGACTTTGCCCATTCTTGTCCTGGATCTACTTCTAACACTGGACTTCAATATGATGCCTCAGCTGCCTTCTCTATCTCTGGTGTCCTTAAGAATAAGAAGATAGTCAGGTAGAACAGAAGGTTTTGGGGAAAAGGTAATGAATTGTTTTGGATTTCCAGAATTTGAGTTGTCTACAGGATATTCGATTTAAGAAGTGAAAAAGTGAAATAGTCAGCTGAATGTGCAAGTCTGGAAGTCGGAAGAAAGGTTAGGGCTAGAAAAGATCTGAGAATCATCTGCATAGACATAAGTACATCTGTGAGAGCTGATGAGACCACCAAGCAAAACAGTACAGAAGAAGAGAAAAGGGGCCAGCTCTGGGGGATACCTACCATTAACGGGAGCAATCTGGATGAAGATAGAAGAGGATATCAACAGTGATAAAGACTACAAGGGAGTCAAGAAGGAGGAGTACTGAGAAAAGGCTATTAAATTTGGCAATTAAGAGATTGCTGTTAACTCTGGAAAGAACCGTTTCAGATAAAGTCCAAAGCTAGAAATGGAGGCACTGATTATATGCCTTCTCAAGTTTAGTCACTAAAGGGTAGAGAAATATGGGATAACCTCTAGTGAAGATGAGAAAATCAAGTGAGGGTTTTTTTGAGGATGGGGAAGATATAGGTATGTTTATAAGCTGCATGGAAACAGCAAATACACAATGAGACATTGAAGATAAGGGAGAGAGTAGGAAATACAGAAGGAATAATCTGCTGGAGAAAATGGGATGCGATGAGATAGAGTTTCAAAATCAATGGAATGGGTAGGGTATGGCAAGGTGGGAGTCTGTGGACATTGAAGAATGAGTTCAAGTAAGTTATCAACATCCCCAGAGGCTTGGCTTCTGGGTATAGTCCACTCAGGACATTAGACATTATGGTGTATCTGGAAGTGTGGGGTGAGATGAAGTGGGAAGGATAGAGCTTGGGGGGCAAATTCAGATGAGGGGATTAGGCACTTCTGTGGCAGACAGATTTAAGCAGATTAAGTACTGAGGGAGTTTGACTGAATGATATTTTTCTCCTGGTCAGGAAGGCAGGCCAGTGGAGAAGACTGGTAGAAAGAACACGATAGAATGATTTTTCTCTTTCTGGTGGAATAAACATGAATGAACGGTGTTTCTATCCTTCCCAGACAGGCAAGCAAGTCAGTTCAGGAGACCAATGGAAAGAGCACGATGGAAAGGTACTTCTCTCCTTTTCCTGATGGTGGGGCAGGCCAAGACCATGTTCTGGAGTTATTCAGCTACAATTATTCTGTGGAGTTGTGGGAATGGAAGTCAAACTACCTGATGGTCATTTCTACTTAGACCTCATCATTTACCTCAAAATTATTCATTTCCCTCAACTTTACTACTTCTATTGATCATACCACCATCTTTCTTAGTTACTCAAGTTCATGACCTTGGAGTAATCTTTGACTCTTCCACCAACCTAATCTCTTGTATCTAATCAGTTGTTAAATTCTATCAATTCTAGCCCACAGTATCTCTTGTTTGTGCCTGGGGTAGACCAAACTTTCACAAGTAGATCTTCCATACTGATTGTGGACTCATCTCTCAATGGTTCAAATACTCTTACTCTCCTAGTACATTTTTTCATATGTCTGTTGATAGTTTGGATTCCTTTCTCAGAAAATTGTTTATTCTCATCCTATGACCATTCATCAACTGGGGAATGGAGGATCTCACATTCTAATGCAAAAGCTCACTGGAGAGAATAATTCCTTCAGAATTAGACTAGAGCAAATGGAAACAAATGACTTTATGAGAAATCAAGATACTATTAAACAGATCCAAATAAATGAAAAAAAAATAGACGGCAATGTAAAATATCTCACTGGAAAAATCACTGACCTGGAAAATAGATCTAGGAGAGATCATTGAAAAATTATTGGACTACCTGAAAGCCATGATTAAAAAAAATAACCTAGAAATCATCCTTCAAGAAATTCTCAAGGAAAATTGCCCTGATATTTTAGAACCAGAGGGCAAAATAGAAATGAAAAGAATTCACCAATCATCTCTTGAAAAAGATCCCAAAAAGAAAACTCCTAAGAATACTATAGCCAGGTTCCAGAGTTCCCAGATAAAGGAGAAAATATTACAAGCAGCTAAGAAGAAACAATTTGAATATTGTGGAAACACAATCAGGATAACACAAGATCTAGCAGCTTCTACATCAAGGGATTGAAGGGCTTGGAATATGATATTCCAGAGGTCAAAGGAGCTAGGATTAAAACCAAGAACCACCTACCCAGCAAAACTGAGTATAATGTTTCAGGCGAGAATATAGTTATTCAATGACATGGAGGACTTTCAAGAATTCTAGATGAAAAAACCAGAGTTGAATAGAAAATTTGATATTCAAATACAAGAAGCATGAGAAGCATGAGAAAGTAAACAGGGAAAAGAAATCATAAGGAACTTATCAAAGTTGAACTCTTCATATTCCTACGTGGAAAAACAATCATTGTAAATTATGAATCTTTTCTCAGTATGATGATAGTTGAAGGGAATATGAATGTATATATGTATGTATGCATATATATGTCTATATAGAAGGGTATATGTGTGTATGAATACATATGTGAGTGTGTGTACATATGTGTACAGGTATACATAGACAGAGGGCACAGGATCAATTGAATAGGGAGAGACAGAACAGAGACAGAATAGGGTAAATTATCTCATATAAAAGAGTCAAGGGAAAACTGTTACAATGGAGGGGCAGAACAGGAAGGCAAAAGGGAATGGGTCAAACTTACTTACTCTCACTGAATTTGGCTTAAGGAGGGAATAACATACACACGTATCTTACCCTACAGAAAAGTAGTGGGGAAAGGGATAAGAGAGGGGATGACAGAAGGGATGGGAGACTGGGATAGTTAGAAGCACACACTTTTGAAAAGGAATAGGCTCAAAGTAGAAAACAGAACAAATGGGGGTAGGATAGGATGGAAGGAAATATAGTCAGTTTTTCGCAATATATCCACTATGAAAAGGTTTTGCATAACTATACGTGTACAACCTATATTGAATTGCTTATTCTTTCCCGTAAGGGTGGGTGATGAGGGAAGAAGGAAAAGAATCTGGAATTCAAAGTTTTAAAATTAAATGTTTTTAAAAATATTATTATTATTATTATTTTACATGCAACTTGGAAATAAGATATACAGGCACTGGGGTATGGATATCCATCTTGCCCTACCAAAAAATTGGAGTGGGGATGGAGGAGGATATAGGAGAGAGCAGATTGGGGGAGGAAGTATTCAGTGGAATCGTTGTTTTGGGATGGGTGGTAGGCAAACGACAGAGAGAAAATTTGTAATTCAACATCTTGTGGAAATGAATGTTATAAACTAAAAATAAACATAAATTAAAATTGTTTTTTTAATTTTTAAAAAGACCCTAGACATCCTCTTTCAAGAAATTCTCAAGGAAAACTTGAAAATATTCTAGAACCAGAGGAGAAAATAGAAATTGAAATAATTCACCAATCACCTCTTGAAACAGATCCCAAAATGAAAATTGTCAGGAATACTAAAGCCAAATTCCAGAGTTCTCAAGTCAAGGAGAAAATATTGCAAGCATCCATAAAGAAACAATGCAAGTATGGTAGAATTACAGTCAGGATAACACAAGATTTAGCAGTTTCTATATTAAAGTATCAGAGGACTTGGAATATGATATTCCATAGTGCAAAGGAGCTAGGATTACAACCAAGAATCACCTACCCAGCAAAACTGAGTATAACCCTTCAGGGGGAAAAAATAAACAATGAGATAGAGGAATGTCAAGCATTCTTAATGAAAAGACCCAAGCTGAATAGAAAATTTTACTTTCAAATACAAGACTTAAGAGAAACAGAAAAAGTTAAACAGGAAAGGGAAACCATAAGGGAGTTTAATAAGGTTAAATAGTTTATATTCCAACATGGGAAGATATCCTTAACTCATAAGACCTTTCTCATTATTAGGGCAGTTAGGAGTGTATACTCCTCCCCCCCCCCACACACACACAGAAAGACAGGGAGGGAGGGAAAGAGAAAGAGAGAAAGAGGGGAAGAGAGAGAGAACACAGATGTGAGTTGAATATGAAGGGATAGTATCTAAAAAATAAAATTAAAGGGTGAGAGGAATGTACTGGGAGAAAGAGAAAGGCAGAGGTAGAATGGGCTAAATTAATTCATAAAGGAGGCAAGAAAAATCTTTTACAATGGAGGGGAAGAGGGGAAGGATGAGGAGGAATGAGTGAACCTTACTCTTATCAGTACTGGATCAAAGACAAAATAACATTCACAATTGGGTACAGAACTTTATCTTACCCTACAGGAAAGTAGGAGGGGATGGGGATAAGAGAAAAGGGTGTGGGGTGATAGAAGGGAGGGCAGATTTGGAGAAAGAGTAATCAGAAGCAAAACATTTTTGAGGAGGGATAGGGTGAAAGGAGATATAGAATAAATGGGGTGGGGGGAAGAAAGAAGAGAAATAAGATGGAGAGAAATATAATTAGCAATAGTAACTGAAAAAATTTTGAAGGAAGTTTCTCTGATCAAGATCTTATTTTTCAAACATATAGAGAACTGAGTGAAATTTATTTTAAAAAGTCATTCCCTAATTGAAAAATGATCAAGATAAACTGATCAAATGAATACTTTTCAGATGAAGTAATCAAAGCCATATGAAAAATACTCTCACTGTTGATTGGAGAAATGCAAATTAAAACAATTCTGAGGTACTACATTATTATATCCATTAGATTGACTAACAGGACAGAAAAGGTAAATGACAAATGTTGGGGGGAATGTGGGAAAAATAAAACTTTAATGTACTGTTGGTGGAGTTGTGAACTGATTCAACAATTCTGTAGAGCAATTTAGAACTATGCCCCAAAGGCTAGAAAACCATAAATACCCTTTAACTTAGCAATACCATTACTAGGTCTATATCCCAAAAGAGATAAAAGACAAAAACAAAAAGGACCTATGTGTACAAAAATATTTATAGCAGCTCTTTTCTGGGGAGTAAAGAAAATTAGAAGTTGAAGGGAAGCCCATCAATTGGGGAACAGTTGAACAAGATGTTCATATTCTGGTAAACTGTCTCAGTAGACAGGCTAAACCAGGTTGAGGATAACCTCAAAACTATTGGTGAATTAAGTGGAATGTCTACCCCAAGCATGTGAAGACATCCCTCAGCAAAATCAAAGAAACCAAAGTCATCCATTGTATTCTGGGCTATTGTCAGTAATCTCGACTTTTGTCCTACAAGACTTCAATGACTCAGGAAGAAACTGTGCGGGTGCCATCTCTGTGAACTCTGCTTCACTTAAATTTATGTGCAAATCAAGACACCACCCATGATGTCATTGGTCTTCTTTGAAAAACCAAAGGATGAACAAGTTTCTCTATCCTAAAGTCCAAGGGCAGGGAAAGAAAAGGGATGACTGAAGGAATAAGTTCATAGAGGAGATGGAAAGGAATGGATTCAAGAATCTGTGTAGAAGGGTTAGCACTGGATGAGGTTGGGTTATAATACATTAATGATCATATTGTAAAAATGTTTGTCAGGGCAACATTATGCAGGATGTATCTGTATCTAATGAATGTCACTAGAGATTTAAGAAGTCCCTTGGAGGAGGAGAAGAGGAGATAATTACTCTTTGTATCCTCAGTTTTCTCATCTATAAAAGTAGCTATACTGATATTTAATGTTCCCTTCCTTACAGAACTGCTTCAAGATCAAATAACATAGCATATATGAAAATTTCAAACAGATATATACATATATAGGATTATCATTATAAAATAACTTCATGGTGAAATGGGTAATGTTTAAATTCAAATGACAATCACTGACCAACCTTTAAATTAGTGCACTACTCAACTGTTAATTTTTTATATGTCCAATAATTGCTTTTTGTACTTTAGACTTGCTCTATTTAAACCATAAAAATCTGAGAAATCCCAGGGAAGGTGTTAAAATGTATTTTGGTCCATTCACCTGATGTCTCCACTTCTTCCTTTATTCTTAATTCTTTATGATTAGGCTTCCAAACCTAATTGAAACTGCTATTTTCAAAGTTACTAATAAACAATCTTCTAACTGTCAAAACTAATGAATGGCCTTTTCTCAATCTGCATCCTCTTTGGCCTCTGCAATATTTGACCACACTGACTAATCTCTCCTGGATCCTCCTTACTCTCTGGTTTCTCATGTCGTGAAAACCTTTCTGATCTTTCTTCAGTTTCTTTTGCTAATTTATGATCCCTGTTATGCCCATTGACTGTGGGTATAATCCAAGGCCTAGGCCCGCTTCTCCTTTTTCTTTATACTTTCTCTCTTGGGCACACAACAGTTAGTGTATATGTATGTGTGGGTGTGTATACACATACACACATTGTGACTATACTGGGAATACAATGAAAGATATAAGACAATCCCTGCCTCAGGAGCCTCACAATCTAAGTGGGGAGACAACACATAAAAAGAAGCTGAAGGGGGAAGGTGGGCAGGGAATGATGAAGTTGTGCAACTTCATGAAGTCATGCCAAGTTCATCACATTTCTCTGTGTCTCCGGACCCCAGGGCCTTTAAATTGGCCATCTCCCATGTCTGTAATGTACTCTCTTCTCACCTCTGCCTCTTGAAATCCCTGATCTCCTTCAAGATTCATCTCAGCCTTTTAAATGAAGCCCATCTGCAAGTGTACTCCCTCACAAAACTATCTTGTATTAATTTTGTACATACTCTGTATATCTTTATATGACAACATTTCTATTGGAATGTAAGAGGGGAAAACTATCTGAGGAGGTGTGAGTTTCTGAATTGATTTTATCTTGCAGAATGATGAGTTTCTAGACATGATGCAGGACCAGGAGAGTACCTGGGTGGGAAATGATCTTGGTAATCTCACTAGTACCCATGGGTTTAATCACTATTTCAATGCAGATGCTATCCAACCTTAAAACCTCTCCTGAGCTTCAGTTACACATCTGCCAATTGGATACTTCCACCGGAATGTTCCATAAGCATTTCAAATTCAATTTGTCCAATAAAGAACCTATTATCTTCTCCCCACCCCTACTCCCCAAAGAAAGTCCCCACCCTTCCTCTAATTTCCCTGTTAATGTCAAGGGCATGACTAACCTTCTAGACAACCAAGTTTCCTACTTTGGCTTTAACCCTTGAATCATCCTCCTCTCACCCCATATATGCAACTAGTTGTCAGATGCTGTGATTTCTATCTCAACAACGTATCATACGCTCTACTCATACAATTACCTCCTAATTTACCTCCTCATCTCTCATCTTGGTTTCTGCAATAGCCTACCATTTATTTAGTCTCCTTGACTCAAGTCTTTCCCTTTTCCAATTCAACCTCTGCACAGTTGCCAAAATAATTTTACTAAAGTACAGATCTGATAGTGTCACTTCCCTCAATTTACTCCAGTGGTTACCTATTGCCTGCATGATCAAATATAAAATCCTTTCTTTGATATTTAAGGCTCTTCACAACCTGATCCTTTCCTACCTTCCCAGGTTTCTTAGACATTACTCCATACTACATGATACAGTTTACCGATTATCACACTTCACTCCATTTCCAGACCTCAGTGCCTTTAAACTGGTTGTCTCCCATTCCTACAATACACTCTGTCTCTTGGAATCTCTGATCTCCTTCAAGATTCATCTCAACCTTTTACATGAAGCCCAAATGCTAGTGCAGTGCCTCATAAAATTATCTTGCATTAATTTTGTATATATTTTATATGACACTTTATTCTCTGTTAGAATGTAAGATTCTTGAGTGCAGCAGCTGTTTCATTTTTTGTGTTTGTATCCACAGGGCTTAGCAAAGTGCACATTAACAGAAGATTAATGAATCCTTGTTGACCAACTGACCTGTGACTCATAATTATTATGAGTTTCTAAAACTTCCTCAAGTTCCAATAAGGAATGGGAACAAACCCCTAGGAATCTAGAATGAACCCTTGTCAGCAGAAGGTCTAGAAACCATATTTCCCATTCCTAATTCTGAGGTCTAACCCTGTCAGACTCCAAGACTTCCAGAGAAGGTGTATTCTTGTTCTAACTTTTTTTTCCCCAGGAAATACTTCCCTCTTTCCTTTTGTTCTGTCTTAGAAGTTAATGAGTGTCTGGACTAGATGATCTTTTAGTCCATTTTAGCCCTAAAATTTGGATTCTAGGATTTTTATCAATCTTGTAACCCCACAACTCTGTAAATATGTAAATGATCATAGAGCCAAAGTGAAAGGAAGGAGGGGCTGGGATGCCAAAATAATGTTTCTTGTAGTAACAGGACACTACGAGATTTCTAATCTTTGACGATGCAACCGAAGGTGGACTAATCCCTTTAGTTCCACTGGTGATGTGTGGGGAGTTCCAATAGCTTTGAGGTCCCTAGGCCCGTACTCACCTCTGATTCCAAGAAGACCCTCTGAAGCGGCAGCCCTAGTATGCCCTCGCCCTACCTGGACTACAAATCCCAGAAGTCCTCGCTCAGGTCCCCAGTTGCACCCTCCCACTCCCCAAACACCCAGAATCCTCAGCGGCAAGCCCAGGTTTTTAAAGAAGCTGTTAGTGCCTAAGGAGAAAAAAAGAAGGGGGGAGGTGTGTTGGGACTGCCATGGAGACACACAGATTTAGTCCTTTTTCACCTCCTTCTTCAGCTTTTCCTTGGGAGCCTTCGACTTTATGCTCAGAGGATTCTCTCCCGCTACCTACAGAGAATAAGAAGGAAGCTTCCCTGGCCCACCCCCACCGCAGACCATCCACACCCACTCCTCTTTCTCACCTCTGGCCTATGAAGGAGGAAGCTCACCTTTTCCACGTAGAAAGACCTCCAGAAAACGTTCTCCCAGAAGTAACAGTGACGATTTACTTCCGTTTCCAGGTCAACTTGCACTAGGATGGGTTCTGATGATTGTCGTAGAGATGGGGGCGGGGAATTCAATTTAAACATTTTAGTTCTCCCACTGTGTGAGAAACTGCAGCTGGGGATACAAAAATGGGGGGGAAATTTTTTACAACCAATGCACTTAAGGAGATTACAATCAAATATGAGTTAATACATGTGCACAAATAAGTATAATGCAAGAGGATATGGAAAAGACAGAACCAAAAATGTTCCAGGAAAAGCTGAGAAAGGAGAGAGCATTTTTGGTTGGAAGCAGGCTCTGGGAAAGCTCCCAGAAAAGGCATAGGGAATGGCTTGTAAAAAATGCTCTTCGGGGTCAGGATAAGTTTGGGGGAGTAGCTTGTCTGGAGAAAGTAGTGGATGCCCGGGAGTACTGTGAAAGCTGAAAATAAGCTACATTTTGGAGGGCCATGAGTGTCAGGCTATAGGAAGTACCTGAAAAATTTGACGGACTGGAGAGGAGAGAGCGAATGTGAAACAACCAGTAGGAAATCGCTACAATAGTACAGGCAAGAAGTGTGAACTACAGTAGTGGTTGTGCTATTTGATTAAAAAAAAAAAAAAGAATGGATGTGGGAGATATTATGGAAGTAATATTGATGGAAACTGGCAAAAGAATACATGAGGAATGAGGGAGTAAAATGTCTGTTAAGACAGGCCTGGATGATTGGGGGGAGGGGGAGAATATATAGGTGGGAATATATAGAATACATAGAATATATAGAGGGAACTGGCAAAAGAATATGTAGCAGGTGAGGGAGTAAAGTGTCAAAGATGTCTGTGGACAAGCCTGGATGATTGGGGGATAGAGAATCCATTAAGAGAGAATTTGGCAAGGTTAGAGGAGGAGCATATTTGGGGGTGGGGTGGGGCAGGTGAAGTTCAGTTCCTCCCACTCTCTAAACTCAGTACAACTCTGCAGTACATCATTCAGTTGAAACTGCCCTTTCCAAAGTTACCAAATCTAATGTTCTTTCTTCAATCTTCATTCATTTTTGAGGATGGAAGTCCTTTAGAGGTTATGCCGTGCAGCCTTTAATGCTGTCAGTCTCTTCTCACTAAGTTTTTCTGACACTGCTTTTTCCTAGTTCTTTTACCTGTGTAATTGCTTATTTTCAGTTTCTTCTACTGGAGTTTCATCCACATTATACTCACTAAATAAATGTCAGTGTCCCCCAAGGCTCTGTCCTGGACCCTCTTCTCTCTTCCCTCTATACTATTTTATTGGGTGGTCTCATCAGGTCCCATGGATTTAATTATCATCTCTAGGCAGATGATTCTGATTTATCTAGCCCTAACCTCTCTCCTGACCTCTGGTCTCCTTTTTACAACTGCTTGTTTGTTTTTAACTGGATGTCCTATAGATACCTCAAACACAATATATTCAAAACTGAACACATTATCTTTGCTTTCAAACCCTCCCCTATCCCTAACTTTCCTATTATTGTCAAGACCACCACAACCTTCCCAGTCACCTAAGCTGGAAATATAGTTGTCATACTGGATATTTCACTCCCTTTACTCTCTCACTCCTCATATCTGATCTGTTATCAGATCTACATCTGTAAAATCTTTCATATATGCCTCCTTCTCTTCTCTGACACTGCCACCACTCTGGTGCAGGCTTCCTCGCTTCATGCTTGAATTATTGCGGTAGATTTCTGTTTGGTCTCCCTGCCTCAAGGCTCTCCTCACTCTAGTCCATCCTCCATTCAGTTGTCAAATTGTTCTTCCTAAAAGTGAAGGTCTGACTATGCTACCCCTATACTCAATAAACTGCATGTTTTACTATTACCTCCAGGATCAAATATAAAATCTTATTTGACCTTTCTCCCTCTCCCCCCTCTTTTTAGTCTTATTCCCCTTGTATCTCCTCTACTTACTCTGCTGATCCACTGACACTGGCCTCCTTGCTGTGCAACAGGATATCCCATCTTCTAACTGTTCATTTTCACTGGATGTTCTACATACAAATTCTCTCCCTCCTCTGGCTCCCGGATTCTCTAAGCTTTCTTCAAGTCCTAGTTAAAATTTTACCTTCCTCAAGAATCCTTTCCCAATCCCCTTTAATGCTTTTCTTTTGTGATTATCTACAGTTTATACTGTATGTAGCTTTTTTGTACATAATTATCTGCATATTGTCTCTCCCATTAGACTTTGAGCTTCTGGAGAGAAGGGACTGTTCTGGTTTTTTTTTTTTCTGTCACTGGGGTTGCTTAGTGGAGTGTCTGGAAGTGTTTACTGACTTGACTTGACGATTTATGACATGTTGAATTTAAGGAGTGAGTGAAATATCTAGGTAGAAATTCTAGTTAATAGTTGGAGAGGAGTTCATGGGACAGATTGGAGTTTTGTATGCATATTTGATAGTCATATTGTAGAAGTGCTAATAAAATTCAGGACTTTCACACTTTATAGAGTGTTCCAGTTTGGGGGTTAAAAGTCACGTTGTATAATGTTGATGAGAACAAATAGTTAGCCTTACAAGCACATAGCACCTGGGATAGGAGCATCTTTCCACATTAGAACCTGGGAAGCCTGCTTCTAGGATGTATAGACAATCTGAGATTGGTTCCAGTTGGGTTGAAGAGTCTCTTTGAAAGCAGAGGCTTTCAGAAAGGTCTTTTAGCTTCAGTTACTGGCTCTTTGCCTCAGTTGCTTTTAGAGGATCTCTGTGACTCCTACTTTCATGGCATGCATCTTGGTGAGGAATTTCTAACTTTGAGTTTGTGTCCCATCTGCATTTTTCTGGGCTTTGCTTGCAGATATTTTCATGTTGTCTTCTGGTGAGTTTTGTGTCTTGAGCTTCCCTCTCACTACAGAAGCTTTTTATAGTCATATTCTTTTTCTGTTGTTTGCTTATTTTTCCAGCCAATATTTTTTTTTAATTTTGAATTTAATGTTACATGGTGGTATCACCATCCCAAGCTTCAGGACTTTTCCACCCTGCTGTTTTCACAGCTAGTTCTGGGGGTCTGTAAGTTTTCAGTGTTTCCAAGGTGATGTGATCCAGGGTGAGGTATGGTCACTGCTCTTCTGGTTTTGCTGCTGTCCTTACCCAGGTAGGAACCCTGCTCACTTACAACCACAAGCACATCTCTCCTCCTTGGAACTGCAACAAGGCCCCTGATCCCTTGTGACTGCAACCACCTATCTGTCCTGGAACACAGACCTGGAACTGGGTAATGGGCAATGGAGTTGCCAAACAGCCCCTACTCAGTCTTATATCAAGTACCAGCACAGAGTCTCCCATAATCTTTCTGATCAGTTGTCCAATCCCTTTACCATCCCCAACTGCTGCTGCTGCTAATTCTGCTCCCTTAAATATGAGTACTTGAAACCACAACACATCTTGAATGGTTTAAAAGAGAAATGAGAATTATGAGAGCAGAATTCATGGCCTGCACAGCAAAGGTAATGGAGCAAAAGAGAAAACCTTAAATCTGTGATGCCAAAGAAATAAATGAGAGAACAGTAAGCTGGTAATACAAATACACAAAAGTGAAGAACAATCAGCAACCACAAAAAACAACATTAAAAGAAAATATGCTTACCATCCAAGTGAAACATACTGATCTCAAAGACAGTACATATTTGCTCAAAAGCATATAAACTTATATGCTCAAAGGCATGTAAACAACAATTATAGAAGAACCAAGAGAAGTTCATAAAGCAATCATAGAAGAAACAATCTCCCAGAAAAATGATGACAAAAAACATGAACACGATAATAGAAGAAATAAGAGAAGGGAATTGCCAAGAATTTCTGAACATAGAGAGTGAAATATCATTTGGAAGAATTCATAGATTGACTTCAGAAAAAAAAATCCAACACTGCAAACTCCAAGACACAGAGCGATTAATTTAACAGTTTAATTCAGAAAAAAAAGTTCCAAAAGTAATCAGAAGAAAGACCTTCAAATACAAAGGAAAGGAAATTCAAATAACTTTAGACTTTTTTGTACCCACCAGAAAATGCAGAAGGAAAAAGAATAAGGTGTTCTGAAGAGCAGTGGAGCTCAGGATGCAGTCCAGGATGAATGACTTTGCAAATCTTAGCTTAATCATAAATGAAAAAAAAAAGATGTACATCAAATAATAAAGGCATTTAAAACATTTGTCGTTGTTTGGTCATTTTTCAGTTGTATCTAACTTTGTTATCGTGATCACAATAATTGTGATCTCTCACAACAAAAAAACATGATTATTGCAACAGACGCAGAAAAAAACTTTTAGTAAAATAGAATACTTATTTGTTTATTTTAAAGTACAGGAATACTAGGAATCACAGGAATAAATGGATCTTTCTTTAAAATGATTAGAATCTATCTAAAACCAGTGGCAAGCATGATCGATAACAGGGGATTAGCTAAACACCTTTCCAGTAAGATCAGAGGTGAAGCAAGGATATCCATTATCAGCATAACTGTTCAGTATTGTTCTGGAAATGCTGTTGTTCATTTGTTCAGTCATGTCCAATTCTTTGTGACCCCACAGACTCATATCCTCCACTATCTTCCAAAGTTGGTTGAAAATCATGTTCATTACTTCTATGATGCTATCTATCTCGTATTTTGCTGTCCCCTTCTCCTTTTGCCTTTAGTCTTTTCCAAGTATTAATTGGACTCTGATGATCTACTCCTAGCCAATGGGATAACAGGTAAGCACCCTTTTCTTTGTTCTCTTTGCTAGACCTTTCTGCTCCTACTGTCTCCCCAGCAGGGAGATCCCTGGAGTGCCCAGATACTTCCAGTGGCATCTGAAGCTCTACTGACTTCTGGGTGGTCAGTCAGACTGTGGACCCTCATATAAGGGGTTGCCCTTGTGCTGGGTTGGGGACACTTGTTTTCTCCCTTCTGTCCTGGGACAATGGGACAAGTGGCAAAAGGTTTCTAGGAGGGAAATTCTGGGAGGAGATCTTAAGGAAAAGTGCCTGGTGTTCCATTGTAACGTAGCCTGCCCTCAAAATAATCTGGAAAAGTGATTTGTGAAGGGGATTTCTAAACAAAACAAGCTTGGTAAGAAATTTGGACACCCAAAACTTAAAGAAAAGTAACCTTGCTCTGCTTGAGCGAACTTTTTTACCCTGTGTTGTTCTACCTGCACCATGCTTTACCCTGTGTTCCTTCTCTTCCCCTGTGGGATGCTGGGGAGGTGGGCTTCTGTGTCTAGTTTTATTTGGGGGTCCATGCACCCTGGTTTCAGGGTCTCTGTACCCTATGTCATTAATTTAAAGCTTTATATGCATTTTCTAGTCTTTTCTTTTAAAGTGCTAAAAGTATTAGGCCTTAGAAATTAAAATGTTATTACCACTAGTGATTATGAATCCAGATTTAATTTGCTTACCCCTGTGTAAAGTCTTCTGTATAACAGAATTCCTACCAAGTCCTTAAAGGTTTGGTAAGCTTTGTTATTGTGATAAGGCTAGTTTAATTGGATATGTTCTTGCTTTAGAAAAAAACCCAACTATAATAGTAATCAGTTTATCAGATACTTGGCACTTAGTAACTTAGGGCTAAGTATGGGAGGTGTGAACCCTGTCCATTGTTGAGAAGGTATGAACTCTCCTGTTGACTTGGAAGAAGGTTATTGGCTGAGACAGGAGGCCAGTGCTGTATATAAAGAAGAATTCTAGAGACAGAATTAGAATTTACTCCTCTGAAGGAAGATTCATGGAGATTGAAGTCAGCTGAGAGAAAGAGAGAGAAAGAGAGGGGGAGAGAGAGAGAGAGACAGAGAGAGAGAGGGAGAGGGAGAGAGGGAGAGACATTCTCTCCCAGTGTCTGGAAGCTGACTGAGAATTGAATTGGAATTTTTCTGAGACCAGAATCTGGTGAAGGCCATCCAGAAGGCCAATATTCCTATTCCTTCTCGGTCCTACAGCCAGCTGAACTGCTGGAAGACTGAAGAAACATGAACAGGATAAGACTTTGTTTTATTCGTGGCCTAGCTGATCCTTGAGTTCTAGGCAAGAGAAGTGGTAAAGGGTTTGAGATGTGCTGGACCCTGTGAAGTTCATTGTGTGCTGGTCATTTCCCTGAGGACTGGATGAGGACCTGGGAGCTGTCTGCTTCTGAATCCAGGTGATTGTTTGGCAGATTCAGGAGGGAGCTGGGACCGGGGAAGAGGATCCAGGGAATCAGAGAGACCACCTAGAGTCAAGATGAAGAAAAGGCCTCCCCTTGGACAAAACTGAGGTTTGCTGAGGACAAGGACCTGGGAACTGTATAACTCTAAGGACTAAACTGAGGTTTGCTGGAAACCAAGGGGTGGAAAGTTTGTGTGGTTTTCTAAGGGTTGTATTAGTGACTAATGATATTTAGTAATTGGGAA
>CM053593.1:196722949-196742991 GCA_028646575.1 Pseudocheirus occidentalis | reverse complement strand
GCTGCCTGTAGTGCTTTCTGTCTTGTGGAGAGTTTTGGAGCTTGAAAATCTGTTTAGCGTCCCATTTTCTGAGTTTTTTAGTGTGTTTGTGTGGGAGCTGTGGTGCTTTGCTGCTTCTACGCCGCCATCTTGGCTCCGCCCCCACAAAACATAAAAATTGAAAAATTAGAAGAAAGTGCAAAATATCTCATTGACAAAACAACTGTCATGGAGAAAAGATCCAGAAGAGATAACTTAAGAACTATTTATTGGTCTACCAGAAAGCCACGATGAAAAAAAAAACCAGCCTGGAACATATCTTCCAAGAAATGGTTAAAGAAAACTGTCCTGAGGTCCTTAAATCAGAGGGTAAAATAGTTATTGAAAGAATTCACCAATCTCCTCCTGAAAGAGATCCCAAATTGAAAACTCCAAGAAATATAGTAACCAAATTCCAGAATTATAAGGTCAAGGAGAAAATATTGCAAGCAGACAGAAAGAAATAATTCAAATATCTTGGACCTACAGTCAGGATTACACAGGACCCAGCAGATTCTACATGAAAAGATCAGAGGGATTGGAATTTGATATTCTGTAAGGCAAAAGAGCTTGGACTACAACCAAGGAGCAACTACCCAGCAAAACTGAGCATAATCTTTCAGGCAAGGAGATGGTCATTCAATGAAGTAAGGGACTTCTAGACTTTTCTGATGAAAAAGCCAGAGCTCAATGGAAAATCTGCTCTCCAAATAAAGACTCAAGAGAGACACAAAAAGGTAAACAAAGAAAACACACACATATACACACATGCGTGCATATAACTTGTGATTCAATAAAAGCAAACTGTTTACATCCCTCTATGGCAGTGGTTCTCAACTTTCCTAATGCCATGACCCTTTAATATTTGTATGTGGGTGTATCTGCATGTGGGCGGACCTGCGTGGAGACAGATAGAGGAGTGGTGTTTCGGTTCCTACAACCATCAGAAATATGTGTTTTCTGATGGTCTTAGGCGACCCCTGTGACAAGGTCATTTGACCCCCAAAGGGGTCGTGACCCACAGGTTGAGAACTGCTGCTCTATGGGAAGGTGATACCTGTCAATACTGAGATTTATATAATTATTGTGACATTTAAAAGAGATATACATAAATAGAGGGTAGGGGTATAAATGAACTCATCTGATGATAAAAACATTATTAAGGGGTATAAAGGGAATGCAGTGGGAGAAAATAAAAGGAGGAGGTAGAAAAGGGTAAATTATGCCACATGAAGAGGCATAAAAACATACTATGGTAGCAGGAAAGAAGGGAGGAAGATGAACATCATATGAACTTTATTCTCATTGGTTCTGGTTCAAGGAGGGATCAGTTAAGAATAATCAGTTCAAAGATAATCAGTTAAGTTTAAGATTCTAATGTGAAAAGACACAAAAACTCATTATAATAGAGGGAAAGGAGGAAGAGGAGCACTGTATGAAATTTACTCTCATCAGTTTGGGTTCAAGGAAGGAATAATATACTCTGTTAAGTATGAAAATCCTACAGGCAGTAGGAGGGGTAAGGGGTAAAAAATGGAGGGGGGTTAGAAGGAAGGGAAATAGTCATAAGGGGGAAGAGTAGGCAAAGGGAGGGAGGTGCATAGGGGGGAATACTGAGGGAGGCAGTGGTCAAAAGGAAAACTCTTGGGGAGGGGAAGGGAGAAGGAAGAAATAAAAACATAAACAGTAGAGGGAATAGGCCAGAGGGAAAGACACAGATAGTAATCATAACTGTGCATGTGAATGGAATGAAATGTCCTATAAAATGGAGATGGACAGCAGAATGGATTAAAAACCACAATCCTAAAATATGCTCTCTACAAGAAACACAACTGAAACAAGGGGATATACACAGGGTAAATGTAAAAGGCAAAAGGCTAGAGTAGAATATATCATGCTTCAGCTAAAGTTAAAATAAAAGCAGGGGTAGCAATCCTTATCTCAGACAAAGCAAAAGCAAAAACAGACCTAAGTAAAAGAGATAAGGAAGGAAACTACATCCTGCTAAAAGGCACCTGCTAAAAGACTGAAGCAGTATCATTACTTAACATATATTCACCAAGTGGTATAGCATCCAAATTCCTAGAGGAGAAGTTAAGGGAATTAGAGAAAGAAATAGATAGCAAAACTATACAAGTGGGGGATCTCAATCTCCCTCTCTCTGAACTTGATAAATCTCACCTCAAAATAAACAAGAAAGAAGTTAAGGAGGCGAATAGAATTTTAGATTTGATAGACTTCTGGAGAAAACTGAATAGAGATAAAAATGAATATACCTTCTTTTTAGTGGTACATGGCACGTACACAAAAACTGACCATGTACTAAGGCATAAAAATCTCACAATTCAGTGCAAAAAGGCAAAAATATTAAATGCATCCTTCTCAGATCAGGATGGAATAAAAATTATATGCAACAAAGGGCCATGGAAAGATAACTAAAAACTAACTGGAAACTAAATAATTTGATCCTAAAGAATGAGTGGATCAAACAAATTATAAAACAATTAGTAACTTCATTCATGAGAATGACAGTTATGAGACAACATACCAAAACTTGTGGAATGCAGCAAAAGCAGTTCTTGGGGAAGTTTTACATCCCTGAATACGTACGTGAAAAAAATTGAGAAAATGGAGGTCAATAAATTGGGTATGCAATTGAAAAAGCTAGAAAAAGAACAAATTGAAAATCCCCAATTAAGTACTAAATTCGAAATAATGAAAACCAAAGGAGAGATTAATAAAACTGAAATTATGAAAAGTATTGAATAGTTGAATAAAACTAAGAGCTGGTTTTATGGAAAAAAAAACCCCAATAAAACTGATAGACCTTTAGTCAATAGGATAAAAAAAAGAAAACCAAATTATGTGTATCAAAAATGAAAAGGGGGAATCTACCTCCAATGAAGAAGAAATTAAAACAATAATTAGGAATTATTTTGCCCAACTGTATGTACATAAATTTGACATCTTGTTGAAATGGATGAATATTTACAAAAATACAAAATAAATAAATAAATTAAATCAGGGGTAAAACAAGGATGTCCTCTATCACCCCTCTTATTCAAGCTGGTACTAGAAATGTGAGCAGTAGCAATGAGAGAAGAAAAGAAATCGAAGGAATCAAATTAGGAAAAGAAGAGACTAAACTATCACTCTTAGCAGATGATATGATGATATACTTAAGAGAATCCTAGAAAATCAAGTAAAAAAAACTACTTGAGATAATAAATAAATTTGGGAAAGTTGCAGGACATAAAATAAACCCACATAAATCCTTGGCATTCCTATAAATTTCTAACAAAATCAAACAGGAAGAGACAGAACCAGAAATTCCATTTAAGGTTACTGTACCCATTATAAAATATTTGGGAATCTACCTGCTAAAACAAACCCAGGACCTATATAAACACAATTACAAAATGCTTTTCACACAAATAAAGTCAGATCTAATTGGAAAAACATCAGTTGCAAATGGCTGAATCAAGCTAACATAATAAAAATGACAATTTTACCTAAATTGAATTACATATTTAGTGACATACCAATCAATCTACTAAAAAATTACTTTATAAAGCTAGAAAAAAATAGTAACAAAATTAATTTGGAAGAACAAAAGGTCCAGAATATCAAGGCAATTAATGAAAAGACATGCTAGGGAAGATGCACTAGCCATAGCAGATTTTAATCTGTATTATAAAGCAACAATCATCAAAACTTCTTGGTACTGGCTGAGGAATAGAGTAGTGGATCAATGGAACAGACTGGGTACATGAGACTCAGCAGTCAATGACTATAGTAATTTAATGTTTGATAAACCCAAAGACCTCAGTTTTTGGGATAAGAGCTAACTATTTGACAAAAAACTTCTGGGAAAACTGGAATACAGAATGGCAGAAACTGAGCACAGACCAGTTTCTAAAACCATATACCAAAATCAAGTTGAAATGGGTGCATGATCTAGCTATAAAGACTGATACTGTAAGCAATCTGGGAAAGCAAGGAATAGTTTACCTGTCAGATTTATGGAGAAGGGAAAACGTTATGACCAAACAAGTGGTAGAGAGCATTATAAAATGCAAAATGGATAATCTTGATTACACTAAATTGAAAAGTTTCTGTACAAACAAAGCCAATGTAACCAAGATTAAGGGGGAAGTGGAAAATTGGGAAAGAATTTTTACAACCAATGTCTCTGATAAAGGACTCATTTCTAAAATATACAGAGAATTGAGTAAAATCTATAACAACACAAGTAATTCCCCAATGGATAAATGGTCAAGGGATATGAATAGGCAGTTTTCAGAGGATGAAATTAAAGATATGAAGGACATGAAATTAAAGATAAAGCACATGAAAAAATGGCTCTAAATCACTATTGATTAGAGAAATGCAAATCAAAACAACTCTGAGGTACCACATCTCACCAATCAGATTGGCTAAGATTACAAAACAGGAAAATGACAAATGCTGGAGAGGATGTGGAAAAATTAGAACACTAATGCATTGTTGATGGAGCTGTAAATTGATCCAACCATTCTGGAGAGTTGTATCCCAAAGAGATCACAGGAAGTGGGAAGTGGACCCATATGTACAAAAATATTTAAAGCACCTCTTTTTGTGGTAGCAAAGAATTGGAAATCAAGGGGATGACCATCAAGAGGGGAATGGCTGAACAAGTTGTGGTATATGAATGTAATGGAATACTATTGTGCTATAAGATACGAGGAGCAGATGGACTTCATAATAACCTGGAGAGACTTACATAAACTGATGTTGAGTAGGAAGAGCAGAACCAAGAGAAATTTGTACATAATTACAGACACAACATATGTGTGATGACTAACTTTGATTAGACTGGGCTCCTCTCAGCAATATAAGGTTATAAGACAACTCCAAAGGACTCATGATAGAAAGAGATATCCACATCCAGAGAAAGAACTACTGAATCTGAATGCAGATTGAAGCAAACTACTTGCTCTCTTTCTTTTGTTTTGTTGTGTTTCCTTTTTCCTAGTGTTCATTCCATTGGTTATAATCCTTTTTTACAACCTGCCTAATGTTTAATGTGAAGGTATTTGTAGATCCTATATCTGATTGCATGTTGCCATGAGGTGGGAGGAGGAAAGGGGGAAAAAATTTGGAACACATGGGATTGTGGAACTGAATGTTGTAAACGAGAGGTAAAGAAATACAAAAAAATACTTGAAATTTTTCTATTTCATTGAATGACCATATTTTCCCCTGAAGTTTCACTTCAGTTTCACTGGGCATGTGATTCTTGGTTTTAATCCTAGCTCCTTTGACCTCTAGAATATCAAATTCTAAGCCTTTTGATCCCTTAATGTAGAAGTTGCTATATCTTGTGTTATCCTGATTATGTTTCTACAATACTCAAATTGTTTCTTCCTGATAGCTTGTAATATTTTCTCCTTGACCTGGGAACTCTGGAATTTGGTTATGATATTCCTAGGAGCTTTCTTCTGGGGATCTTTTTCAAGAGGCAATCAGTGAATTCTTTTAATTTCTATTTTGCCCTCTGGTTCATGAATATCAGGGCAATTTTCCTTGAGAATTTCTTGAAGGATAATTTCTAAGCTCTTTTTTTGTTCATGGCTTTCAGTCAGTCCAGTAATTTTTAAATTAATTAATTAAATTATCTCTCCTGGATCTATTTTCCAGGTCAGTGGTTTTTCCAATGAGATATTTCACATTACTTTCTATTTTTCTTTTGTTTGGATGTTTTATAGTAGCTTGATTTCTCATAAAGTCATTAGCTTCCATTTTCTCCAATCTAATTTTGAAGGAATTATTCTCTTCAGTGAGTTTTTGAAATTCCTTTTCCATCTAGGCAATTCATATTTTTAAGGCACTCTTTTCCTCACTGGCTTTTTGGGCCTCTTTTGCCATTTGCATTAGTCTATTTTTTAAGATGTTATTTTCTTCCAAATTTTTTTGGGGTCTCCTTTAGTAGGCTGTTGACCTATTTTTCATGATTTTCTTGCATCATTTTCATTTCTCTTCCTAATTTTTCCTCCATTTCTCTTACTTGGTTTTTAAAATCCTTTTTGAGCTCCTCCATGACCTGTAACCAGTTCATATTTTTTTTGGAAGCTTTTGATGCAGGAGTTCTGACTTTGCTGCCTTCTTCTGGTTCCATGTTTTGACTCTTTTTGTCCCTAAAAAAGGATTTATCGTCTGTTTGTGTTCTTCTGCTTGCTCATCTTGTCAGCCAATTACTTGACTTTTGAGCTCTTTGCCATGGTAGAGTTCTGCTTCCAGAGTGGAGAGCTATGTCCCAAATTGCTGGGGTTTTCACAAATGTTGTTAGAGTTATAAGGAGGACGTGCTCTCTACAGCCACCACAAATTCTGGCACACTGGCATTCCTCACCACAGGACTATCACCCAAGAATGCAACCCAGATCTAAGCACATCGAAGCAACAGTGAATGGTCACTTAATCCCCCTCTACAATATGCAGGCAGCTACATGGTAGCAGATGCAGCTGTGCCTCCTCTGCCACCTCTCACCCTGGGTGCAGGAATAGTCTGCAGTCTTCTATTACCAGTTCTAACAGGGTTTCCCAATGACCTTTTACTTTCTCTTTGGTGTTTATGATTTGAGAAGTCTGGAAACTGCCACAGCTGCTGGGGATTCACTTACCTGAAGTCTGGTCTAGTCAGCTGTGCCACTGGTTGGGACTGCCCCAGGTCTGGGCCATTGTAGCTCACATGGGACTGTGCACAGCTCCTAGCTTGGTGCAACAGCCCCTTACTGTCGGTCTGCTAGGCTGCCTTCGGTGAGAGATTTGTTTCTCTCTGTCACTTTGTGGGTTCTATAGCTCTAAAAATTGTTTTGTCACATTTTACAGGTTTTTGACATGCTTGGTTTGGGAGCTTAAGTAAGTTCCTGATTCTACTCTGCTACCTTGGCTCTACCTCCTCTTCCCCCATCTCTGTTCTTATGTTGGCTATTTTGCTTTATTCTCCAGGACATTGGTATCCAAAGTTTTTGTGGTTGTGTGGAATCAGGGTGGAAAGATGGGTCACATCCCTCCTTCCCTGCAATAGCAAAGCATGGGGCATATCTTTAACACAGTCACACCTACCCTTTAACATTACAACATAACTATCAATTATACCATATTTTAGCCAGGCCCCTGAAGAGAAATATACTTTAACCTCTACTCTGGCAGTCATAGTAACAGCTGTGCAAAGGTCACTGGGAAATCCTCTTCCTTCACTTTAGCATAGCCTAGTAAGGTAAAACAAGATCAAAACAAGTGATAGTCCATTGTTTGTCTAGGAGACTCAACAAGATACTATGTGACTATAAAGGAGCTTTAGCTTCCCTATCTTAAAAACTGAAGAATACTCATCATCTCAAAGAATAGAAATAAAATACCACTGGTAAAAAGAGATTACAAAATAATTTTAAAGTCTTAATATAATAATTATAGTTAAGTGAAAGCAAGAGAAAGAGTGTAAAAATCATTAAGACGAGTTTGGGGTTGATTTAATTTGTTTTTGTGGAAAAATTATTAATGGTAAGGGAAGAGAATAAGCATTTTGTAGAGCCTATTATGTGCCAGGCTGTGGTCTAACCTCTTCCTATAAATATTATCTCATTTGATCCTTATAACAATACTGGAAGGTAGGTGTATCATTACCCCCATTTTATAGATGAGGAAACTGAGGCAAATAGAGGTTATGTGATTTGCCCAGGTCACACATTTACTAAATATATGAAACTGGGATTTGAACCCAGGTCTTTCTGACTCCAGGTCCACAGTTCTATCCACTGTGCTATCAGCTGCTTTATGAAGGTTTGCATAGTTTGTTCAAGTTAATATTAAAGTTAATCCACATTTCTTGAGTTTATGCCATCAAAGAAGCAGGGAGGAAGAAGCTCTAGGACAGTGGTTCTCAACCTGTGGGTTGCGACCTCTCTGGGGGTCGAACGATCCTTTCACAGGGGTCACAGGGGTCACCTAAGACCATTGGAAAACATATATTTCCGATGGTCTTAGGAACTGAGACATCGCTCTTCTATAGGTCTCCAGGAAGGTCCACCCACATGCAGATACACCCACATATGAGTATTAGTCGTGACATTAGGAAGGTTGAGAACCACTGCTCTAGGACATACTGAGCTTGGGAGGGAAGCAGTCTGAAAAAAACAAATAAGCAAGCAAACAAAGCCAATGTAACAAAATCCAATAATCATTTGGAAAACGGATAATCTAAAGTTTATAAACAGACTATATCTAATGCTAAATTGAAGTGTTGTGGCAGGGTTCTGTTGTACTTAAAATAAATTTTGCACGGAAACGAAAACAAACTCCTACTACAACTATGGCCTTGCACAGAATAGGGTTAACAAAACTTTTGAGAAGAAACACTCTTCATCAGTATAGAAATTCTATCTTAACCTCCACATATATTCTGAATGCCTGTTTCCTCCTTTCCTAAAGACCACTTCCTTCAATTACTCTTTCAAAAGTAGCAAAGTAATCAAGTTCAGAAACAGTATTTATTAAGTATTTACTATGTGCTAGGTATTGTGCTAAACTCTGTGAATTTAAATATAAAAAAAAGAAAGACCATCCCTGTTCTCATAAAGCTTACATTCTACTGGAAAAAGATAATACATAAATGGCAGCTGAAAATGGGAAAAGGATTAGAATTAGGTGGTGAAGTCCAGAGAATGAAGGATGGCTAGTCTGGGCCTTTGCTGAAAATAGAGGTTCTTAAGAGTAACTCACCAATGGGAAAAGGAGTGAAGCATGGTGCCTAAGTC
The DNA here is from genome assembly GCA_028646575.1 of Pseudocheirus occidentalis. Taxonomy (NCBI): domain Eukaryota; kingdom Metazoa; phylum Chordata; class Mammalia; order Diprotodontia; family Pseudocheiridae; genus Pseudocheirus; species Pseudocheirus occidentalis. Next base: position 196,734,176 of record CM053593.1, on the reverse strand, counting down.
TGGAGGAGGAAACATTCTGGTCTGGGCCCTTCCTCAAAATGGAAGATATGAAAACCTAAAAATTTTACCTCAAGTATGGTATGATCATGGTTTCTTTATTAACATAAACTACTGTGAAGACATAATGAAAAGGAAAGAAGTGGATTTTTTTTCATTCATGCTGACAAATTTTTTTAGCATTGAGGAATATGAGTATGTATTTCATAGCTAATATTCTTAAGGTTTGGATTTACTTTCCCTCTTCTTACAGAGAGTAACTGGAGAGTTCTGGGGGGAAATCTGACCATTCCTTAAGGCTTGGCAGCATTACACCTCAACCTGATAGGCCTTAACTATTCAGAGTAACAGAGAAAACTGAAAGAACAGCAAGACTTTATATTTGTTTTTATGTGGTTTCACATTCCATTGTACTTCCTCCACCTCTCTACTTGCCTGGCCCACCTAGGGTAAGAAGAGAAATGTCATTCCATCTAGTTCTTTCCACAAGGCACTGTGGGCACTTCCTCTCCCTCCTCAACCTTCTTTTAACCTACACACAGCTGTTCAAAGCCCTGAGAACTCCATTCTACCAACACTGATAATGTACCTGAACTCATTCCTCTATGATAAACAAACTCATACCTGCCATAACTTTCCACACACTCCAGTGATTCTACCCCCACCCCTGCACCCCTAACAATCATTACTTAAACCTGTTCTTTGATCTGAATTGTGCACTCTCTTATTCCTATTCCCTTCAAAATCACCCCAGTCCAAATGCTGCATTCTAAAGCTACCCACCTCTTCCACTGGACTCTCTGGAATTCCTCTCCCAATAGGTAACAAAACTGCCCTCAGCTTAAATTGTTTCCTTTTCTATTCTTTCCATCTTTTGTCTCTCAAAGACACCTGGCTCCCTCCTAATGACACAGCACCCCTGAATACCCTTTCCAGTACTAGTTGCACTTTTGTTCATACCTCTGACTCACTGGTTGAGCTGGGGGAGTATGAAGACTTGCTTCCTGTTGCAACTTCCAGGTTCTTCCTCTGCTACCATCAGTCAGCAACCTCTCATCCTTTGAAATTCACTCAATCCATATTTACCACCCAATAAGGATGTTGATAGTCATTATCTACTGACTTCCGGGAACTCCTCTTCTTTCCTCAATGCCTGACTCACAGACTTTCTCTTCTAACTCCTGCCATGAAACTAGAGGACTTCCAACATACATATTGACATTCTTTCAAATATCTGAATCTCCTAGCTCTTCAACTTACTTCACAGGACCTTCTCCTTTACTTCATCTTAGTTACACACAAAGATGGGCATGCTCTTGATCTTACCACTGCCTATAAATGTTCCAGTTTCCCTCATCATGAACTCTGAAATTCCTTTATTGGACCACAAGTCTCATTCTACTTCTCCCTCTTCCTTACAACTCTAAACCCTGGTCATCATTCTGTGATCTCCAATCCACTGACCCTTGAGTTCTTCTCCACGCCTAGCTACAATGCCTTTCCCCCTGAGCTGGCTACATTTGCGTCTCTTCTCCATCTTGACTCCTTGGTGAACTATTTCAACTCTACATTGTCCTCTTAAGTCCCTTGCTTCCTTATTCTATTGCCGGCCTTGTCCTACCAAGCCTCAGCCTTGGATTACTCTCACCATTTGCTGCTTTCAGTCTTACTCGTACTCTACTGAAATGGAAACAAGGGCTGAAATAAATCATGAAACTGTGCTGACTGGGCTCACTATAGATTTCATCTAGGTCCTAATTGGTCAAGGAGAATGAGGACTGGAAAAAAAAAGCCAATGGAGTAATTTTTGAGAGAGCAGTTCCTAGTAAACCTCTCTGCAGTCTTTATACCCCCTTCTTTCTGACACTGCTACCACCCTGGATGCCCAGTAGACATCTTAAATTAAATATATCCAGAAGAGAATTCATACTTTCCTCTTTAACCCTTCCCCCTGGAAGCACAGTATTGCCCTCTATTACTAATATAGGTCCCCTATTACTATAGAGGGCAATACTAAGCTCCCAGTCTTTCATGCTCACAACTTTGGAGTTATCCTTGCCTCCTCATTATTTCTCTAATTATCTTTTCCAGGGTGGGGCAGAGGCTGACTCATTTTCAGAACATTTTGTTCCTTCCTAGAATGTAGTGCTCAAAGAATTCCAATTTGCTACTCTACATATGATTTTACAATCATGCATTATACAATACACTAGGAATAGGGATAAGGACTGGACTTGTGATTTCACTGATATAGAAAACTCCTTTAACTAAGGGAGAGTGGGCTCCTTCTTTGCAATTTAATATTAGAGAGTTGCCTAGAGCACTGAGATGCTGATTTATTTGCCCAAGGCCACACAGTCTTTCTGGCTCCAAAGGCTAGCTCTCTAGCTTTCTATCCATTAGCCTAGGATTGCTTCTAGAGGTTAAGATACTGTTGAGGCCACATTAAAACAAATACACAAATATCATATGCATTAATAAATTCAACTCATTAATTACAACTAATCAGTTGGTTAATAAACATTTATTAAGGGTCTACTATATGCCAGGCACTATACTAAGTGCTGGGGATACAAAAAGAGGCAAAAAGATAGTCCCTGCCCTTGAGGAGTTTACAGTCTAATGGGAAAGACCATAAGCAAACAAGTACAAAAGGAAGCTATATAGGGGATAAACAGGACATAATAACTAAGAGAAGAGAGGTATTAGAATTGAGAAGGATTGGAAAAGGATTCCTTGCAGAAGACAGGATTTTAGTTGGGTCTTAAAGAAGTTAGGGAAACCAACAGGCAGAGATGAAGACAGAAAATGCTAGATATGGGGGACAGTCAGAAAAAATGCCTGGAGCTGAAAGCTGGCATATCTTATTCATGGCAAAGAGGCCAGTGTTACTGGATTGAAGAGTATATGGTGTGGCATAAGGTGTAAGAAGACTAACTGGAAAGTGTGGTGGTGGTGGTGGGGAGGGAGTCTAGGTTATGAAGGTCTTTGAACATCAAACTGAGGATTTTGTATTTGATTCTGGAAGTAATGAAGATGCTAGGTTGCTCAGTGGATAGAGCACTAGGCCCTGAATTAGGAAGACCTGAGTTCAGATCTGACCTTGGACACTTACTAGCTGTGTAACCCTGGACAAGTCACTTAACCTTGTTTGCCTCAGTTTCCTCATCTGTAAAATGAACTGGAGAAGGAAAAGGTAAACCATTCCTGAAGATTCCATGGACAGTATTTAGCATGCCATGCCCCAAAGGTTCAAGAAGAGTTGGTTAAGCCTGAACAACAACAACCTGGAAATGAAAGGGAGTCGCTGGAGTATACTACTGACAGGTGCTTTAGGAAAATTTTAGTGGCTGAATGGAAGATGGACTGAAGTGGAAAGAGACTTGAGGAAGGCTGAGACCAATCAGCAGGCTACTACAATGATCCAATAGTGAGATGATAAGAGCTGGAACCAGAGTTGTGGCAGTGTCAGAGGAGAGAAAAGGGGCATATTAGAGAGATGTTGCAAAGATGAAATCAACAGGCTTTGGCAACAGATTGGATATGGGGGTGGTGAGGCTTATTTGACCTTCTTAAGCAAAACAATTCAAAATATTTTAGCATATTAATGATTTGCAGAATCCAAATCTAGCCCCAGAGGGTGGATGTACAAATCTGGGCATGTCACTTCCCCCTCCCTCCCCCAGACTGTCTAAAATGGGCTTAATAATGTACCTCCCAAGGCTGTGAGGATCAAATAAGGTAACACAAGTAAAGCATTTTGTAAGCTTTAAAGAACTATATAATTGTTAGCTATCATTACACATTGATTTCTTAAAACAAGGGGCTCTGATTTGGACACAAAAGGTGCCTTAAGGGTTAAGATTAAGAGTTACTTTCCTAGGCCCCCTAAGGGGGTTTGAGGCTCATTTCATAGCCCATCCTGTAATTTGGGATTCTGTAACTTCAGGGTGTCTTAATGCCCTTTTCCCCTTATCTTGAAATACCATACAACTTGTACCAAAAGAACTGCTTTTTCCCCCTTATCCTGTGTTCTCTATCCTGTCATTCATCTTCCTCAGAATACGACATAATTTTTCCTTATCCTGCAAGGAGCTACCTTCCTCACCTTGTTTTTACTTATCCTGTCCCTAAATCTCCAAACCCCAAATGAAACCCCTAAAATTACATCATCATCCTATACAAGGCTGTATAGTCTTCTAAGTCTGGGTTTTTTCCTCTACCAGGGCCTTTGTTTAGCTCCTGGCTAATCTCAGGTCTGTGTGCTTCCCATAATAAAGTTCCCAATGAAGAGCTAAGAGATTCTTTCATACCTGACCCAGATCTCCTAACTGGCACCTCAAAACCTCTATTTTGGATATGCAGTATTTACTTTCCACTCCCCTGATGGGAAGCTTTTGCTGATACAGAAAAACACAAGCAGATATACTGGACAACTACAAAACTGACTCCACCAGACTATGGAGCAGCAATCTGCATCTGAATGGGGGCCTGGGAGGCACAGATGATCCCTGTATTCAAAACAAACCACCCTCAAAGTACCATTGTACGGTATTATTTCGTCGTCCTAATGGATTTTTAAAAACAAAGTCTAGAAATAGGTTTATGGTACCTTGGCTTGGAAATTCCTTAGCATTCAGGTTTTCTGTATAATTCGATATTTGAACTGTATGACAAAGAAAAGGCGTCCCTTCCCTCCTCCCTTCATTACTCCTTCATTTCCACCTCTTGGCCCCCTTTCTACCTGAATGACGAAGAGACCATTGTCACTGGATTGAAGATTATGTGGTGGCATATATAAAGTGTTAGAAGACTTGTAGGTGGCCGTTTAGGTTATGAAAATCTTTGAAAGTCCCAGGAAAGGGATTTTCCGGAAAGTATGGAAAATCTCCCTATGGAAATATATAATTCCCAAGGAAAAATATAATTATAAAATCTCCCAATCAAGAAATGGAAGAGGGAAAAACTACCTTGAATTGAGGTGTTCAACCTGGCTTTTTCAATTAACCCCGGTGATTCTGCTAGTGCCGTAGGCACCTGAGTTCTCTGACATTGCAAAGTTACACGCCCTTGCTACACAGGTGGAGAACTTCGAGAGCCGGGACAGGGGAAAGGTGGCTCCCATCCAGGCTGGTGGTCGGAGCTGGGCGTACGTTCAGAAAGCCTTCAGGGTTCCCCGGGCCCCTGGAGACCGCGGATCCACCCCAGTGTAAAGCTCAGGCCGTGAGAGACCGTAACTCTAAGCTCAGTGCAGCGGCATATCCTCTCCTCGTTTCACAGGAGCAATATCAGCCTCCAAACACCCTGGCTGTCTGGAGATCCCGGGAAGAGGAGCCGTCTAAAAGCTCCGAAAGCTTCTGGACGCTCGACCCTCCCGGCGGCCAGCAACTCCACTGCCCACGACCGGCCTTCATACTTACCGCGGCTCACGCCCCGGGTCCCGGCTACAGTAAAGGCCTCCAGTCCTTAGAGCCGATGGCCGATTGCATCGCTCTGCGTCCAGTCTACTCTAGAAGATCTGTACGCCGAGATCCTAGGCTTCCTTCCTGAAGCTCGCGATCTCGGACTTTCTTAGGTTGGTTGCTGTACCATGGCACCTCTGCGGCGCGCTGGGGCTAAAGCGACCCAAAGCAGCTCTTCAGCGGGGACAGACTTGGCACAATCACGGCGCCTGGACAGGTAGAAGCGACGGTGGCGCTGCTAGAGCGGGAGGGAGGAAGGAGAGAAAGGGACGGGTATGGGGGAAGCTCGGCTCGACACCGGCTTGGCCTTTGGCGGTCAACCTGTGCTGACCCGGACCGGAAAACGAACACTGCGGTTTTTCACCATCATTTCCGTTTAGGGTTCTTTCTTCATCTTAGTGCCTTGCTGTTTTTATGGAGTTATACATAGTAAGCGCACAGTACAGATTGGATGATGGATCGATGGATGACGACTTTAAAATGGTGACTAATGGGCAGCTAGGTGGCTCAATGAATAGAGCATTGGACCTGGAATCAGGAAGACCCGAATTCAAATTTGGTCCCAGGCGCTAGTCGTGTGACCCTGGGCAAGTTGCCTAACGCCTGTTTGACTCAGTTTTCTCATCTGTAAAATGAGTTGGAGAAGTATCAGCAAACCTCTCCCATATCTTTGCCAAGAAAACCCCAAATGGGGTCAGAAAGAGGCAGACACGAAACTTTATTAATGCAGAAGTATTATTATTTATTAAGCATGGGGGCCTGAGACTTAGCAAGGAGCTAAACAAAGGCAATGATATAGGACAAGGACCAGACTTATATAGCCAGAAAGCTATACAACAAAGGGCATTGGAGATTTAGGAACAAGATAAGTCTTGCCAGATAAGGACACTGGATGAATGACACAAGATAAGGAAGACGAGAGAATTCTTATGACAGAATGGGAGGAGACAAGGAATTTTAGGATAAGGGCAAGTTTTGTGGTATTTCAAGATAAGGGGAGACTTTAGAACTCCAGGGAATGGGCGACTCAACCTTTAGGGCACCTTTGTATCCATATCAGTATTGAGTGTTTTGTTATTCTAGAATCTCAGGGACTGCTCAAGCTGGGGGTTTGCAAGCTTTCAGTGTTCCCAAAGTGGTCTTTTGCAGGGTAAGTCTGATTGCTGCATCCCTCCACCCCACCCCTCAGTCTGAACCTTGCAAATTTCTGACTTGTTTACAAGCACATTAGACTTCCAATGTAGCTACTCCACCAGCCCAGAAGCCCTGTCTGTTCGGAGTGAAAGAACTTCAGCTTAACATTTCATCTGGAATTCTTGCCTCAGTTATTCTTCTGTAAGGTTCACAGTGGGTTAGAAGCTGGGACTGAGACTCTGCTCTTTTGGGATCCAGACTCTGCTCTTCTGGGATCGAGACTCTGCTCTTCTGGGATCGAGACTCTGCTCTTCTGGGATCTGAGCTTCAAAGCTGCTGATTACATCTGAAAACAGTTCCTCTCCTATTGTTTTTCAGTCTTTCTTCTGTTTCTTTATTTCATTTTTAAAACCATTTTTTGCTGTTAAAAGTTTTTGGGGGGGGGGTTTGTTTTGTTTTTTTTCCCCTCAGCTCTTTTAGGAATTCCTGTTGGGCTTGTGTCCGATCTACATTTTTCTTTTGAGGCTTTACTTGTCAGTGTTTTCAAGTTATTGTCTTCTGAATTTGTATCTTGAAATTCCTTGTCACCATAGTAACTTTTCACGATCATTTTTTCCTCCATTTTCCAGCCTATTTCTTGAGTTTGGATTTGATTATTTCTGTGAATGGGGGAAATGTTTGGTCTGAACTTATGCCTTTTATGTCTTTCTGCTGTTTTCACAGATCAGTAGGTGCCTGTTTTTGGTGCTTTCAGGTGTGATCTGGGAAGAGGTGTGGTCACTGCCCTCTTGGTCTGCACTCTGTTTCCTTACACAGTTAGGAACCCTGTGTCCACATGACTGCTACTTCTCTCTGCCCTGAAACTATAACCCAAAACTGGATAATGAGTGACAGAGCTGCCAGATGTTACTTGATTCTATATCCAGTGCTAGTACTGTGGTCTCTTGGGATCTCTTTCTGACTAGGTGTTCAGTCCCCTTACATTCCATGGGTGTTGTTGCTGTTTTAACAGTTCATAGCCAGTCCCCAGACCTGTATCAGCAGATCTCCCCTTCTGTCTTCCTAAGCAGCCCTACGATAGATAAATGACTCCCTGGCTTTTTCTTAGTTTCCCATCTCAGAATTTGGTTTGGCATGTATTTTTTAAGTTGTTGTAGAGGGAGCATGTTGGAAGAGCTCTGGAAGAAATGCTGACTTCACCCTGCTATCTTGACCCCCCTCTTTCTCTCTTAGTACACAGCACAGGGCATGTGCTAGGGGGAGGCTGAGAGGAGTCTCCTATAGGTTCCCCCTAAGTCCTTTCTGGATCTGTAACCTATAGCTGGGCAGTAGTTGTAATGCCATGCACAAGTAGCTTCCCAAAAGAATACTACTGTGAATAGCTTTTAAGGTTCTGATTACACAGTATATTGAGCACTCTATTTATTCAAGAACAAATCAAAGGAAAACATTCACAACAAATCAAGTTACAGTATTCACAACATTACATCTTATCACAGAAAAGCACAATATAGTGTTCACAACAGCTTATCATTAAAATGGCCGCAAGGTGGTCACAATATTTAGAACAAAGGACAAAAGAACAATCATCTGGTGTCCCTAAGGAGGTTTGCCTCCTTAATTAGTCATTCAATCATCTCAGAATACAAGTCAGTCTTTCACTCATGGGGCAACTTGTTTAACTCAGTCACTTAGTTAGCAATCAGTTACTAAGTATCGCTAATCACTAAATACAATCATTAGAAAATACACAAACCCTCCACCCCTGTTAGAAAATACACAAACCCTCCACCCCTACATCACTAGTAAAGCACATTATAATCACAGCATTCAATATCCAAGGAGAGATCTTTTCTTCATCTTGACTTGGGGTGGTTTCTCAGATTCCCTGGATCCCCTTGCATGGTCCCAGCTGCTACCTGAATCCACCAAACAGGTGCATGGATTCAGAGGCAGACAGCTCTCAGGTCCTTCCTCAGGCATCTGGGCAGTTCCTGCTACACACTGAAGTTCACAGCGTCCAGTACATCTCAAAACCTTCACAATTTCTGTTCCTGGGGATTCAAGGATCAACCAAGCCACAAACAAAAAAAGTCTTAGCATCCCGGTCATGCTTCTTCAGACCTCTGGCAGTTTGGTTGGCCCTAAGACCTGGAAGAAATCTCAGCCTTTCAATTGGTGGCAGCAGCAACTTTGGCCTTCCAGGCAGACTTCCTGGCAGCAACTCCAGCCTTCACCAGATCTCTCAGCAAAACAGATTCTTCCACCAGGATCTTGTCAGGAGAAAATTCTGACTCACTCACTCTCTCTCTCTCTCTCTCTCTCTCTGTCTCTCGGGTTTTTATTATATACCCACACAGCATTGGTTTCCTTTTTCAGCCAGTCCCTTCCTGTTATGTCAGCAATAGGAAACAGAGTTCACATCTTTTGTTTCTTTCACAGAGGTTTGATTTGTTACTAAGGGCTAAGTGCCTGCTTACTTGACATAACAAAAAGAGGTCTTCAAATTTAAATTAATTACCATTACAGTAGTAGAAGACAAAAGCTTCCAGGTGGTACCTATCTCCATCAAAGTGCCCCATTATTTGTTTGGGAGTATGTGGCAAGTGTCCAGGACCTCTTATTGCCTTGATGCACAACCTTTCCCTACATTGTAGTGTTCTATGTGCAGCACTCCTTAGGGCCTTCAGACCTTGCTTTTTCTCTAAGTTGCTTTTGGCTGGCAAAATGATTGACTGTGACTCCTTTTTAGATTTCCCTATCAGGATTTAGCCTGGTACTTTCTAGATATGTTTGGTAGAATTCACTGTTTCCTGCTAGTCTTCTACCTTGGCTCCAAGTTTTAACATAGTGATCTTAATTTCAGTCCTATTTCTTTCATGGTCTTGTCCTCCTACCTTTCCAGATTTATATCTTATTCCCTCCCACATATTCTTCAATCCAGTGCCACTGGCTTCCTTACTGCTTTGTGAACAAGATACTGAATCCTCTGTTCTAGGTATTTATTCTGGTTGTCACCCCATGCCTGAAATATTCTCTCTTCTCATTTCTACCTACTGGCTTCCCTTGATTTCTTTCAAGATTTAGATGTGAGAATGGAGAACATTCCAGGCAAGCGGATAGTCACTGCAAAGGTCTAGGGATGGGATGTAGTTTGTCTTGTGTGTACTGCAAGTAAACTAGTGTAGCTGGATTGTAGAGTGCATAAAAGGAAGTAATGTGTAAGGACACTAGAAAGATAGAAAAGGGCCATGTTGTGAAGGGCTTTAAGTGCTAATCAAAGAATCCTATATTTGATCTTAGAGGAAATAGGCAATCATTAAAATTTATTGAGTAAAAGACGTGTGTATTGGAGTGGGAAGAGTCTTGGGCGATTAAATAAAAGACTATTGTAATAAGCCAGGCAAGAGGTGATGAAACCCTGAACTAGCATATTGGAAAAGAACAGATGTTTTATAAAGATGTTATGGTGATAGAAATGACAAGAATCTCCCAGAAGTTTTTATCAAGTAGGGAATTTTTCCCTAAGGTAATTTATATTTTCTTCTTTAGCAAACACTTCGTTATTGAGTTCTGTTGTTTATGAGTCTTCTATGTCTAGTCTATTCCATTGATCTTTCTATTCTTTAACCAATACTAGATGGCTTTGATGAATGCTGCTTTATACCATAGTTTGAGGTCTGGGCATGCTATTCCTTTGTTAAAGTTATTAATTCTTTCAGTTAGTTTTTAGTTGATTCTCTAGGATTCTCCAAGTATGCCATCATATCATCTGCAAAGAGTTTTATTTTCCTTATTGCTTGTTCTAATTCCTTCAGTTTTTTCCCCTCTTATTGGTATATCTAGCATTTCTGTTATAATATTGAATAATAGTGGTAAGAAGGGCATTTTTGCTTCATCCCTGATCTTTTTGGGAAGGCTTCTAGCTTATCCCCATTATAGATTATGCTTGAAGATGGTTTTAGATAGATACTCCTCATTATTAGGAAAGCTCCATTTAATTTCTGTGCTTTCTAGTGTCTTTAATAAGAATGACTGTTATACTTTGTCAAAAGCTTTTTCTGTACCTATTGACATAATCCTATGATTTTTTCTTGGTTTTGTTATTAATAATGGTCAGCTATTCTGATAGTTTCCCTAATATTGAACCAATCCTGGTATAAATTCCATCTGGTCATACTCTATGATCCTTGTGATATATTGCTGTAATCTGCTTGCTAGTGTGTGGGATAGAAACTACTGTCAGATCTTCAAAATCAGAGTGAGTCAGAGATCAGAAAAGGTCTTTATTCTTTCTCATGAGAAAAGGCACAGCTATGAATACATATGTGAGTGTGTATATGTGTACATAGAGGGCACAGGATCAATTGAATAGGATGGAATAATATTTTAAAAGGTGAAATTGAAAAGTGGGAGAGGAATAGTATGAGAGGAGACAGGGAGAGAGAGAACAGGGTTAAATCCTCACATATAGTGGAGGCAAGGGATAACTGTTACAATGGAGGGGAAGAACAGGAAGTCAAAAATGAATGGGTCAACCTTACTCTCATTGAAGTTGGCTTAGGGAAGGAATGGGTATCTTGGCAATCTAAATTGGGTATCTTGGCAGGAGAGTAGGGGGGAAGGGGATGAGA
>CM053593.1:196680807-196705460 GCA_028646575.1 Pseudocheirus occidentalis | reverse complement strand
ACAGATCCAGGAGAGACCATTTAAAAATTATTGGACTACCTGAAAGCCATGATCAAAAAAAGAGCCTAGAAATTATCCTTCAAGAAATCCTCAAGAAAATTTGCCCTGATATTCCAGAATCAGAGGACCAAATAGAAATGGAAAGAATTCACTGATCAGCCTCTTGAAAAAGAATGCATATGTAGAGCCTATATCAGATTGCACACAGTCTTAGGAAGGGAGGAGGGGAGGAAGGCAGAGAAAATTTATAACTTATGGAAGTGAATGTTGAAAACTAAAAATAATTAATATTTTTTTAAAGGTGGAAGTGTAGCTAAGATTTTATGGAAGCTAAGAAGTCATAGACAAAAAGAGAAGATTCTAGGCAAGGTGGACAGCCAGTGAAATTGCTAACTGAAAACACTGAAATGTAGGTAGAACACCAAAAGCTTGCCTCCACTGAGGAAGTTTACTCATTGCCTGAGCATATGATCAGGGATTAAAGCTTCAAATCTGTCGGTACGTCAAAAACTATTAATGAAGCATTCCTATGCCAAACACTGTTCTGGAGATACAAAGAAAGGCAAAAACAGTCCCTGCTCTCATGTACAAATAAGATTTATACAGGACAAATAGGGAATAATCTCAGATGGAAAGCCCTAAGATTAAGGAAGTCTGAGAAAGGCTTCTTATAAATGATGGAACTGAGACATGATGGAAGCCAATAGGCAAATATTTAGATAGAGAGAGTTCCAGGTTCTAAGATGAATAAACTAGTTTAGAAGTTTAAGTACTAGGTAGTCTGTTCTTTTATATCTACTTCACAGTACCTGAAATCCTTAAAACTTCAATACCTTGGTGGATCAATTACCTCATCAATATCTGCCAATGTGATTTCTTGATATTTCTGTATACTACTTTGTTTCTTTGTAAATAAATCTAAAACACATTCTTATGATCAAAAGAATATGGCAGCAGGAATAATAAGAGAAAGCGAGTAGGTGCTAGAGTCCAAGAAATGGTAGAACAAAAGGTCAGATAAAAAAGTCATTTAGAATTCGATTATATTCCATATCCAGGGTATCTGGGGTATTCAAGGAGGACCTGGCACCTTTGGTGTGAGGACTTGCCAAGCTCTTCTCTGTCCTATTCATGTACCTTTGATGTCTACCTAGTACTGAATTCTCATCTGTGGTTCCAAGAAACTGTAGAATATGCAGCAGCCACATCCTGATAAACCATCTCACAAGACAGGCTAAACCAGACTGAGGGTAACTGGGGCCTCAAGCATGCCAGTGAATTAGGAGAAGGTCTACCCCAAGGATAAGAAGACTTCCCCTGGAGGAATGAGTGGATAAGAACAATTTGCCATGAAGGCAGCTAAAGAGCACAGTAGAGCATTTAAAGCTTGGCCAGACATCAAAGACACTGCATCCTGGGTCATCAATAGTCACCTTGACTTTTGTCTTGCCACTGGACTTCAATGACTCTTAAAGAGGAAATGAGGCTGATGACTTTGTGCAATTCTGCCTCATTTAAATCCAATTCACTCATGAGTCAAGACATCACCCATAATATCATTGGTTCTCTTTGAAAAAACGAAGGACAAATAAAATTCTATATCCTAAAGTCCTTTTCAGTTCTTTCCCTTTAGGAAAATGTATGAAAGGTCAAGTATAATACCTAAGGGAGTGGAGACAGAGGGGGGAAACGAATTAAGATAGAAAAGTAGAAATAGAAGTCTAGTTCAGATTTTTGTTTTTCCCATCCCCAGAAGAGATGAGTTGTGACCTACCTAAGGGTAGTGCTCTCTTTCTCTATTTTGAAGGGATTACAGTATTTAACATTGGGAAAAGGTCCCTTCCAATTACTCAGGAGAACACCAGAGAAGTGTGGTCAAAGAAGGAATTGGGTAGTTTTGGTGGAAGATTAATTGACTGTTCTTTTAGGTTGGGTAGAATGTTAACTTAAAACAGTATTGTATCATATTGTAACCTTTCCCTTACTCAAGATTCCTATAAATGTTACTTTAAATTGTCTTAGGTTAGAGACATTTCTGAAAGCAAGAAAGGATGAGGCTGATTTAGACATCTCTGTAAGAAACAGAAATGCTTGTATTTAGATTAATGCTAAGTAACAACTTTTTTTTTAGCATACCTGTATCTAAAATTCAGGGTACGTATTAGTATTTTATCTTCAACAAATATAAGTTCGTTAGTATCTAAAACAACAGGTACTTAATAAATGGTGTTGAATTGGAAAACAATCTTTGGGGTGTGTGTGTGTGTGTGTGTGTGTGTGTGTGTGTGTGTGTGTGTGTGTGTGTGTGTGTGTGTGTGTGTAAAACTAGCAAAAATCTAAGTGGGAAGGAGGAAAGAAGGAAGGTACCAATCATGTTTTGTTATTTTCTTCTACTTTTATTTGCTCAATAAATGTTTGCTCAATGAAGGAGGAAACTGAAATCAAAGGAAAATTTGACATACAGGAGATCTGAAGCAAGAGAGAGATCAGTCAAAGGAATTAATTGAGAGATTATTTTATGAAACCTGCTAACAACTGTATGACTTTATTAGAATGAAGTGAGGAGAACCAGAACAACTGATACCATTACAACACTGTCAAAATGAACACCTTTGAAAGACTTAGTATCTCTGATCAAAGCAATGACCAACCAAGAATCCCAAGTGCTGATAATGAAGAATGCTACCCATCTCCTGACACTAAGATATGGACTAAACAGGCAGAATGAGACATATAGTTTTGAATCTGGCTAATACATAATTTTATTTTGCTTGACTATGCTTTTTTTTAATGGGGGAAAGGAGAGAAAACTGATTTCTATTCACTGAAAAAATATTTAATTTTAAAAAGAAAGATAATTTTAGCATCTAAAGCTCAGATTTAAAGTCAAGAAAAATATGAAGAACTTGTAGTGGAAAAAATAATATTACAGCAATGTATGGGAATAGAAAATGGCAGAATTTCATAACAATTTGAACACTGAGAAAGAATAAGAATAAAGTGGAAACTTTATATTGAGAGATCATTGTGTATGGTGGTATCTCCCATAATGAAAAGACGGGGGAATTTCTAGGGATGAAATAATTTGTGATAATTTGTGTGGCTCTCTACTTTCACCCTCCTTCCTGATAAAATCTTGCTTCTCACCTCTTTCTTGTTGGAAGTAGGATTCTGGTGACTCACACTTGAGCTGGGCCTCCATAGCCTGGAGCTGAACAGAAGAGGACTTCTGTAATGTTCCTAGAAGTGTTGACTCCTCTAAAATCTCCTCTTTTCTGTAGGTAGAGGGTCTAACCTGGACAAAATTAGGTATAGATTGGTAAGTGTCATAAGATTTTTAAAATTTCTTTTTATTAATCTTTATTATTTTGGAGTTCAGGATTGCCTCTTCTGTTCTTCAGTTGCCAGGATGAAGCCTGTCTCATGGGATGCCCTTGGACATTCCTGAGGTAAGAAGTTAAAAGAGAAGAAAAAGGAGTTTATTACATCTGTAATTTTAGTCAAAGCTTCTCAAGTAATTTAACACTTTTTATTTGTGGAAAGATACCAACCAGCACTGACTCTGTGATTATCTTTTGGTATATAAATCTCTCCTCTCAATTAGTCCATTGTAAATTCTCTGAACATAGTTTTGTAGTATAAATGTTCAAGTAAAATTTTAATATGTAGCTTGCTTTAGTTTACCTAGAGATACCAAAACTAAGTCTTCTTAACTTTTATGCCCTTAAAGGATATATGACCAAAAAAATTTTCTTCTGTCTCTCTGATGTAACTGAAAACTATATAAGCCTTGTTAGAACTCTAGTCAAGGTTCTGAGTTATTTTTCAGAGCTCTAGATCTATGCTTGAGTATAATAAAAACCCAAGTTTTTTGGATCTCCATGTGGTGAGTATCATTCAGCAGCCATTACCTACCACAAGAACTCAATGAGAATATTTTCCCCACATCACAAGTAAGAAAATCATTACAAAGAATGGAAATATAATCTCTAAGAACAGATATCCAGACCCTCAAACCTTCCAGTCTATAACCAATAGAGTGGGGAAGAACAAGGATTTGTTTCATTAAATTTCTGATACCAATTAAAAGTAGAAGAAGCAAATAAAGGAAGTTGACCCAATGGAAAACATATAATTCAAGGGAGACTGATGTTCAACAACATTCTATCATTTCTGCTATGTGCTAAGTCTTACAAAGACATACTCGCACTTTTCTCACAACAGTTTACCCCCTTCCCTTTCCTTTCCTACCTGCTGATCTGGTTCATCAAGCTCTTGCTCTAAATCCTCCAACATAGTCACTGCCTGTTCCCCACTCTTTGGATGGTGCTCCTGCAACCATGATTGTAGTTCTTCCGGCAGAATGGTCAAGAACTGCTCCAGCACTAGTAGCTCCAGGATCTGCACCTTTGTATGAATATCTGGCCTCAACCACTTCTGACAAAGATCTCTGAGTTGGTTCAGAGCTTCACGTGGTCCAGGAGTCTCCTCATAGCAAAAATGCCTAAAACGTTGGCGAAAAATCTCCCCATCAAAGGCTGTGTTCCATTGTAGGTCTGGTTCCTGTTTCCAGGTACAAACCTTCCCCAGGTCCATTTTTAGAAGTCTCTCTTGTTCCTGTGGAGGTCCAGAGGTCAGGGATGTATCCTCCCTGGATTCTGCAGACATCATCCAGATTCAGGGTATGCCACTTACTCCAGATAGAATCTGTGATGCAGGGATCAAACTCCAGCTCTTGACTTTCTCTTTCAGGTACTTAAGAAAGAAGAAATTATTGTTGCTATAAAACAGTAACTGCCAATCTTTTCGGAATAAACTGATTCTAACCTTATTTGTCTGCAATAATAGCAGTCCCACTTTTCTCTAAAGCTTTCAATATGATACAAACTTTTCCTTCTTAAATTCAATTAAAATTTTATTTGATAAACTTGGAAATTTTCACAATACTTCCGAAGATAACAATTCATCAGATCTAGACATCAGATCTAGACAGGACCTTAAAAGACACTCTAAGAGAGGATTCTGGGAAGATGGCAGAGTAGGTCAGAAGATTTCAAGTTTTCAAGATTTTCCTACACAAAAGAAATAAAATAGCACCTCAGGGAGAACACAGAGCAGTGAAAATAATTAAGAGAAGCAGCAGAGCAGGGGTCTTCCTTGGACAATTAGAGAAGATCTGAAGAAAAATCACAGGAGGAGGTTTCCTCCCTGTGAAGAGCAAATACCTCAAGATTAAGGACCATTTAAACAAGTAGCAAGACCTGGGGTTAGCTAGATTGGGAGACTTCCTGGGCCCCAGCCACAGGAACTTTTATCCCCAAGACAATGAGGGGAGTTGGGCCTGGGGGTTGGGGGGTGGGGGGGCAAGCCTGTTGGCTGTGGGCATTTATAAGAGGCTGGAGGTCTTGGTTTCAGTTCAGAGTTGGCTGGGGAGAACTGAAGAGGATCTGAGGCCAGAGGCACCATCCTCCATACCCCAGGACTAGAGGTGATTATAAAAACTAAACTATTACAAACACACACACACACACACACACACACACACACACACACACACAGGCAAAGAAGAAAGAATCTGGCCATTGACAGCTATTATGGGAATAGAGAAGACTAGGGTTCATCTTTAGAGGAGGATACTGAAGCAAAGAAATGTTCTTCTATCCCAAAGAGTAATGTCAAAAGGTCACTTACCCAAAAAGAATTCATAGAACTTAAAAAAATAAAAATCAAATGAGAAAGATTGAGGAAAAACTAAAAGAATAAATAAGAATAATCCAAGAAAAATAAGAAGATTATAAAAAGAAAGTCAACTAATTAGAAAAGGAGATCCAGAATCTTAAGGAAGAAAAGAGCTCCTTGAAAATCTGAATTGGCAAGGGGAAGTCAGAGAAGTCAGCACAAACATAATATCATAAAATAATATGAGATGAAGAAGTAAAAATATATATATATAAAGAATGAAAAAATAGAAGAGAATGTAAACTATCTCATAAGAAAAATATCTGGAGAACAGATCAAGAAGAGAAAACAAGAATAATTGGACTACCTGAAAGCTATAATCAAAAAAAGAATCTTGATACAATAATGCAAGAAATAATTAAAGAAAATGTCCTGAAGCATTAGAACAAGAAGGGAAAGTAAAAATAGAAATAGAAAAAAAATCTACCAATCACCATTTGAAAGAGATCCTACAAGGAAAACTCACAAGAAAATGATAGTCAAATTCCTAAACTCCCTGTGTAAGGACAAAATATGAACAAAAAGGAAAAAAAAATAGCTTATATATGATGGTACCACAATCAGACTCACATAAGACCCAGCAGTGACAACACTAAAAGATCACAGGTCTTGGAACACTCCATATCAAAGAGCAAAAGAACTAGGCTTCTAGCTGAAAATATACCCAGCAAAGCTAAGCACAATTCTGAATGAAAAAAAAAAAAAGGATACTTAATGAACTGTCAAACTTTCAGGATTTTGTTTAAAAAACAAATCTGAACTCAATAGAAGATTTGACGTATAAGAGCCAAGAGAAATATAAGGCATAACAATGACCAATTACAAAGGACTCAATAAACATAGACAGTTTACCTTTTATGTATATAAAATGTAAAACCTATGTCTAAGATTATTATTAGTAAGTAGGGGGCCAAAAGAAAGATTAGGGTAGACTTGAGTATGACAAAAAGTAAAACCATTTAAGAACAGCAAAAAGAGTAATTATCTTATACAAAAGAGTTGAGAGAGGCAGAACCAATATAGAGGAATTAGATGGGGGAGGAGGGACTGTTAGTTCTGGACACCTACTTTCATCAGGAAGGAGTTCAAGAAGGAAAAATATACATGCATCTAGAAGAGTATAAAAGTCTTCTAAAGAAATTTAGAAAGAAATAAAACTCTAAGTGGAAAGAGGATAAAGGAGAGATCTTTAGAGAAGAGAGTGAAGGAATAGGTTAAAAGGGGAATATAGGAGGGTGTTTAGATCAACAGGAATGGGAAGATAAAGGAGGGACTGTTGGGAGAACAAGGGAAGGATCTTTAGAAGTAAGGGTGAGGGAATAGGTCAAGGGGGTGTACAAAAGGGTGTTTAGAATTAGGGGAATGGGAGGATAAGGAAGGGATTGTTGGGGGGGGTGTTGGTTAAATAAAAGAGGAAAAGGTAGTGGATAGAAGTAGAGGAATTAGGAAAAGAGATATGCACAAACAAAAACAAAGATTAGGAGTAGAATCTCAGGGAAAGTATATGTTTATAGACATATGTATGTGTATATATGTATAGGTGTGCATATTTCAATATCTCTATATAAATATATCCATGCTTAATTGTAGCCTTGGGGTGGCTGGACTGGGAAGAAGGGGGGGAAAAAAAAGAACAAAGTAAAAAGTATACAGAGGAGAACAAAAGAAAACCTACATGGAAGCAAAGAAAAGATGGGCAGCTTTCAACAAAACTTAAAGAATTTAATATTATAGACTTTCCTGAAATGGAAAGTTATTGCTATATATTCTGAATCCTCTCCTACATTTCACTATGTACATGACATTTTAAAAAATTTTATATTTAAGTTTATATGTTTCTTTTTGTTTCTTATTATCTATTTTTTAGCATTTGCCAATAAGTACAACTAAAATTTTAAAAAAAGATACTCTAATTCCCTAATTTTATAAGTAAGGAGGTTAAGTGTCACAAAACAATGAGGTAAAATAATAAGTGTAAAAACACATACATGTACACAAAACAATGGAGCTGGGGGTGGGGGTAGGGAAACAACCAAGAGTTAGGGAATATTAATGAAATATTCTTCCTGAAGCTCAAAGGAAAGTTAAAAGGTAGAAGCTTACCTGAGCAATTCTCAGAACCCAACATTTGACCAGTACAGAAAATATCATTGTACACTTACTGAAAGGCAACAAGGAGGCTACCCAAATAGTGACAGAGGGACACTGTGAAATTATTGTTAGAGAAATGACAAATGCTAGTAAGTAGTCTTTCTTTTTAAATGCTTACAAAGTTCAGTCAGTCATCCACTAACTTTAAAGTACGTAGATACAATAACTTGAACACTGTGACATGGTGGAAAGAACATGGACTATATCCAGGTTCTAGTTCTGGTTCTACCACTAATTTGCCTAGTGACCATGGGCAAGTTATTTCCCTTCCCTTAGCTTCAGATGATGAAATTTCTTTCAGGCCTAACATTCTACGGTTTTATAACCATTCTATGGTTAACTTAAGAAGAAGACCAATGAGATAATTTCAAGATGGAAAAGTGACATTTAATCCCAACCAAAAGTATAAATTAAAGAAAGAAAATAACATGTATATTATTTAAAAAATGAAAAAGGCCAGGAGTAATTAATCAACCACTTTGTGCTGATCTCCATTTGACTCTTAACTATATGTTTTTATCAAAGGCTCTATTTTCTTTTCTCTTGTCCCTCTTTGATTGTAATCTCATCTGCTCCCAGGGTTTTAATTATCATCTCTATGCAAGTGACTCACAGATCCATGTGGCCAGCTTGTGGTCTCCCCAGAACTTCAGTCAGTAATGATTTACTGGATATTCCAAATCAAATGTCTCAGAGACATCTCCAAATGCAACATGTCTAAAACTGAACCTATCATTTCCTCCTCCCGCTCCAATCCTCATGTCTTCCAAACTTCCCTGATTCTAGAAAAGCACTGCCTTTCTTCCAGTGTCCAGGTTCATAACCTCAACATTATCCTTGAAGACTTCTTGGTCCTCATTGCACATTCTTGCTGCTTCTATAGACACATAAACTCTTACACTCCACTCCTTCTCACTAATCACAGTGCTACCCTTAGCTCAGGACCTTGTTACTTCTCACCCAGATTATTGCAATAGCCTTCGAACTGGTCTCCCTGGCTCAAATTTCTTCTCCAGTTCATCCTACATACTGCTGCCAATGTCTTTCCTTAAGCACAGATCTAACCATGTTACAGTCCTCATTCAGTAAATTCCAGTGGTTCCCTAACTTCCTCTAGAATTAAATACAAACTCTTTAGTTTTCAAAATCCTTTACAACCTAACTCCAACCTGTCTTTTCAAGCTCACTGTACAATAATTACTCCCCTCAAACTCACAATTCAGTCAAACCAGCCTTAACCATTTTCCTAGTACAGAACATTTTCTCATTTTCCATTTCACTGTCTTTATACTTCTGGTGCCCCGTGTCCAAATGCACTCTCTTCTCACTTCTGCTTCACAGAATCCCCTCCTCCTTGAAGATAAGGTGAAAGCATCACCTTCTACATGAAGCATTTCCTTATTTCCTACAACTGTTTAGTGCTTTCACTCCTAAACTGACTTGTCGAACTACTTATATTTGTCTTTATTTTCCTTATATTTATTCCATATATACTTATATTTTTCTCCTCTATTAAAAGTTCTTTGAGAACAGGGATTGCTTCATGCTTTGTATTTGTATACCCAGTATCTAGCACAGTGCCTACCAAAAAGTAGGTGTGCTTGATAAACATTTGTTGATTGACTGATTCACTTATACAGAAAGACATGGCCATAGTGAAGACTGGTGAAACAACCAGGAAGGACAGAACTAGAATAGTAGTACTTGGGGACAGACAAAACTGCTTTCTGTCATCTTTGTTTCCTGATATCTTCTAACCCCCCTAAGAAGGTTCTGATGTCTGACACCCCAAGGAAAGATTGTGGTTCCAACAAACGTATTGGAAAGCAATAAGAAATGGAGCTGGAAGGGAGCTTGAAGATCCAGGGGTTATTAATCTGGGGTCCTAGAAAAAATTTCTGGGTATTTATTAACTTGGGAAAGAGAAAAAAAAGCTACATCTTTATTTTCACTAACTTCCAACTGAAATTTAGCATTTCCTTCATTTATGAAAGTTGGTAACATGACCCTGAAGTACTAGATTTCGCCAGCCTACCAAAGGAGTTCATGACACAAAAGTTTTAAGAACTCTACAACTAGTCCAATCCAATCATTTTAGGGCTAAAGCTTGGGGCCCCAAGAAGTACGGTGTCTTTTCCACTGCTAAATAGTGGAAGAATTGGTATTCAAGCACAGGGCCTCCAACACCATAAGCAAAACAGGAGAGATGTGTGCATGACGAAAAACAAAAGGAAAGGTGTTGTGGACTAGGATTTTTCTTTTTCTTTTTGGCCCCAGACTCTGGAGAAAGTTTCTTACAGTGCTAGGGGTCAGCAAGGAGGGAACGGTAAAGGATGGTGCAAGTGGCTACGGAGAAGAAAAGGGAGGGTATGAAGGGAAGAAAAGTGGGCGAGGAAGAGCGCAGGGAGAAAGAAGGAAACAGCGACTAAGAGTCACGGAAGGGCCGGGGAGAGGAAGGACGAGGAAGAAAGGTGAAGAGGGAGTGGTGGAAAGGAAGAGAAAGGAGGGAGAAAAAAGGGTTCGGTGAGAGCCAAGAGGCAGGGCCAAGGAGAGTGGGCCGGGCCGGGTGGCCCTGCAGGGCCACAGCTGCACCGACCCTCCCTCCCCTGACACTGCCGGAGGCAACCACCCTGCACAGCTCGGCCCGACCCCACTCACCGCGGACCCTGCACGGGGGCAAGGGGGCATCTAGTCACGCTCACTTCTCTTTCAACCCCTAGACACCCACACAAAAGACGTCTGGGGGGTGTGGTGAGCTGGGGGTGGGTTACAAAGGCCGGAAGTATATATGAAATTTTCGGCTGGCCTAGCTCTACAACATAATCCCATTCCAAACAGCTACCCCACCCCACTTCCGGGTCCGGAGGGGGTGGGAGTGTAGGGTAGGGATACCGGAAATCTGAGTTCAGTGATTCACTCGCGTCACCGCTGCAGCACGTCCTCCTTACCCTCACCCTCACCCTCACCCGCTCCCCTTTCCCCTGCACCCCTTTCCCCTGCACGTTGGGTTCCTTCTTCACGCTGAGCTACTTCTACTACATTTGTCTGTCTTACCTCCCTGAGCTTGGTTGTACTGGTATAGTCTGAGTGCAAGGATTCTGCCTTGTTTTTCTCTAACATGCAAGTGAATTGGATGAGTGAGTGAGGGCTGTGCAAAGTCACCAGCCTCACTCACTTTCTTCTAAGGAGCCACCTGGGTCCAGTGGCAAGATATAGATCAGGATTACTGGAGAGGACCCTGGATGCAGTGGGAGGACTTAGCCTTTTTAAACTAAGGTCTCAGTTTTACTGAGCCAACAGCCCATTCGGTGATTAAGGTTAGGCAAGAATTGAGGCAGAGGATGCCCTCTTTTACCTAGTTCCAAAAATAAAATCAATCTGGGAGGAGAATGCTATCAGAGTTTCTGACCAAAACAGCTACAATTACTATTTACATTCAACCAGGGCCCAAACAATGACCCAAAGGGGCTTGGCCTAGGAGCAATATATTGTACAATTATTGAGAGCCAGAATGATTTGGGTTTAAGGCATGGTTCTTAAGAAAAAAAAATTCCAGCCTGTAAACCCTAAGATATCTTTAGAGCTTTCAGAGACTGGAATTTACATTTTTTTGAGCAGAGCACCCACAGGAAAGTATGATATCCTATGTGAATACAAGTGAAGAGGTAAGGAAAACATAAAATGTTAAGGTGTAGGGTTAGGGGTGCTCGAGACCCCAAAATACCAGCATGCTGGGTTCTGCCAAATGAATTCAACTTGAGTCTTCTCAGCCAAAGTAAAGCAAGGTTTATTAAAGATTCACCGTATTGGGCAGATTCTTAGCCTCGGTATCTGTGGTGTTTGTACTGGACAAGCAGGCCAGAATCATGTGACACAGTGAGTCTGTGCTAGGTCATTCTCTTGTGCTCTCACTCTCATAGAGGCAAGTATGGCTCTCCAAGCACTGTGGAGGTGCTTTGCAGGCCTGACCTTTTAGGTCCCATTGGGTCAGAGAGCTATGAGGCTGTCTGGAAGTCAGTCTGATGCTCTCAGGTTCTTGGTCCAATGGATGTGTTTGAGGCTGTGGTCCTAAATACACCTTCCAAAGCATAGAGGGCAAGGACGGATGCCCTATCCAGAAGCAATGCCCAATTCTCTTAATTCTCTGGGTACTAAGTAATTGGGAAAACCTTAGGTACTTTTTGTTTGTTTGTTTGTTTGCTTGCTTGCTTGTTTCTCAAGTTCTCCCAGATCCTCCTTTGCAGAGAGAGAGAGACTTCTAACCCACATGTCAAAATGGGTCAGTCCTTTTCAATTTCCAAGCATTTGTCTTTGAGTTGTCCTTTACAAAATTGGAAAAAAAAATTAGTTTCTCTAAAGAACTTGAAAAGGCTGGTGTTCTTTTGCAACACTGTTTGGCCTCAGTATCACCTGGAAGACTGTGAAATATGGCCCATTTTGGAAACTTTATAATAGAATACTGCCTTACAGTTAGATTTATACAGTTGCAGAGAAGGAAAATGGATAGAAATTCCCTACATAGTGGCCTTTGTTGAGGGATCCCATTCTCATAAATGACTGTAAGATGCTTGTAGCTAGAACTACCCCCAAAGGGGAAATGGGAGCTAATTAAATGACCCCCTTCTTGTAGACCCTCCAGTCTTCAGGCTCCCTCTGAAGAGTTTTGTAAGTGCTGGGTGTTTAAGGGATCTCATATGAATCCCTATTAGGTTCTTATATGGAAAGAAATTCACCAGGACCCAAGCTATCTTTTGGCAAAGTTACAGATTTTATTATTACACTTAGCAGCAGGCAGGAAAAGGTTAAGGGAACCTTCAAAGTGCAGGGGCTAAAGATACAGTATTTTATTACCATAAAACTGTCAGTCAAAGGTTAATTATGCTAACTAGGTAGGCAAGGGTGGAGTTTGGGAGGAGTTAGGGAGGAGTTTAGGAGTGGTCAGTGCTTAAAAGGACATGCACTTTTTATATCAACTGCTCATTCAGGTTGCCCATAATTCACTGGGAAATCCCCCTAAGGGGGGGGCGCTATCCAGAGGTGTGGTTTGGAGCTTGAAACATCACTAGGTTACTTTTGGTCAAGGATGAATGAGATATGTCCAATATGGCTTTTGGGGAGAATAGGCTTGATTGTTTCCAAGTCTGGGAACTTGACTCATTAGGGATTCAGGAGATACCATATTGAGACGGAGTTATCTCCCTGATGATGTTGCTCAAGGCTTTTGGGTGCAGCTAGCAACTTAGAACAAAGGGGCTATGCATTTCTCTAAGGGTTTGTTTATAGAACACTTATTGAAGTTTGTTTCTAGGCAGGCTTGCTACTTTTAGGCTGGGGGAAGGGAGAGGCAGGGTTTATGCCTTTATTTGGAGGGGGGGAAGTGTGACTTATACAACTTAATTACACAGGCTTACAAACTGATGCTACATACACAGGTACCCGAACACAAATGAGATTTTACAAACTGAGGTTACAGACAAAAGCATCCCAGACCCCATCACCTCTTCTTTCTTGCCTCCATTCCCACCACTTTCCCAGCTCCTATCCTCACTCAGTTCTCTTCCAGCCCCTCCTACTGTTCCCCATGCCTCTCTCCTTGGCCACCCTCTTTTTCCCTTGGTTTTCCTTCTCTTTTTCTCTAGTCCACCGCTTGTTTCCTTTCTCATTCACCTTCCGTACCTACTACACTCCATCTCATCCCCTGGCCCTTCCCCCTCCAGTGCCAGATGATCTTTCCCCTGTCAGCCAGATCCCCCCAGTCCCTCCCTTATAAGAAGAGGGACTTCCTGTCTGCCTCCACAAGTCCCTGTCCCCACAGAGCCTTCATGGTTTTTTCCCCTAAGGCAAGTACCCATCTTGCCAAGTGGGACAATTAGAGTACATGTGCCATTCTCCATTTCAGATCTCACTCATGTTAAAGAGAAACTAGGGCAATACTCGGAAGATCCCACTGTGTTTACTGAGGTTCTTAGGCATGTGTCCCTATAATTTGAGTTTTCTTGGCATGATTTGCATATCCTCTTCTCCATCTGTTGTACCACTGAGGACAAGAGGAGAATCTGGGAACAAGCCCCCAAATTTGGGGATCATTAGGCTAGCAATGACCCCAGAAAACACCCTCCAGGAACAGCTGCTGTTCTCACTAGTGACCTGGCATGGGATTATCAAAAGAGTGAGGATATGGGAAAGAGAGACCGTAGAGTAATTTGCCTGATAGAAGGTCTTAGAACAACATTTTGAAAACTAATACATTTTCAAAAAATTAAGGAAATTACTCAAGGAGAAAAGAAAAACTTCCCTTTCCCAAGACTGTCTGGTAGAAGCTATTAAGAAAGAAGTATATGATTTAGAATTTAGATTCTGACACTATAGAAGGGGCAGCATGTATTTCATTAATCAGTCTGTCCTAGATATTAGGAGAAAACTGTAGAAACTGGCAATGGAACCCCAGACACCTCATGCCCAATTACTGCAGACCTCTTTTGGAATTTTTTAATAACAGAGATGTAGTCAAAACAATGGAGAGAAAATGCAAGGAAAGGGCTAGAGACAGAGAACATACTTAATTCTTGGCTATTGCCATGGCCAGGAATAGACCTGAGGGTGCTCCTGGAGACTTGGGGAAACCTGCTTTTGATGCCACAGGGAGGGTCACTGGTCCAAGGAATGCACCAGGGCGTGCTCCCTCTCCCCTCTCCCCCCAGGGAGCCCCCTGGGACCAATGCCTCTTGGAGGAAAGATTGTCCCCAAGGTTGGAAAAGTGGAGCTGCCTCCCAGTGCACTATCCTCCAATCTTCTCAAGATTGGGAATGATGGGGGATGGTGGGGTTTGACAGTGCTCCTACTTTCTCCCATCTCTCACTCTGAATCCTGGGCAAAATTTGAGGCTAAAGGTAATGTTATCCAGTTTATCAGGGCACCCTTTGTTGTAATCATTTACTCTGGCCCTAGTGGCCCCTTGAACCATCAGATCATAGACCTCAAATGGAAAACTAAGCCATATGGAGAGACATATTCAATTCCCCCCCCCCACTTGAGAATCTGTTGTTTGAACACTCCTTCTTTATCTCCTCTTACCCTGTTCCCTTGTTGGGAAGGGACATGATGGTGAAATTGGGGAGCCAATTTTCTCAAGTTGAGCCTCCCGTCTCCCTTTCCACTCTGTTCACCAGACCTCTCCATGTTTCCCTGGAAGTGTGGCACAGTTGAACCAGTAGTTTGGGATTGGGGAGTTCCTGGGCTTGCTACTCAAGCTACCCCAACCATTGTTCCCCCATTGCTGTCAAAATCCAATTAAACCCGAGACCTGGGAGGGACTGCAACCATTAATTGCTACTCAAGGCCCTAACTCACTCTCTCTAACATGGGACCCTTGACTTTGCTAAAACTTTTAAGACTTTGAAAACTAAATTGATTGCCACTCTACTCAATCTAGAAAAATCTTTCACTTTGTATGTTGATGAAAGGAGAGTCCCCCGCCATAAAGGCCAAATCCCTGTCCCTTGGGACCACTGCCCAGAAGGCAGAATTAATAGCACCCACCAGAGCCTTGGTACTAGGGGAAAATGAAAGAGTAAATGTTTTTACTTACTCAAAATATGCTTTCCATGTTCTACGTGCCCATGGAGCAATTTGAAAAGGGGATATCTGACAGAAAAAATTCTCCTAACAAACATGCCCTTTTCCTTTTATGTTTTGGCCTTGCCATAGTTATCTTTAATTTTCTCCCTGGAAATTGTCTTTTATGTCAGGGAAATTGTCTTATCTCTTTACTTCTTTTGTGCCTGTTGGTCTTTGTTTGCTTAACCTCCTTGCCAGGTTTGTCTCCTCCAGGGTCCAAGCCATCAACTTCCAGAAGACTTTGAAGGCTATATTCCCCTTGAATAGGACCCAGTGAGGCAGAGACAGCTTTACACCCCTTGCCAACAGGAAGCAGTTTCAGGCTTCGGGATTTTTAATAAACCTTGTCTTTCTTTGGCTAAAAGAAGGCTTGCATTGAATTCATTCAGGCAGGACCCATTGTCATTCTCTTTTTTGGTCCCAGCACCCCTAAACCTCAACACACACACATACACACATACACAAGACAGACAGACACATACACACATACATGCATACATACATTACATACATACATACACATATTAAAGTTAGAAGGCAGAGGTGAACAAGCAAAGCATTCTACACATAGGAGAAAGCCTGGGCAAAGGCTTAAAATCAGGAGTTAGAATATCATATTTGGAGGAAAACTCTTAACTTACTCTCTCAACCATCACAGTATAAATGAGGACTTGAGATCTGGAAAGTCCCATTCCACATCTATAAAGGGAGACAACTATTTCTTCCTTTGTGTAGAGTAGGTCTGTGACTGCAATCAACAAATATTTTATTTATTATTATTATTTGGTGAGACAATTGGGGTTGTGACTTGCCCAGGGTCACACAGCTAGTGCATGTTAAGTGTCTGGTCAGAGGTCAAATTTGAATTCAGGTCCTCCTGACTTCAGGGTAGGTGCTCTGTCTACTGTGCCACCTATCTGCCCCAACAAATATTTTATTAAGCTCTTACTCTGTGCCAGAAAATGTGCTAGATCCTGAGAATACAAATACAAAGAATGAAACAATCCCCATTATCAAGGAGCTTTACTAATAGGAGAGACAAATATAAGCCTATGCAGAATAAATATAAGGAAAATAAAGACAAATCAAAGGTGGAGAGGTATGTAGTGATCAGGAAGATGAATCTTCCTGACTTGAAGCCCAGCACTCTATCCACTGTGCCATCTAGCTGCCTATGCGGGGGAAATAAACTTAACAAAATTCATCTGGGGAAACAAAGATTCAAGAATAATGAAAAATTACTAGGACTTTTTTCTAATGTGGTGGCATGGTAGGTCAAAGAACATAGAATAACCACCCCAATAAAGCTCTAAAAATTGACCTGAATATAAGAAAATCAAAGAGAAATTACTATGATCACCTCTAAAGAGTATAAGACTACACAAGAAGACAAGAAAAATGTGCCTAAGTATTAAATCAAGGACAACTAGGTGATGCAGTGGATAGAGTACCAGCCCTAGAGTCAGGAGGGTCTGAGTTCAAATCCAGCTTCAGATACTAGCTGTAAAATTCTGGGCAAGTCACTTAACCCTGTTTGCCTCAGTTCCCTAATCTGAAAATGAGCTGAAGAAGAAAATGGTAAAAAAATTTTTAAGGGCAGCTAGGTGGCGCAATAGATAGAATACTGTATTTGAAGTCAAGAAAACTCATCTTCATCAGTTCAAATTTTGACACCAGCTATATGACCCTGGGTGAGTCACTTAGCGCTATTTGCCTCAGTTCCTCATCTGTAAAATGAAGTGGAGAAAGAAATGGCAAATGACTCCAGTATCTTTGCCAAGAAAACCCCAAAAGAGGGTCACAGAGAGTCAGACAAAACTGAAATAACTAAACAACAACAACATTAAGTCAAGAGTTCTTAAACTGATTTTTAAAATTTTTTCATACTTGTATTTCAATATAATTGGTTTTCTTTGTTATATTCTTTATTTCATTTTTAAGCATTTAAAAACATTATTCTAAATAAAGTGTTCACCAGATTGTCAGTGGGGGTCCATCTCACACACACACACAGACACACACACACACACACAGGTTAAGAACCTCTTCTTGAAGCAGAGATGTCAGAAAGCACAGCAGACAGAAAACACAGAAGGAGACTGCCAGACTAATACACAGGGCAGGATCCAAGCAATCTGCACTTGGGCCAAAGTAGGATAAGCGGATAAGGCAAGACTTGAGAAAGTTTTTTACTATTTTTTTTTGTTTTATCACCTAGGACCTTGCAACAGACTTTGTGCAAAACAAAATCAAAAGCATTCAGTTGGAGCTTATCATTGTCACAGCAGTGGATGAACATTGTGTATGGGACTGTGCCAGAAAGAGATAGAGAAGGGGCCAAATAAACTTAACAGGCAACTGAATCAAAACTCAAGATTTCCTACAGAAAAAAGGACCTCACCTAAGCCATTACCTCTAGAAAGAAGCAGGACTAGCCCACCCTATTCAATAGTAGAGGGGGGAATACAATCTGACAAAGGCACAAAGCCCCAATCCAGAAATCAAAACTAGAAATATCAATAAAGAGGAAAGGAAGAAGAGTAATTCTACAACTCCAAGAAGAGTCTATAGAAAAGAATGTCTTGGCCACAAGAAGCACAGAGTATTTACAAGAAATGAAGCAAAAGCAGCAAAATATAATGTTAAGTAAAATAAGAACTATGGAGAAAAGAATGGAAGAGAGAAGTAGTTTAGAAATGAATATGGTGAACTTTATGCAATAAAAGGACTCCCTGAAAATCAAAATGGGCTCAAACGAAGTTAATGACTATAAGACTACAATAAATATTTTGATAAGTCAGAAGATTAAAAAAGAAGAAAATATATACCATTAAAAACAATTGACCTGGAAAACAGGCCAAGGGCAGATAATCTGAGGATAAGATTATCTGAAAGTAATGATATCCTCCTCCCCAAAGACTGGATATATACATACATCAAAACTTCCCTGATCTATTAGAACCAGAGGGGAAGATGAAAACACAAATGATATCCAGGTCAAATTATGAAAGAAATTCCCAAAGGAAAGTACATAGAAATGTCATAGTCAAAATCCAGAATTTCCAGGTGTAATGGTAATGGGAATTTGAAGATCTTCCTTGCCCCTTAATAAGCCTAAGGAAATTTGAAGACCTTCCCTGCTTTGGAGATCTTCCCTGCCCCCTAATAGGCTGAATGTAATCACATGGAGCCTGTAGTGGGAGTAGTTTGCTGAAGGGTAGAGCAGAGCCCACAGGGAGCTGGGAGTCAGAGCAGTTAGAGACAGAAGGTGGAGAGGATGCATCAAGGCAGGCAGCTACACTTGTGAGTATTAGTTTGTGGGAAGGCTAAAGGATGGTGTGGCTCTCTATGTTGCTATGGTGTATTAACTTATTTGCTACTATGATGGATTCTGCTTTCTGGTTTTGGGATTCACTTTTCTGGTATCTGAACAAATGTTTTATTTCTGTATTCTATATGGAGAGTCTGTTATATTTTGTGATTGAGCACTATGTTGGCATATTTATAGTTGCTGTTGGTGCTACATTTGGTGGCAAGAATGGGATCGCAAAATATTGGACCTCTTTTTGAAGGAAGAAAGGATTTAAAAGAAATTAATATGCTAGAATGGGGCGATTTGCCTTGTTCCTCCCTAGCAAGCCAGTGGGCTAAAAGTACAGGGCTCTGTGAAAATTGGGAACTGAGGCTACAGAAGGGAGAACCTAGAGATTTAGAAACATGTTTGCAAGGAATGCCAATAAAACCAGTGAGAGAACTGGAAGGAGTGTGTAGAAGAGGCTGGGTTTTACTAATAGGTTACTATATTATATGTAAAAGCAGAGACAAGCTGTTACAAGAAAAAAATTCAGCTGGAGAAAAAAATTATTTGTTTTGAATGAGAAGCTGGCTGTGTTACAGTGGTCAGGCTTTCTTTTGGAAAGAGCAAACTGGAAAGTCTCATGTGGTAGAAGAAAAAGCAGTTAATTTAGCTCTCAAAAAGAAGCAGAAAAGTAACTGGAGGAATGTTCATACAGTTTTGGCAGAGGCTGAACCTTGTTGCCCTGGCAACCAATGCCAGGAAAGTGCATGGGTGCAGTGTTAAATAATGAGGCTTTAAAAGGGCAGAAGTTTGCCCCAGACTAAAAAGAAAGCAGGAGAATCAGGGAGGGCTTCACTCAGCAAGAGGTTACTGATATATTAAGCAGATTTACCCAAAGGATGAGACAATTATTGATGTCTTGGATGGTGAGAATCAATGATGAAGGGGCTGGAGGAGTATGGGTAGATAGCATAGACTGCTTGAAATGTATAGATATTTGCCAGTCAGTGCCATGAATATTGTGTTGGAGCTACACCAGGTCAAAGAGAAAATAGAACAAGCAGTAAACAAGAAAAAAATTGAAGTATGAAAAAAACAGTCATAGTCCTACAAAACTTGACAGCTACTATTAAAAAGAAGAGATTTTGAGATATAATTTTCCAAACGACAAAAAGATGCAGATTTACAACCAAAAATAGGTTTCTAAAGTCCAGCACTCAATTGGGTACAGAAATCTATCTTACCCTACAAAAAAGTAGGAGGGGAAGGGGATCTGAGAAGGGGAGATATGATAGAAGGTAGAGCAGATTGAGGGATAGTCTGGTAAGAAGCAAACCATTTTTGAAGAAAGACAAAGTGAAAGGGGAGAAAGAAGAGAATAAATAGTGGTCAGAATAGGACAGAAGAAATACAGTTAGCAATAATAACCGAAAACATTTTTTGAAGCAAATTTCTCTGATCAAGGTCTCATTTTTCAGACATATAAAGAACTGAGTCAAATCTGTGGGAATAAGAGCCATTTCCCAATTGATAAATGATCAAAAGATATGATGAATTTTCAGATTAAGTAACAAAAACTATCTACAGCCATATTTTTAAAAATCGGCCAACTCACTACTGATTAGAGAACTGCAAATTGAAACAATTTTGACGTGCTACTTTATACCTTGACTAATAAGATAGAAAAGGTAAATGACAAATGTTAGAGAGGATATGGGAAAAATGCGACATTAATGCATTGTTAGTGGAATTGTATACTCATTCAGCAATTGTGGTTTATTTTTTATCAATTTATTCAATTTTAGTTTTCAACATTCACTTCTATAAATTTTCTCCACCTCTATCTTCTGCCCCCTTCTCAAGACAGTGTGAAATCTGATAAAGATTCTACACATGAGTTCTTATTAAACATATCTTCACATCAGTCATGTTAAAAAGAAAAATTAGAAGGAATGGGAGAAACCATGAGAAAGAAAAAACAAATGCTTTGTTATGCATTCAGACTCCAAAGTTCTTTCTCCGGATGTAGATAGCGTTTTCCATCATGAGTCTTTTCAAGTTGTTTTAGATCCTTACATTGCTGAGAAGAGCTAAGTCTATCAGTTAGTCATCACACTGTGGTTGTTACTGGATACAGTGTTCTCTTATTTCTGCTCATTTCACTCAGCATTAGTTCATATAAGATTTTCCAGATTTTTCTGAGGTCCTCCTGCTCATCATTTCTCATAGCACAATAGTATTCCATTACATTTATGTACCACAGCTTGTTCAGCCATTCCCCAATTGATAGGCATCCCCTCAATTTCCAATTCTTATACAGCACAAAAAGAGCTGCTATAAATAATTTTGTACATGTGGGTTCTTTTTCCACTTTTATGATCTTTCTAGGATACAACCCTAGAAAAGGTACAACCTGGATCAAAGGGTATGCAACATTTTTATTGTCCTTTGGGAATAGTTCCAAATTGCTCTCCAAAATGATTGTATCAGTTCATAATGCCACCAGCAATGCGTTAGTGTTTCAATTTTCCCACATCTTTTCCAGCATCTAAAATTTTCCTGTTTTGTCATGCTAGCCAATATGATAGGTGTGATGTGGTACATAAGAGTTGTTTTGATTCGCATTGCTCTAATAAATATTTAGATAGTTTCTTTGTATGATTATAGATAGCTTTAATTTCTTTCTCTGAAAACTGCCTGTTCATATCTTTGACCATTTATCAATTGGGGAATGACTTGTATTCTTATAAATTTGACTCACTTCTCTAGATACTTTAGAAATGGGGGTGTGGAATGGAGTCAAGATGGCCAAGTAAAAGCAGGAACTTGCTTGAGCTCTGCCCCCAAATACCTGTAAAAATGACTCTAAACAAATTTTAGAACTACAGAACCCATAAAATAACATATCCAGCTGAAGACAACCTGGCAGACCAGGAAGGATCTATCACACTGGGCTGGTAGCAGAGCAGTATCCCACAAGGGCTGCCCCTACACATACCAAGTTAGGGCAGGGGACTGAATCACTGCCAGCTGTGGTAGTCTCCAGACTTCTCAACCCACAAATGCCAAAGACAAAGTAAAAGAAAAAAGGAAAACTCTGTTTAACCTGAGTGAGAGAAGAGCACGTTACAGCCCCAGCCTTGGGGAGGTGGATGCAGTGGTGGCAGTGATGGCAGCAGCAGGGGCAGCAGCAACAATAGCAGTGGCTGCTTTTGGTACTCCAGGCCCACAAATGGTAGGGGAATCAAGTGGCTGATCATAGGGCAATTGCGGGGATCTCTTTGCTGGTGATGAGGCATTCTCTTGCTTTGCTCTGCTTGGATCTGGGTCACAGTCTTGGGTGGTGGTCCTGGAGTGAGAAGGATCACTGGTATGAAAGAGCTTGTGGCAACTGTGGAGATGAAGTCCTCCTAACAGTTCTGAGGGAGAAAAGAGTGCTTACAGTCACTCACAGACAAGACCAAACAACACCTCTCATTTGATCATATCACCTCAGAAGAACTGAAAATTTACAGATGCTTAGAAGTAGCTCTGGCAACATCTGTGAAAAACTGCAGAAACTTAGGACAAAACACTCTCCTCTCTGAAAACAGAGTCCTTCCTGGGCAAAGTGCTCAAAAATTAAGTAATTGGCTGGGAAAATAACAGGGAAAAAATCAGACTATAGAATCTTTCTTTGATAACAAAGAAGATCAAAACATAGAACCAGAAGAAGATAACAAAGTAAAAACTCTTGCATCAAAAACCTCCAAGAAAAATATGAATTGGTCAGAGGCCATAGAGGAGCTCAAAAAGGATTTTAAAAATCAAATAAAAGAAGTAGAGGAAAAATTGGGAAGATGTATCAGCAAGCACCCTAGCGTACCCAGGGTGGCGGCTAGCACAGGTTCTTAAATCTGTTTTTCTAAAGGAAAGCAACTTGAAAAGGATTAACAATCTTACTTTAATCAATCAAACATATATCATTTACCTAGTTCGGGGGGAAAAAAGTCAGCATCCTGAACTTGAGAGAGTACGAACAGAAGTTACAAGCAGAAGTTACAAACAGAAAAAGAAACAGATCAGTAGACAGGCTTCCAGCCACCTGACCATTGCATCCATACCTAGTTAGTTACCAGAGAGGGAACCATCAACATCTGGGTTTTCAAAGCCAGGGGGCTCAACTCAACCAGAGTCTCATCTGGCCAATTCACATAACTCTTTCCAAAGTGAGCCCCAAAGCAAAAACTCACATCAGGGTATATATAGCCTTCTCCTGGATCAGAGAATGTCACAGCCTTCTTGACCAACTGCCCAATCACAAAGTAATAAGGCATGGGTATTCCTGAAGAACAAGCCTCCTGCCACAGGCTCCATGTGACCACATTCAGCCTATTAGGGGGCAGAGTGTACTTTCAAATCAGGAATGATTCTCAGAGTCACTTAAGCTACTTAAGCAAAGGGCCTGGGGTCAGGGAAGATCTTCACATTCCCATAACAGAAGAGAAATGAGAATGATGCAAGAAAAGCACGAAAAAAGATTCAACCGCTTGCTGAAGGAGACCCCCCAAAATACTGAATAAGATAACACCTTGGTGCAGCTAGATGGCACAGTGAATAGAGCACCCGAGTGCACCTGAGCTATTCAGGAGGACCTGAATTCAAATCCAGCCTTAGACACTTAACACTTACTAGCCATGTGACCTCAAGCAAGTGACTTCACCCCAATTGCCCTGCCCTCCCCCCTCCAAAAAGAAAAGAAAATAACACCTTAAAAAATAGACTAATCCAAGGCAGCTAGGCGGTGCAGTGACTACAGTAGCAGCCGTGGAGTCAGGAGGACCTGAGTTCAAATCCAGCCTCAGAGACTTGACACACTTACTAGCCATGTGACCTTGGGCAAGTCACTTAACCCCAATTACCCTCCAAAAAAAAAAAAGCAAAAATTGACTAACCCAAATGGCAAAAGAGGTCCAAAAAAGCCAAAGAGAAGAAGAATGCCTTAAAAAGCAAAACTGGCCAGATGGAAAAGGAATTTGAAAAACTCACTGAAGAGAATAATTACTTCAAAATTACATTGGAGCAAATGGAAGCTAATGACTTTATGAGAAATCAAGATATTATAAAACAGATCCAAAAGATTAAAAAAAAGAAGAAGAAAATGTGAAATATTTCACTGTAAAAACCACTGACCTGGAAAACAGATCCAGGAGAGACAATTTAAAAATTATTGGTCTGCCTGAAATCCATGATCAAAAAAAGAGTCTAGACACCATCTTTCAAGAAATTATCAAGGAAAACTGCCCTGATATTCTAGAACCAGAGAGCAAAATAGAAATGGAAAGAATTCGCCTATCCCACCTTGGAAAAGATCTCCAAAAGAAAAATCTTAGTAATTTTACAACCAAATTCCAGAGTTCCCAGGTCAAGGAGAAAATACTGCAAGCAGTCAGGAAGAAACAATTTAAGTATTGTGGAAATAATCAGAATAACACAAGACCTAGCAGCTTCTATATTAAGGGATCAAAGGGCTTAGAATATGACATTCTGGAGCTCAAAGAAACTAGGATTAAAACCAAGAATCAGCTACCCAGCAAAACCAAGCATACTATTTCAGGGGAAAATATGGTGATTAAATGAAATAGAGGACTTTTGAGCATTCTTAATGAAAGGACCAGAGCTGAACAGAAAATCTTACTTTCAAATACAAGAATCAAGAGAAGCACAAAAAGATAAACATGGAAGAGAAACCATGAGAAACTTATTAAAATTGAATTGTTTACATTCCTACATGAAATGACACTATTTGTAACTCATGAGACTTTTCTCAGTATTAGAGTAGTTGAAGGGAATATATATATATATATAT
>CM053593.1:196639020-196664839 GCA_028646575.1 Pseudocheirus occidentalis | reverse complement strand
TACAATCTAATTCTGAAGGAATTATTCTCTTCAGTGAGCTTTTGAAATTCTTTTTCCATCTGGCAAATTCTGCTTTTTAAAGCATTCTCCTCATTGGCTTTTTGGGCCTCTTTTGCCATTTGAGTTAGTCTATTTTTTAAGGTGTTATTTTATTCAGTCAGGTTGTTGACTCTCTTTTCATGATTTTCTCGCATCATTCTCATTTCTCTTCCCAATTTTTCCTTCACTTCTCTTATTTGGTTTTCAAAATCCTTCTTAGCTCCTCTATCACTTGTAACCAGTTTACATTTCTCTTGGAAGCTTTTGGTGCAGGAGTTCTGACTGTGTTGCTTTCCTCCCGTTCCATGCTTTGATCCTTTTTGTCCCCAAAAAAGGATTCTAAAGTTGGATTGCTGAGCTTGGTTTGCTCCCTTTGCCTGCTCATGCTTCCAGTCAATTAACTTGACTTTTGAGCCACAGTAGATCTCTGCTTTCTGGGGGGAGAGCTTTGTCCCAAATTTCTGGGGTTTTCACAGCTGCCAGAGCTATTAGGAGGCCACCATTTCTGCAGCCCCCACCAGGTTTGGCTTACTGGTCACACACTTCAGGACCACTACCTAAGACCATGATCCTGATCCAGGCGGGTTAAGGCAAGAGCACTTAGACTCTGAATGATTGCTTGGCCCCTCTGCAATCTGCAAGCTGAGAGCTCTCAAGCAATCACATGGAGATGGCTGCTGGGGCCATTTCCACTGCTTTCTTGTCCTAGGGGCCAGTGGCTGGACCCTCTTCTCTCCCCCAAATTTAGCTGACCTTTCTACTTTTGTCCTTGGCTCTTATAGGTTGATAATTCTGGAAACTGCCACAGCTGCGGGTGATCTACTCTCCAGAGTGCTCTAGCAAAGGCTTGTCCCATCTGCCACGGGCCTAAGCCATGATTTCAGGTCGAGCTGGTTTTGGCTCCTATGGCTCTGCAATGAGCCCTTCCTATCTGCCTGCCAGGCAGGTCTCATGAGTTACAAATATTATGTTTCCGTATAGGAATGTAAAGAGTTCAACTTTAATAAGTCTCTTGTGATTTCTTTTTCCTGTTTACCTTTTCATTTTTCTCTTGAGTCTTGTATTTGAAAGTCAGATTTTCTGTTCAGCTCTGGTCTTTTCATCAAGCATGCTTGAAAGTCCTCTATTTCATTGAATGTCCATTTCTTCCTCTGAAGTATTATACTCAGTTTTGCTGGGTAGGTGATTCTTGGTTTTAATCCTTTGACCTCCAAGATATCATATTCCAAACCCTCTGATACCTTAATGTAGAAGCTGCTAAATCTTGTGTTATCCTGATTGTGTTTCCACAATACATGACTTAACTTTTTAACTCTTTATTAAAGTAGGACTCTGCTTCCAATGTGTAGGGTGTACTATCCCAAACTTCAGGGTTTTATGCAGTTGCTTTCAGAGATAGTTCTTGGAGTTTGTAAATTTTCAACTCTTCCAAGGTGGTGTTTTCAAAGAAGAGGTGTTTACTCTTTTCCTGGACTGTGCTCTGATCTGTTAGTGACCACAAGCACTCTTTTATGCCTTGGAACTGTGTGGAGAATTCCATGTCATAGGATTTTCAAAGAATCTCTTGTTCAGCTGCCATATTGTAGGTGGAATGATGGTGTCAGGGAACACAGAACAATAGAAAAGGAAATCCTCTGAAGATTTGCCAGGAAGACTTACTCAGGATAAAAAAAAGTAAAATTATAATTGTGCTACATCAGTATACTTGTGGGAGAGTTTTATCAACTGATTCTAACTAGAACTGGATGTGGTTAGTCTTTAGACATAACAGCATTGTGGTCAGGTCTGGGGGGAGTCAAAGCAGATACTTTTGGCTACTCAGAGAATAGGACTAGATACTGGTTTGAATTCTTTTTTCATACTGAAAAGGAGCAGGATCATAGACATTTAGGAGTCTTTAAAAGTATTAAGAAGACTGAGGGAATAAAAGTGCAGAGTATTGTTCAACAACAAATAGTAAATGGTAAGATAAGGCAAATTAAATAAAAAAGGTAAATGGAGCAATTGGAAGATAAAACAAAGTTTCAAGGTATAAATAAACCCATACAATTCATTGGCATTTCTGTATATTAACAACAAAATCCAGCAGAATAAGATAGAAAGAGAAATTAGATTTAAAATAAGCATTAATAGGGACAGATAGATGGTTCAGTGAATAGAGCACTGGCCCTGGAGTTAAGAGGACCTGAATTCAAATCTGACCTCAGACACTTAACACTTACTAGCCATGTGACCTTGGGCAAGTCACTTAACCCCAGTTGCCCCCTCCAAAGCAAAAAATAAAAAAGGAGTATAAAAAATAAATAAAATAAGCATTAATAGTCTAAAAATACTTGGGAGTTTATCTATCTGCCAAGACATACAGGAACCACATGAGCAGAATTATAAAACACTCTTTACTATAGTTAATGCAGACCTAAATAATTGGAGAAATATGAATTGCTAATTGCTGAGGCAAAATAATAAAAATTTGCTCCGTAACTAATTTGGTTATTCAGTACCCTATCAGTCAAACTACTACCAAAGGATTACTTTATAGAGCTCAAAAATAAATAACAAAATCCATCTGGAGGAACAATATGTCAAGAATATCAAGGAAATTAATGAAAAAATGGTAAGAGGGGCCTAGCCATACCAGATCTCAAATAATGCTACAAAGTTGTATTTATTAAAATAATTTGGTACTGGGTAAGAAATTGAGAGGTGGATCAATGGAGTATATTATATGCAAATGGACACAGCAGGCTAGGGTTTGATATACTCAAAGATATCAGTTTGTGGGATAAGAACTCACATTTAATTAGGAAAAACTGTTAGGAAAACTGGGAAAGAAACTGGCAGAAATGAGATATAGGTAAATATTTCACACCATATGCTAAGATAAGCTCCAAATGGGTGCATGATTTAGATATGAAGTGTGACTTCATAAACAGATTAGAGAAGCATGTAAGAACTTATTTGTCAGATCTATAGACTTGGGAAGAATTCATGACAAAACAAAAAGCAGGGAAGCTCACACAAGATAAAACAGATGATTTTGATTACATAAAACTTAAAGGTTATGAATGAGCAATATCAATTCAGCTAAAATTAGAAAACAAGTCATAAATTGTAAAAAAAAAATACTTGTAGCACATTTCTCCGTTAAAGGTTTCATTTTTAATAGGAAACTGAACCAAATATTTTAGAATCAGAACCACCATGTAATTGCTAAATGGTCAAAGGGTGTGAATAGTTAATTTTCAGAAGAAATCCAAGCTATCAATTTTATTGCTGTTCAGTCATTCAGTTGTACATGATTCTATATGACCCCATGGACAAAAGTACATGGGATTTCTTTGCAGATATAGGAGTGGCATGCCATTTACTTCTCCAGTATGTCTCCATTTTACATAAGAGGAACTGAAGCAAATAGGGGTTAATTAACTTGCCCAGGGTGACACAGCAGTTAAGTATCTGAGACCAAATTTAAACTCACATCTTCCTGACTCCCAGCCCAGTGCTCTATCCATATGAAAAATGCTCTAAATCACTAACAGTTAGAGAAGTGTAAATTAAAATAACTCTTAAATTCTGCTTCGCACTCATTAGATTGACAAAGTTAACCAAAAAGGAAATAGACAAGTCCTGAAAGAGCTATGGAAAACCACGTATATTAATGCATTATTGCTGAAACTATGAACTGGTCTAGTCATTCTGGAAAATAATTTGGAATTATGCCTAAAAATCTATTATATTATGTGTAACCTTTGACCCAGTGCTACCACTACACCAAAGAGATCAATGAAAGAAGCATAATCTGGATTTCAAAGTCCATTTGTATGGAGCTCTCTCCTCAATGGTGGAGATCAATGTCCTGTGCCTTAATGAAGGGCAGGGTAGAGTTAGTAAGAGTTGAAATGAGGAAAGCTCCAGCTTTCTATAGTGGTCTATGAGAATGCTTTGAGTAATGTTGGGTGTTTCTGACTTCCAGTTTCAAGAGAAAACATGGAAGAGACCAACCCAACTTCAGGTTTAAATTGATTTGTTTGTTTACTTTTAGTTTACAAGATTCAGTTTCAGAGTCCCTTGAGTTTCAAGTTTTCTCTCCTCCCTCACCACTCCCCTTCCCCATCCATTGCAGCATGCAGTTAAGTATAGAATCCGCAAATACTTTCACATTGGACATTAGTCTGGTTGTATAGAAGTGTTGTAACCAATGGAGTGGACAATGGGAAAAAGGAAACAAAACCAAACATGGAAAACAGCGATAGCATGTAGACTGCTTCAGTTTCCATTTAAACTGTTCTTTCTAAATCTTTCTCTGAATGTAGGTATTTCCTTCCATCCTGAAACTCGTAGAATTGTCTTATACCTGTGCATTGCTGAGAAGAATCCAGTTTATCAAGGTTGGTCATCACACATACAATGTGTCTGTGATTGTGTACAGGTTTTTCCTGGTTCTGCTCTTCTCACTTAGTATCAATTTGTATAAGTCTCTCCAGGTAAATATGAAGTCTATCTTCTCCCTGTGTCTTATAGCACAATAGTATTCCATTACATCCATATACCACAACTTGTTTATCCATGCCCCAATTGATGAGCATCCCCTTAATTTCCAGTTTTTTTGCCACCACAAAGAGAGTTGCAATAAATATTTTTGCACATATGGGTCTTCCTCCCTCTTCTATGATTTCTTTGGGATATGACCCCAGAACCAACTTCAGGTTGCTAAAAGAAGAGACTCTGGGAAGAAGCCAACATGAAAAGAGCTGATAGCATGTCCTTATCCCCAGATTGCTACACTAGAGAGTTTGAGAGTTTCTCCTTGTGTGAAGTCTAGAAACCTCTTTCTTGTTGAGCTGAGTTATCTCACTCCCAGTGGGAGAGCACCTTCATTTTGTATTTGGTGATTTATTTTCCTATCTATGTTGTTCTGTTATTCAGTAATTTTCAGTCTTGTCTGACTCTTAATGATCTGATTTGGGGTTTTCTTGACAAAGATATTAGAGCAGTATATCAACAAAGCAATATTCCCAATGCCTACAGTAACTATAAGTATGCTGATATGGTTATTAATCACAAAATGGAACAAGCTCTCTACATGAGAAATATAGCTAGAAAATTTATTCAAATACCAGAAAACTGAGTCCCAGAACCAGAAAGTCAAAGCCAAGACAGTAGTTATGAAGTTGGCACATGTAGTTAACGTAGTAAACACCCACATTCTCAAGCCTTCAAAACAGGACAGGCTACCTCAGGCAAAGGTCCTCCTCTCCTCATTCGTGCAACTGCTCAGCATCCAGGCAGCAGCTCCAGCCCCCCACAGTTCCTGTCCCTGGCAGTCCTCAGCAGGAGTCCTTAGCAGAGATTCTGGCTGGTTCAACAAAAGGAGTTCCCGCCCCAACCACAGTTGCTGCCACTGCTTCCAGTTGCCATGGCACAGACTCCAGCTTGGCTCCTGCTTTCTCTTGCTCTGCTCTTTCCTGCTATATCAGCAAGTTCAAGGGGCATGGAAG
Source organism: Pseudocheirus occidentalis (assembly GCA_028646575.1). NCBI lineage: Eukaryota > Metazoa > Chordata > Mammalia > Diprotodontia > Pseudocheiridae > Pseudocheirus > Pseudocheirus occidentalis. The sequence continues at coordinate 196,659,302 of CM053593.1, read as the reverse complement.
ATCTTCAAATCCCAGTATCATTACAAGTAGTTTGCTATTTATTTCTCTAACTCATTTAACATATGAGGAAACTGAGGCAAACAGGGTTAAGTGACTTCCCCAGGGTCACACAGCTAATGGGAGTCCAGATTTGAACTTATGAAGATGAGTCTTCCTGACTCCAGGCTTAAGACTCTATTGAGTTGCCTACGTTTTCTATGAATATCTTCTCTGATTTCTGTTTTACTACTGATTTGAATAAATGGGTTTTCTTTGATAATTACTATATGTGTGCTCATTGTGGAACTGGCATTTGGTAGGAAGGTAGTCAAACTCTTGGATATAAAGCTTGAAGTTCCGTTCAATTGTTAAACTGCTTTCCAATTGTATATACTCTTTGTAACCCCATTAGGGGTTTCCTTGACAAAGTTACTGGAGTGTTTTGCCACTTCCTTCTCTAGTTCATTTTACAGACAAAGAAATGAGGCAAACAGGATGAAGTCACTTGCCCTGGATAACATAGCTAGTAAGTATCTGAGGCTGAATTTGAATTCACATCTTCCTGACTCCAGGCTCAATGCTCTATCCAAAGCATTATCTAGTTATCTCCCCCCAATAATGACACAATGATCAATATTATAATAATTACAATAACATATAATTATAAAAGTATACAAATATAATTATAATAATATACAACAATATGACAAAATTATATTGAATCTCATAACCTCTAAATTAGAGGTTCCCAAACTTATTTGACTTATCACTCCTTTAAAAAAAATTACTACCCCACCTTGAACATTTAGTTTCTTTAATCTTTTAATGTTTTTTTTAATTGTCATTCCTTTTCTTTTCTTTTTTTTTCTTTTTGGAGGTGGGAAGGTAGGGCAATTGGAGTTAAGTGACTTGCCCAAGGTCACATGGCTCGTAAGTGTTAAGTGTCTGAGGCCTCATTTGAACTCGGGCCCTTCTGAATCCAGGGCCAGTGCTCTATTCACTGTGCCACCTAGCTGCCCTGTGTCATTTCTTTTAAAAAATAAAATATTTTTTTAAAAAAATGACACCTGAAATTTAATAATTTATTATAAATTTGTAGGGTTTTCCTGCACTGAAATTTTGATGATGCAAAAGTGCATCATATAAAAATATAGTATCGTATTGTAAACAAGTCATTTCATGCATATATTCCTGATGAGGCATGTTGGACTTCCTGACAATTCGTGACATGCTTGCCTGCCAACACTTGCTTGTTAAGACCTGTCGGCAGACTTGACCAGTGATCAGTTGTAAGTTGCATTTTGTGTGTTTATTTGGAAAATAATGTAATCACTGTATCACTTTAACTCTGTTACACAACAGATGAAATATATGAAAAGTTTTTCAAAATTTTCTTCTTTCCTTTTGTTTCATATCTTGAGCTCTGTTGCTCTTCACTAAACATTGTTCCATTCCCGCCTGCATTTTCTGGTGGGAGCAGAATGGTCTTATATTATTCAAATTTCTTTCCCTTTTTATCTGAGGATTTTTCTCCTGGAAACTTGCAGAATGTCCTGTTTCTCAACGAAATCATTAAATTTAGTCACTCTCTACTAGAAAAGTGATTAACTTAAAATGCAGAAAGGTATGTATATTTTCAGACATGGCTATCATAGGATTTTTCCCCCAGAAAACTTAGATATATATTAAGGGATCAAAAAAAAAAAGCTTAGTAGAAGAAGGTTATGGAGAGGAGGGCCGCTAGATGGAAGAGTGGATAGAATGCTGGCTCTGGAGTCAGGAGGACCTGAGTTGAAATCTGGCCTCAGACACTAGCTGTGTGACATTGGGAAAGCACCTAACCCTGTTGGCTTCAGTTTCTCATCAGTAAAATAAGCTGGAGAAGGTAAATGGGAAACTATTCCAGTATCTTTACCAAGAAAATCCCAAATGGAGTCACAGAGAGTTGGCCATGACTGATACAACTCAACAACAACAAATAAGGTTAACATCAATTTAATAAAAAAATGCATATTACTTGAAAAATAAGATGATAAACTACATTGCTAAAATGTAACAAGATTTATCATTATATGTAATGGTGATAAAAAATAGAGGCTTTTCCAATAAGATCAGGGGTGAACAAGGATGTATATTATCACTACTATTACATGATCTACTACTACATATACAAGCAATGGTAATAAAATCAAGGACAATTTAGAGACTAAGCATAGGCAAAGAGGAAACAGTATCATATATTTTTGCAGTTAATATGATGATCTACTTAGGTAACCCTAAGCTCAACTAAAAAAATTAATTGAAAAAAAACTTCAGCAAACTAAATGAATTTTATTTTTAAAAAGCATAATCATCAGATTTTTTTCCTGTATATTACCAAAATTTGGTAGAGAAAGGTGAAGAACTTCCACTCAAAATAATTATGGATTATATAAAATATTTAAATGTCTGTCTATGAAGACACAGAGGAATTTAAATATAACCACTAATCACTCTTTACAAAAATAAAGCCCTAAATAGTTAGACATTAATTGCTCATAGTTAGGCTATACTAATATAACAAAAATGAAAATGCCACCTAAATTAATTTGCTTAGTTACTGTCATACAAATTAAACTACAAAAAGATAAATTTATGGATCTAGAAATATTATTCAAACAATTCATCTGGAGGCACAAATGATCCACTATTCTAAAGGGAATTTTTTTTAATAGTGAGGATGGAGGCCTAGAGATATCAAACCATGCCACAATGAAATAATCATCAAGACTATTTTGTATTGGTTAAAAAATAGAAAACTCAATCAGTGGAACAGATTAAGTACAGCATAAAATGATCAAAATAACATAGTTATTTCAATAAACCTGAAGACCCCAATTACCTGAGTAAGGAATCATTCATTACTTGATTTAAAAAAAACCTGCTGAAAAAAACAAAAAGCAGTCATGCAGACATTAAAATTATTAAATCATTTTGTTTTTAGAACTGACAAAGAAAAGTCAGGGACTTACCTGAATTCCTCCAAATTCCCCTTCAAACAGCTTTAAATAATGCTTTAAAGCAAATTCTGGAGGAGCAGAATCCAGAACAGAAAAGGGTAAAATAATTATCCAGCCTAAGGGAGCTTAGAAGGTCAACAGTAAAGGTCTGTGAGAGCAGGTTGAGAGTGGAACACAGTTCAGCACAGGCAGCCCCAGCAAGCCACCTGGAAGTCAGCAGCAAGCTTTGGAGAAACTGAAGTGGCAGCAGTGACTTCTGGAGCTCTCAGTGCACAGATAGTAAGTGAGTCAGGCTAGTAGTCATGAGGTGATTACAGGATTCCCTTTGCTGGCACTAGGTGCAGGACTCTGTTGCATTGCTTGTACTGAGATCCAGGTTGCAGTCCCAAGGCCCAAGACTAGGAGGAGCAATAGCACACCAGATCTTGCAGAAGAAGGGGAACAAGAGCCCTCGTCACAATTCTAGGGTGGAAAAGGGTACTTATGATTGCTCACAGACCAGAACATAAGTCAAGAGAGTGCTAAAAATGTATCTTCTTAAATGATACCACCTTGGAAGTAATGAAAGCTTATAGAACTTCCCCTGAACTGCACCAAAAAAACCCTGAAACTTGGGAGAGTGTCTCCTCTACCTCAGGAGTAGAGCTCAACTTTAAAATAAATTAGAAGTCAAAAGAAGTAGACTAGAAAAAATGAGTAAACAACAACAAAAAAGAACCTGACCATAGAAAGTTACTATGGTGACAGGAGAGCTCAAAACGTAAACTCAAACTGAAGACAACAAAGTCAAAACTGCTACATCCAAAACCTCAGAGAAAAATGTGAAAAAAATTCTTAAAAGAGCTCAACAACCAAATAGATGGAGGAAAAATTGGGAAAAGAAATGAGAATGAGACAAGAAAATCACAAATAATAAAGAATCAATGGCTTGAAGGACAAAAACATACTGAAGAAAATAATGCCTTAAAAAACAATCTGCCGAAGTGGTAAAAAGGGTACGAAATCCATTGAAGAGAAGAACTTTAAAAAAAGCACAATTGGTCAAAATGGGAAAAGATATAAAAAAATTCACTAAAGAGAACTCCTTAAAAAGCAGAAATGGTCATGTGGAAAAAGATGTATTAAAATTTATGAAGAAAAGAACTCATTAAAAAGTAGAACTGGCCAAATGGAAAAAGAGGTACAAAAACTCAATGACTAAAATAATTACTTAAAAACTGGAACTGAGCAATTGAAAGCTAATGATTCTATGAGACATTAAGAAACAATAAAACAAAACAAAAAGAATTTTTAAAAATAGAAGAAAATGTGTATTATCTCCTTGGAAAAACAACTGACCTGGAAAATATATCAAGAAGTGACAATTTAAAATTATTGGATTACCTAAAATCCATGATCAAAAAAAGAGCCCAGACATCATCTTTTGAGAAATTATCAAGTAAAAAATGGTCCCAATATTCTAGAACCAGATCTGTCAATCACTTCCCAAAAGAAATCCTCAAATGAAAACTCCCAGGAATATAATACCCAAATTCCAGGTCAAGGAGAAAATATTGCATGCAGTCAAAAAGAAACAATTCAAATATTGTAGAGCCACAAGATTTAGCAGCTTTCATGTTAAAGCGAAAGACTTGGAACATTATATTTTAGTGGGCAAAAGAACTAGGATTACAATCAAGAATCGTCTACCCAAGCAAATTGAGTATAATCTGTGAGAAATTAATATTTTGGGGAGATTGTCAGGCTCTCCCTTTTTTTCCAAAGTCCTGATTTCTAATAAGTTCAGTCTTTTTAAAGACATTACTGATAATGAGATTGCATTAACTCTCCTAATCTTGATCAAACCCTACCCAATTTTATAAGGAATTTAGTCTAAGGTAGGAAAGTCCATTGTGTTCTATTCAAGCTTGGGTGGAAACAAATCCTTTTCTCTAGATAGCCCAAGGTGGTTTGAGTAGAGATAATTTCTCTGTCCAAGGGTCTCTCTCAGTCCCTCATTGACCAACTACTCTTTTGAAAGGTATATAAACTGTGAGACATAATTGTCTTTGGTCTAAGAGAGATAGTCAAATTACCATCCTTTATTACTAACCTGCTGGCCTTATTAATAAAATGATCAAATTATACAAACCATGTCTCTCAAACTTTTTGAAATGTCATAAATCCTTCAGGGAGAAAAAAAATGGATATGCAATGAAACAGGGAAATTTCAAGTGTTCCTGATGAAGCCAAATAAAAAATTTGACTTTCAAATTCAAAATTCAAGGGAAGAATAAAAAAGTAAGCAAGGAAGAAGAAATAATAAGGTATTCACTATAAACTTTTTAAATTCCTACATGGTAAGATGATACTTTCTCATTTATTAGGGCAGTTGAAAGGAGCACACATGGAGAAATGGTATAAATTGAATATAATGGGATGATATCTAAAGAACAAAATTAAGGACTACAAAAGAGGAATGCACTGGAAGAACGGGAAAGGCAGAATGAGAGAAATTATCTCACATAAAAGAGGCACAAAAGAACTTTTACAGTGGATGGGAAGATGGGGGATGTGGTATGGGGAGCAAGTGAACTTTACTCTCTTCATAATTGGCTCAGAGAGGGAATAACATACACACACAGTTGAGTATATAAATCTCTTTTACCTTATGGGAAAATAAAGGGGGACGGGGATAAGAGAAGGGTGGTGTGCTAATAGAAGGTGCAGTTTAGGGGAGATGGTAGTCAGAAGCAAAACACTTTTGAGGATGGACAGAGTGAAAGGAGAGAGTCAAATAAATTAGAGGAAAAACAGAATGGAGGGAAATACACAGTAACCATAACAGAAAAAATTTTACGGCAAGTTTCTCTGATAAAGGCCTTATTTCTCAAATGTATAGAAAACAGAGTCAAATTTATAGAATAAGAGCCATCTCACAATAGGTAAATGGTCAAAGGCTATGAAGATGCAATTTTCTCTCATTACATGCAAAAAAAAAATTGATTAACCACTATTGATTAGAGAAATTCAAATTAAAACAATTCTGAGGTACCACTCCACACCTATGAGATTGACTAATATGACAGAAAAGGAAAATGACAGATTTTGGAAAGGCTATGGGAAAATTGAGACACTAATGCATTGTTGATAGAGTTGTAAACTGGTCCAACTGTAGAGGACCATGTGGCCTGTTTTGGGTACTTTAAAAGATAATACTCTCTTGCAGTTAGAATTATACTGTTACAGAAAAGGAAGATGGTTAGAAGTTGCCTACATAATGGTCTTTGTCCAACTCTCATAGAACAGGATTCTCAGGAAAGATTGTGAGATGCTTGAAGCTAGAGCCCCTCCACAAAGGAACCATAGGAGCCAATTAAATGACCCTTTCCTATGGCCCCCAGGGCTTTGGCCCCAGCCCCTCCCTTGTCGGCAACTCCTGCTCAGGTCCCAGTCACAGGTCTCACTGAGGCAACTCCCCTGGCCCTCCTGCTGTTCCCCAACCCTTTTCCTCTTTGTTTCCCTTCTCTTTTCCTCTATCCCAACACACCCTCCTCCCCCTACACCCCCCCCCCCGCCGTTTCCTGCCTCCTTCACCATCCATATCTCCTACCCTGCATCTCCCAAAATGTCCACTCCCCACTCAGCGACCTCTGCTCAGATCCCAGCCACTAGTCTTGCTGAGGTGCCCACCTCTGCGACCCCTCCCCCAGAAGCTACACCTACTCAGGCCTTAGGCTCTACCCCCACAGGAGTCTTTGGGGCATCTCCTCTTCTGACCCCTTCCCCTCCTCAGGTGCTGGCTGACCTTCCTCCTTGCCAGCCAGATCCCTCAGTCTTGCAGTCTGATCCAGTTAAGCCAGCACCTCCCAGTCACTCCCTCACAGGAAGTGGGATTTTCTTATCTCTTTCTTTCAAAGTGGAATGAGCTGAACCAGAATGTTGATCACAGAAACAGCAATACTGTATGATGATCAACTGTGAATGACTTAGCTATTCTCAGCAGTACAATGATCCATGACAGTTCTGAAGGATTTATGATGAAAAAAAGCTATTTATGTCCAGAGAAAGAATTGAATCTAAATACAGATCAAAGCATACTTTTTAAAGCTTTCTTTTTCTTTCTTTTTTTTTTGTTCTGTTGTTATTGGCAACATAACTCATATGGAAATATGTTTTGTATGACTGTACTTGTATAACCTATGCCAAATTGCTTGCCTTCTCAAGGAGGAATAAAAGGAAGAAGGGAAAGAATTTGGAACCCAAAATTTTTCCAAAAAAAATGAATGTTGAAAATTGTTTTTAGATGTTTTTACTGGGAAAAATAAAATATTAAACTAACAAACAAAAGACACTCTATTTCTCTCCTCTATGCTGTTTCATTGGCTATCCCCCAGACCTGGAATAAAGATGCCTTAAAGCTTATGTGGACTACACTTGAAATAGACAAAGGATATTTGAACACAGACAGTTTGTTGTAGAATCACAACAAATTTTATGGGGGAAACAATGAGGGATAGAGAGCAGAGTGGTTAAGAGGAAGAATAAAAGTAAGGAGGGAATTTTGTTATTCAGTCATTTTTCAGTTGTATCTGATGCTTCCTGATCTCATTTGGGGTTTTCTTGGCAGAGACTGGAGCGGTTTGGCATTTTCTTCTCTAGAGGAGAAGTCATAAGCAATACAAACTTTTTGTAGAGTTCTCAGATGGAAAAATCACTTTAGTCTCTCATTTGATTTCTTGATCATTATTCTGTCTGATGTTACCTCTGCTTATTTTTCTGTATCATTTCACATAGACCTTTCCATGCTTCTCTGCATTCTTCACATGCATCATTTCTTACAAAGCAGTAATATTCCATTATATCCAGAAACCACAATTTGTTTAGCCTTTAGAAGACAAATGGACATCTATTTTGTTTCTAATTCATAACTATTGAAAAAGTGCTGCTATAAATACTTTAGATTATGTGGATACTTTTTTTCTTATCAATAAGCTTCCTTGGGATAAAAAGGCCAGTAATAGTCTCTAGTTCAAAGGTATAGACATTTTAGTAATTTTGTTTGTATAATTCCAAATTGTTTTCCGAAATGGTTGTATCATTTCACAGCTCCACTAACCATGTATTAGTGTACCTCTCTTCTCATAACTCCTTAAACAGTGGTTGTTGCCACGTTTGTCATTTTTGCCAATTTGCGAGGTACTCGGCAAAACTTCAGAGTTGTTTTGATCTGTATTTCTTAAGTGATTTGAACATTTTTTCAGGGGCCTGTATACACTTTGAAATTCCTTTGAGAACTGTTTGTTCACATATTTTTACCATTTATCTATTAAGGAAATGCTATTAGCTTTACATAAAATTATTAATTATTGAATTTGTTCATTATTTTGGATACCAAACTCTCATCAGAGAAATTACACGAAAAGATTTTTTTCCCAATTGACCACTTCCCTTCTCAACCTATATGCATTAATATCCTGTGCAAAAGCTTTTCAGTTTCAAGTAATAATAGATATTTATTTTATCTTTTGTAATTGCCTCTATCTCTTATTTACATAAGAATATGTCTTACCTATAGCTATGATCTCTAGCAATGATCTGTCTTCAAATTAAAAAAAAATTTTTTTAACTTTACAAATACATTTTATTAAATGGCAACATTTATCAATAAATGCATTGTCATCATTAATTTTACTTAAGCTTGAACATGTAACTTTTCTTCCACATTAGCCAGATTTCTTTGAAGTTGCCAAAAAAAAAAGTACAGATAAAAACTTTTCTTTAAAATTTTAATAGCATCGTTAAAATCTGGATTTCTAGTTCTGCTTCTCACACTGTCCATGTGACTCTGGGTAAGTCATTTATTTATGCCTGAGTTTGTGTCTTCATCTGGGCTCGTTTTTCTCTAAGTTCTTGTTGTTGTAGCCTCCTTTTCTCACGTTTTTCTTGCAGTTTCTCTACTTCCTTCACACAATTGGATTTTCTATGCGAAGGGGGTCCAAATTCCTTTTTAGCAGCTTGAACTGGAGATACGTCTGAAACACTGCCATTCTGTTGTGTAGCAGAAGACTGTTCAGGAAACTGACTAGGCCATGAACACGAAGAACCAACCACCCTATTGTCTCCTGCAGGGGGGTCATTCTTAATAGGAGCCACAGTCCGTTGATTCTTCACAATTTTGTTTACTTTGGCTGAAGGGGTAGGAGGTGGAGGTGTTTCTGGGCTAGGCTCAATTTCTTCATCAGGTGCAAGGTCAGGGTTAAGTAAAAAGATGCTCTCCAAGTCAATCTCTTTGCCTTTTGTATCTCCATTTTCTATCCATTCAACAGTTACACTTCCATTATCTTCATTTAAAGATGTTACCATAGCTTGATGTATTCGCTGTGCTTGATCTCTATGTAAATCCCGATGTGGATCTTGCCGAAGTTGGCTGCTGCCATCACCTCATTGGAAGAAGAAATTGAGGAGGAGGCGGCTGGAGCAAGGCTGGGGAGAAAGGGGGAGGAAGGGGTGCGGGAGGGGTGGGGGTGGAGGAGGAGGAGAGAGCCTAATTTTTTTTAAAGTATGACTTTGAACGTTTTCAGATCATGTATCCATTTAGAATTTACTATGGAGTATAGTATAAGGTATAAGTCTGATTTCTGACAGGCCACTTTCCTGTTTTCCCAGAACTTTTTATCAAATAGGGAGTTTCCCCCTAGGTAACTTATGTTTCCCATTTTCTCAAACACTGAATAAGCATTTTAAAACTTAAAGAATTGAGAAGGGATCAAAACCAAACTCATGTCATAGAAGGAATTGGTAAGACTCCTTCTTCACTTATTTTTTTTCCCAGTTTGTATAGTATTAGAATTAATTGTTCTTAAAACATTTGGTATAATTCACTTGTAAATCTATCTGGTCCTGAAGGTTTTGTTTTTGTTTTTTTAATTAGTGAGCTCATTTATGGCTTATTCATTTTTCTTTTCTACAACAAGGTTTAAAAAGTATTCTATTTCCTCTTCTGTTAATCTGGGAAGTTTATATTTTTGTTAATATCCATGTGAGTGGGTGTAACAGCAATCAATTTAGCAGATACTTAGCACTTAGTAACTTAGGGCTAAGTATGGAAGGTGTGAACTCTGTCCCCTGTTGAGAGGGCATGAACTCCCCTGTTGATGTGGCAGAAGGGGATTGGCTGAGACAGGAGGCCAGTGTGTTTATATGAGAAGAATTCTAGAGACAGAGAGACAGAATAGGAATGTTCCTCCTGGTGGCTCCTGTTGGAGGAAGCAGGATGGTCCCAGCATCTGGGAGCTGTGCTGCTAGACTGAAGAAGTGAGTTGGAGTTTTCTTGACAGAGAAAGAGAAAAAGAGAGAGAGAGAGAGAGAGAGAGACTTTCTCTCCCAGCGTCTTGAAGCTGACTGAGAACTGAGTTGAAGTTTTCCCAAGACCAGAATCTGATGAAGGCCACCTTGGAAGGCTGAGAGATTTGCCTGGAAGGCCATTTCTCTTGGGTCCTAGTGCCAGCTGAACTGCTGGAGGACTAAAGAAGCATGACCAAGTTAAGCCTTTGTTTGTTAGTGGCCTAGATGATCCTTGAGTTCCTGGCAACAGAAGTGGTGAAGGGTCTGAGATGTGCCTGATTCTGTGAACTTCAGTATGTACCAGTGACTGGTTGGAGGACTGGACAAGGACCTGGGAGTTGTCTACCTCTGAGGACTGGATGAGAACCTGAGAGCTGTCTGCCCTTGAATCCTGGTGACTGGTGGATTCAGGTAGTGTTGTAACCAAACCCAAATCCCAGGTCACTACACACCACCTGACTTGTGGCCCACCATTAAACCCCCCTTGTATTTCTGTCTTTGTCCCTGTTTTATTTTAGTTTGAAACTGCTTAAGGCATGTCTGGGCATATTGCTCAAGGTGGTCTCTGACTCTGTCTCCCCTCCTCGAATCGTTATAGTGTACCAGGTTCATTATGGTGCAAGAATCTTATCTAAGTACCATCCTGTCCTGCCCTGATGACCAAGTGAGGCTTCCAACCCCTTTGCCTGGAACATGACCCTGGTCTGTTCTGGGAATTCCAGCTCCCTCTGACTACAATGTGGGAAATTCCAGTTCCCCTCATCCCATGCCCCTCTACCCTGTGCCCTCCACCAGTTAACGTTTGCACCCCTTGTCCCCTTACACCATATTTCCCTGAGTCATGCACCATTACTCCCCTGAGTCATATAGCTTTAACCAATGGCTATTCTTTGCTTCTGTACATCATAGATTCTGTTAGCTCCCCTCCCTATTATAATTCTGTGGTTTTTAGCCTATATAACTAAGATCTGAAAATCTGGAAATCACTTCCAATTTGAGTGATAACTCTGGCAGTTGTGTGTTTGATCAATAAATCCACATCTAAATTTATCTTGAACCCAGGTCTCAGCTTGTTCTTATTTCTCTGCACATTTGGAGCTGGAACCATGGAAGGGGATCCAGGGAATCAGAGAGACCACTGAGTAGAGGGTTTGTGTAATTTTCTAATGATTGTGTCTTGTGATTAATGATACTTAGTGACTGATTGCTAGATGAGTGATTAAGGTATTGATTTGCCCCATGAGTGGAAGACTGATTATTGTATTGTGAATTGATTGAATGATTGAATATTGATTACTTTTTGTGGATTGATGGAATGCTTTATTCTATATATTGTGGCCACTGTAATGAAAACTGTGTGGCCATTCTAATGTTAAGCTGTTACGAACACTATATTGTGTTTTTCCGTGATAAGATGTAATGTTGTGAATGTTATGTTGTAATTTGTTGTGAATGTTTGCCTTGACTTATAATGGAATAGAGTGTTCACTATACTGTGTAATCCAAACCTTAAAAGCTGTACACAGTAGCATCTGCTGGTGCATGGCATTACAGTGGGGTACGCTCTCTGCACCCTCTGTGAAGACTTCTCAGAATGAGAAGGGAGAGAAACTATCTGGAATCCAGAAATAGACTTTTGTAAGACTGGACAGACCTGAGTCCTGAGTTTACACAACCTAGGCCTGTTGCCCCCTTCCCTTGCTGTCATCAGCATGAGGTCCTTTTTCAGGAGTTTTTGACTTCTACCCTTGCTTGTGACCTTTTCCCCTCCCTTGCTTTGGCCTTTACCAAATGAGGATATGGATAATACCTCGGCTTCTTGTCCCACTTTCCAGCCAATAGGAGATAGTGGCAGGTTTCTTTGTTACCCACCACTGGGTTAGACTTCAAGCCAAGACCACCTCCCAGCCAATGGGAGAAGGGACAGCAGGGAAGGGTGAGGTAGGGAACTTGACTGCATTAGGGTATAAATTCTTGTTCTATCTTTTGTAACATGCCTCCTCTCCTTGATCCCCACCATGGAAAGGACTGTCCTCTTCCTGTGGGGGAAGAGAATAAAACTTTCTGTTCCTTCCTCAAGATACCTTTCTTTGGTAGGTGATTTTTGGGGTCCCTGGGCTCCACAGAGATTTGGGGGCTCATCCAGTATCCCCCCACTTGTGAGCAACTGCTCCCTGCTTTGGTCTAGAGGCAGGCACCCTCCAGACACTTCTCTGGTGGTCTCTGGACTTAGATAAGGAGTTCTGGCTCCATGTGGGTAAAGTCCTGGAGAGAGGAACTTTTGGGAGGAACAGGAACATATTGAGAAGAACCAGGAAACTCCAGCCAGCTGGTGAGAAGAGAGGACAGTCATGAAAACTATATGTGCATAGGTCATAGGTAAGATACCTCGTGGGTCCTTGAGGCTTAATTTGTTAGTTTTTTCTTTAACCTGGAAGGACCAGCAATGGCTCTCAGCTGAAAATATGGGCTGAGTTGACTCTGAGATAAGGATGACATCTGGTAGGTTTCACAGGTGACTGAAAGAAGGAGGTTTTTCCTTCATAATTAGTTGGGTCTCCTGATCCTGGGGGAGTCAGCAATGATACCTAACCAAATTAAATATGAGTATAAGAGAAAAGATGAAAGGAAGAAAAATTTAGAAAGGATTCTGAGTTTTTAACCTGTCTGAATTAGAATTACCATCTGGTTGCACTCTATAATGTTCTATGTCTGGTCTGTCTCTGTGTGTCTGTGTGTCTGGAATGTTTAGTGTTTCTGTTGGAAATAGTAAAGAAAAAAAAAACAAAGAAGCTTTTGGAGGCTGACTTGGGGGAAAAGAACACCTCTGGGACCCACTTCTTTCCCTACACCCCCCTCCCCCACTTTCCTCCACCTGGAGATGAAACAGTGGAGGGCTAGGGAATAACAGAGGTTTGGGCCAAGGCACAAGGAAAGGCTTATGGCCTCAGGCAAGTGCCTCATCAAAAGGGAAGATTCAATCAGAGTTCAAGGGGGTTCCTAAAGCCTGTACCTCATCAGTTTAGAGTTGTAATTTATTTCCTGTGTAAAGTGGTTTGGAAATGCCTTCACCTAAAATTGTTAATGCAAGTTTTAAATACATAATGTTTGGAATATTGTACATTTCTAAATTATGTAATTCGGTAAAATTATGAACTGTTGTTAAAAACAATTTTATAGTTATGTATGGTAATTGGGATGTATGTGAAATATATAATGTTTTGGGAATTTATATTACTTAAGGATATTTTCATTTTAAGGAATGGGGAACTGAAAATATATAAATTTGTGGATATTTCCTTTTTGAGGACCAAGGGTATTTGAACTCAGAAATGTATGGTTATATGATCAAAAAGGTATATATTGTTATTAGCCATTAAAGAATTGATTCACTATATGGCCCCAGGAAGTTTTATTTACCCCAGTTTACTATTCAGTAAGGGAACGGTCTAGGGATTTTATGGGATTAATATAATTGTAAACAATTTGGAAATGACTAAATTAAGGTCACCAGACTGGTAATTAATTGGTTTTTGAATTCAAAGTTAAATTTAAGAACATAATAGTTGTGTTACTGGTAAACAGTTATATTAAATTAAGAACTATATTGTCAGAGGAAGAATGGGAAACTCTGGCTGTGTGTTGTTATATTATGAAATATTGTAATTTGGGAAATCTTAAGCCTCCAAGTTTATCTTTGTCTAAAAAGGGGGGAGTTTCAGTTGAGATTGTTTTGCTATGAAACTTAATAAGATACTGTTTTAATGCTAAAACCTAAACTGTTCGAACAAATCTGTAAAACTCCTTGTAGTTTCTGGTCTGGACAACCTGGAATTACAATGATCTCTGTTTGGCCTGTTGGTTTTTTTTTTTCAATTTGTAAAAGAAAAATAATTGTTGTTATGTAAAATGCTACAATGATTGTAAAATGCTTAATATAATAACTGGCATGTATTGGATGCAACATTATTATCTCTCTAACTTTAAAGTGGTTTTTGGATGCCAGGAGTGGTAAGATCAGTTAATTTGTAAGTCATTTAATGTCATTTGAAATTCATTGTTATGTTGTTGCCATATCTCTAAGATTTGTAATTTTGTGATCTAGGAATTCAGTCCAATTTTAAAGGTTTTTTTAAAATTTCTTTTTGCTTAAAGAAAAAGAAAGATATCATTTAAAACTTCCAATTAATTTTCCTTCATAAAGGTTTAGTGATTACTCCTCTTAACTTTAAGATAAAGTTCAAACTTTGTTTTGTTTTTTTTAAGAAAATACTCAGGGGCGGCTACGTGGAGCAGTGAATAGAGCAGTGGCCCTGGAGTCAGGAAGACCTGAGTTCAAATATGGCCTCAGACACTTAACACACATGCACACACACACACACACACACACACACACACACACACACACACACACACAAAACCTAGCTATGTAACCTTGGGTAAGTCACTTAACCCCAATTGCCCTACCTTCCCCCCTCCAAAAAGCAAAACTAAATAAATAAGAAAAGAAAATACTCTTAGGAATAAATATTTTATAAGACCTTTAGTATGAGGCAATGGAGAATAGATTAGCCGATTAGAAGGTTAAGGGGGCTGCCCTGTCCTTAGAATCTATGGTCTAGGTTTTATATAACATAAACTAAGTTTGACAATATTGAAACTGAGCAAGGCCTTTGGTTACAAAGACTTTGTAAAATTTCTGGTCATTTTATCAATTATATATAGATTTTGCAATATTCAAATTTACTGTGAATTTTCTGAAGTTTCTAGGGCGGGGCTGAATTTGGGAATTTCAGGCAGATTGCCTAAACAGTCATTCAATTTATCACAGATCAGATTAAGCAGAGGGCTTTACCACTCACCACCAGGAAAGGTGGAGGACAGTAGTTACAATAAGGGCCTCTAAAGAAATTTTACTCAGGGGCAGTAAAGATAGCAAGCAGGCAGTCTGCAAACTGACCTTTAAAATCAATAAAATGAATCCCTAGTAGTAAAGTTTCTTTTTCTTTTCCTTCAGTACAAATCGAGAATTTAGGCAGAGTTCTTGATTAATAGCAGAGGAAAGAAACTGGCCCATACTACCTTACTAAGCAGCTGGGACAATCCTTTGAGGCCAGAGGAAACCTTGCAGATGAGGAGGCTAAGAGGGCCTGAGAGGGAAGATCAGGGCAGGAAAACTGATCCCTTTGTTTCCTCCCAGTCTCCCCTCCCCCTACTTTTCTTAGGAAAAGGAATAGAAAGCCCAAATTCTCGGGGCACAAGAGGATAAACTCAGACACTGATGATCCAGAGGTCTTGACCAAAGCAAGTATGAGGCAAGTACTACAATGTTTACACCAGGGTGATGTCACTGGAATGTCCAGTTCATGTCTCCAGGCCTATATACCCTTAGCACAGCAGTTGGTGGATGGCTGCCTTGTTTGTTGAAGGACAAATAAGTCTGCCTAGTGTCAGGCTCTGGCTGAGAAGGCCCTCAGAGATTAGGCCATTCCAGAGTATGCAACTGCCTTCAAGGCTGCCTAAAATACTTGCTGGTCATAGTTGATCACCTAAACTCTTGAGTGGAGGCATTTCCCGTGCCATGGGCACCTGTGCAGACAGTTAGCCAAACCCTGCTGGAACAAATCATTCCTAGATATGGGATAGTGGAGAGGGGAGACTCCCACCATGGGACCCATTTCACTGCCAGGGTCCTTAAATCTCTGGCCCAGACCTTAGAAATTACCTGGGAGTTCCTTACTCCTTGGTACTCTTTCTCTTCTGGCAAGGTAGAAAGGATGAATCAGGAAATAAAGAGACATTTCACTAAATTGACAATTACAACCCAGTTACCAATGGACTAGGTGCCTCTGGCTAGTCTTTGTCAAGATTAGAACTAACCTAGTTGGGACATGGAACACCCTTACCCAGTGAGAGAGATAAAGGAGATTGGGACCCCCTATTTGATAAAAAGGGATAAATTCCTTAAAAATTATGTAGCCTCTTTGGCAAAACATCTCCATGCTTTACAGACTAAAGGACTAATTGCTCAGACTCCACCCTTGGGATTCTAGTCCACAGGTACCAGCTAGGAGATTGGGTCCTGATCAGGGCTTGGAAGGAGGAGAAGTTAACTCTCATTTGCAGGAGGCCCTTTTTCAGGTCCTGCTAACCTCTGATATAGCCATCTAGACCCAGGAGAGAAGCTGGACTCACCATACCAGAGCAAAGGGACCTGTTGAACCTCCTGTGACATGGACAATTGAATCAGTTGAGTGTGAGAACCTGAAACTGCACCTCCAATGCAGCCTCAGCTCTCCCACTGGGTGGATACATGAGCCCTGAACCACTACTTTCTGATGTGAAAACTTTGATTGTTGTGAGCATATTGATTCTATTGCTACTTATAATTGTCTTTGTTTTGGGGGTCTTTGCACGTGTTTCTGTACCTCTACACCATAGTTTTACTTGTAACCATAGCGTGATACCACGGGGATTCCCCTAGTTATTTCTCTTAAAGGTTTTGTAATTTTTGCAAGCTTCTATTCCTTGGCTATTTTCAGAGAGCAATTTTTGAACAGCATTTTCTGGGGATTGTGACTTTCATCACAGAGTGGCAGAGAGAGTCCCTTGTTCCATCTATGTGAGATAAATGCCTCCTATTTGGTCCCTGCATACTAAATTGCTTAATGTCCCTTATTTTCTCTAGATTATGATCTATTGCTTATTCTGAATCTGTTAAATTAAGGCTACTCCAGGAACAGGTTGCAGCAAATCTGGGAGAGGAATGGATCCCAGGGTAAAATAAGAATTTTGGAGGAAAATATGCAGCATGATAGTGTAGAAGAAAGTGATAAACTGGTGGGTGAGCTATATCAACAGTGGTGTGAGGAGTCTTCAGACAGTATGAAAGTGAATGAGACAGTGAAAGCATTCTCATAAGATGAAAGAGACAGTCACCAAACTTGAGCTAGGTCCTAGATCTCTTTAGGTCTAAGTTTCATGTTCCTGTAAATCACCCGATTTCAGGGAAATCAGACGGTATGCCCCTACTCCCCCTCCTTTTTTCCTGAAAGGGGCTTTTTGTAACAACCCCCTTTTGCTACATATGGATACTCATAGCTATATGTCTTTGTATTGGGTAAGAAGGGCTTTCCAGGGTCCTGCATAGACTGTGAGGTCATGTCACCCCACCAATGGGGTAATGATCCAGCATTAGGGCATTTTTGGTGGAGGGGGTTTGGGGTTTATCTGGAAATTTTGAGGTTTTTCGTAGAATTGTTTGTACAAGGGTATAAAACTGCTTGCTTGCCTCTTGTTGGGTGGCTCCCTATACCAGACCTATCTGGGATGGTGATGCCCAATTCTTGCAAGACTTGTCTTTAGAATAAAGAGCTTCTGTTTCTACCTGGAGAAACCTCTGAATTTATTTGAGTAAGTGTCTTTGGGGTCTTTATTACACTTAGTTGGCACCCACATGGGGCTTCTCTTTGATTGAGGAGGGGGGTCTTTCTTTCCAAAGGTCAGGACCAAGCACGCACCAGGGATTTCCTGGAGGTCTCGGGCTTTGGGAGAGAACCACTGCCTAGTCATAGAGAAAGACCTCAACAGAGGTACTTTGAAGTAACAGAAAGCTCATTAGGGCTCCAACAGTAAAAAGGGGAAAAGAAACTGAAAGGAAAAAGTCCGGCCAGTCGGTAGATGTGAGCAGTCCGAGAAGTGTGTGCACACAGCTTGACGGTAAGCAATCACAGGTCTGGGAGTAATTAGCACAAACATGAACTCTTAAGGAGATTCCCTAACTGATACTCCAATGGAAGAATGCCATTGAGCAAGGCTTCACAGGTGATTGAGAGGGAGAGACCCTTCTCGGATAATTCGGCTAAGTAAGTCTCTTTGACATGGGGAGTTTGGTGACACCTCCTGTAAATTCATCAAGGATGGGAAAGGGACCATCTAAATGTTTGCAATTGGAGCACATATGTCAGGTACCAGTCAGTTTAAATCTTTGTGATCTTTTGACTATGTCTTTGTGGGTTTTTTGTTTGTGTTTTTTTTTTTTCAAACGCCTTTCTGTGACTGTGGTTTAAATTGAATCTCCTGTATCTTTCCCCTCTTGGGAGGGAGAGTAAGGGAAAGAAACAGAAAAGAAAAATGTTTTACTGTTTACAATTAATAATGTAGAAAATCCCCTTTCTCCCTTTTCTGTGTCCCAGGTCTTGGCCAGGTTTGGGGCTTGGAAAAGAGGGAAAGAGAAAGGAAAAGAGGGAATTTCACCCCCCCCAACCCTTGAATCAAAAATGGAGTGAGACTAACACTTACTGCCTCGCCCAAAAGTGAAACCATAAAGGGTAGCTAGAAAGATCAGGCAGTTTATAAGACCTGAGGAGATTCTGCTGGAAAAAAAAAACATTGATGAAGAGGGAGGTAAGTAAAACCTCTAAATCAAGAGAATCTGAGATATATTGAGGGTTGGTTTCTAATGGGAAAGTGGGAGGAAAAGTGAAAATGTGAAAGACAGAAATGTTTGAAAGAAGGGAGCATAAGGTTCGGGATGGTACATAAACTCTGTAGTTTGATACTTGTTGTAAGCCTCTCAGGAAAGGAGGGGCAGAGAGGGGAGAGAGAGAGATGTGGCTCTCTCTGGGTGAAAATTGTTAGGCATGAATTCCCTGTAGTTCTAAGGTGCATAAAAGCATCACAAAACTTGGGGCATGATTATTAGGAATGTAAAAGAATGCAGGCAGTCTGAGTAATAGGTTTTGAAAGATTGGGAAAGAGAAAATAATGGCTTCAGTGAAAATATGAAAGTTAGGAAATGTCTCTGTTTTGGAATCGAGGGGGTGAGTGGGGGAGTATTACCCACACCTCCTCCCCTCCTCCCATCCTTGTGTTAACATCAGATGGTTTAAGCATGTTGAGAGGGTTTGAGGAAGTTTGGGGGTTTTTTATAGAGAGGCTGAAATTGGGTGATTATTGTTATTGAACTTGAGAATGGCACCAATTATGGTAGAAAATATAGATCAATGTAATTTGCTAGAATTAAAAGAAAGCAGGTAGAGTTTTAGCCCAGTTTATTTTTTTTTCTTTAATTGATTTTATTTTAATTTTTTTACATAAAAAGTTCAGTAAAAATTGATAAAGTAAAATGATTTTAAGCAGTAAAATCAATCTTATCAACATAGCATGAGGCTAACCAGGAACTTAGAGGTAGCCTACTCTGTAATATTTACATGATAACAGATTAAACCTTGCAGGAGAACCCAAACTATCCTTACAAAGTGTTCCCGTCATCTTAGCACACATAGGCTAAAAGCTAAAACAAAAACAAACAAAAAAACCCAAAACAAAACAAAAACAAGACCCAGAAAAAAATGTATCAATATATTCACATATACGTTAAAGTATAATACAGATTCCCCGGCACATGGGGTAGGGAGGAAGGGGTGCGCATAGGTCAATGTGCTAACAGCACTGCCAAGTAGGAGACCCAAGTTAGAGAATGAGGGTCAGGCCTAGGATAGATTGAGGGGAATAGTCTCTCTCCTAGGTCTCTGACAGTCTTGGCCCACCTACCCCAATAGCATATTGACTGTGGCCTTGTCTTAAATGGAATATGGTTTCTTTACTTTGCATGACTCATAGAGTTCAAGTGCCAAGAGTCATCAGTGGCAACAGCCCTGACAAGGTTGGGGGAAACAGGTTGGAGGAGCCCATGGGCTTCTCTCATTGAGTTAACTTTTTCCTTTCTGTCTTCCCACTCTAAACCACCTTTGCTGAGCCATTAAGTTTATTCCAAGTCTGTGTCTTCTTTGGGTTTGTAAACAGTCCCAAACTTCTGCATGTACTTTTTGATGTAGTCCTTTGTTTTGTGTTTCACATTCTCATTGCACTCCAAATCTTCAGGGTTCTTACAGTTCTTCATGACACCGTGAGTCAGCTTGCAGGCTAGATGCTTGAAGTCTTCAGTTGTAGTTATCCTCCCTACTTTGCAGTCAG
>CM053593.1:196614888-196638520 GCA_028646575.1 Pseudocheirus occidentalis | reverse complement strand
TTATATTGTCTGTAGTTCTTTTAAATGGAATTAATCTTTCTATTTCATTCTGTTGGAATTTTTGGGTAATATACAAAAATCCTAATAATTTGCGTGAGTTTGTTTTATGTCTTGAAATTCTGTTGAAATTATTTGTTTCAGTTCAGTTTTTTAATTGACTAGGCTTCTTCAAATAAAACATCTTGTAAGCTGTAAAAAGTGATCATTTTGTTTTTTCATTGCCTATATTTATTCCTTCAATTAATTTTTCTTATCTCATTACAATACCTAACTCTTTAGTAATAATGGTGGTAATGCATATCCTTGCTTTACCCCTGAACTTACTGAAATGACTTGAACATTCCCTTTATAGATAGTGCTGGTTCTTGGTTTTAGATAGTTACTACTTCTCATGTTTTAAGGAAAGTTCTGTGTACTCCTATGTTTTCTAGTGTATTTGACAGGAATGAGTGCTGTATTTTTTCTGAAAGCTTTTTCTGCATCTAATTTTTGATGTTTTTATTTTTAATATAGTAAGTTCCATTTATAGTTTTCCTAATTTTGAACCAGCCCTAAATTACTGGTATAAATATGGACTGGTTATCTTTGTGATATATTGGGGAATCCAAATAAAATATTAATTTTATTTCAATTTTTGCACCATACTCGTTAGTGATGGTGGTCTATAGTTTTCTTTGTCTGTTTTGACTATTCAAGTTAAGTTTTGGACCATTTTTGCATTATACAAAGAATTTGGAAGGACCCTTTTTTTCCTGTTTTTTTTCTTCAAAATTTATATGTAGTAGAACTTAATTGTTCTTTAAATATTCGGTAGAAACTAATGGTAAAATCATCTGGTCCTGTATTTTTTTTTTTTACTTTATGAATTCATTTATGTCTTGTTCAATTTCTTTTTCTAAAATAGAATTAAGTACTCTATTTCCTGTAGTGTTAATCTGGGCAGTTTGTATTTTTGTCATTGTTCACCTATTTCTTTTAAATTGTCAGTTGTGTTGGCATATAATTGAGCCAAATAATACCAGATAATCGCTTCTTCATTGGTTGTGAGTTCACATTTTATACTTTTGATACTGATAATTTGCTTTCCTTTTTTTCTTTTTTCAAAAAAGTCAAGTTAGATAATGGCTTATCTATTTTTTTCTTCCATTCTTCCACAAAAATTTTAGTTTTATTTTTTAATTCAATGGTTTTTTGCTTTCAATTTTGTTAAATCTTTTTTTTTCCAGGATTTCTATTTTGGTGTTTAGTTGAAGAGTTTTATTTTAATTTGTGGATTTTCTAAGTTTGTTTGTTTTTTAGTTGCATCCTCTATTGATCTGCTTTTTCTTTTTTATTGATAAGGTATACTGTGTTCTTTAAAGGATCTCAGGGAAGGCTCAGACCAGTGAGCTGCCAGTTTTCAGTTTCCTAACATCTAATCTAGGTCATGATCTGATTTTTTTTCCCCCCACTCTCTTACTTTAGGCTCCAGTTTGTGTTTGGGCAACACAACTGAATGCTTGCCCATAGTTGGCACTTCTATAGACAGTTGTTGGTTCTAGCTCCTGTCAGCTAGTTGAAAAGCTCTATAGGTTTAGAGTTTGAGAACTTTAGGATATCTCCTAGTCTGCAGCCTGCTTCCTTGGTCATCATCTCCTAGTCCTAGGTCAAAATTTTGTTTCATTAAAGTGACAGAGCTGTCATCCTACTTTGTTCTGGGCCTATCTGTTGATTTCTTAGTTCATTCCTGGTTAGCATGATATAACTTTGTGGTGTTAATCTGGTTGTAGAGCCACTTTTCTACACCAAGTCTGTGCCTGAAAGTTATATCCAAGATCCCTCCCTTTCCATGTTTGGAGTGAGATAGCTGCTGGCCCACCCCTTTTTTGTAATTTCTGTCCTGGGCACTTTACCTGTGGGCTGAATTTATTATGTTGGGTAGCAAAAATGACCCATTGTGGTTTTCCTTGGATTTTTGGTTGACCATTAGATATTTTTTTGAGAAGTTATGGTGGAAAGCTCTATTGTCCTGTTTTCCCCTACTCTACCAGTTTTGCAGGTCCTGTCAAGACCTCTTTACACATTGACATTGAACCATTATTGATGATTCTCGAATCTAGCCGTTCAGACTGTTTTAAATCCTTTTAATTGTAATGTTTCTTTTCAATATGCAGAAATAATGAATGCATTTTTCTCATAGACTAATTCATTCCTAATTGAGTCTGTTTCAGCACTGAAGAGAGTAGGAAAGACTTTCTAGGGATTAAGAGGAAAACGAAGGTAAAGATTTAGTTAGGCTTAAAATGCAAAATTAGATTTCATTATGAATATTTATATGTAGAATTTTATAGTATTCAAATATGTCTCAGTAAAAAGAAATTATCATTATTAAAGAGATGTAGTGTTTTCCCTATTTAGAGGCAGCTAGTCTTGGAGCCAGAAAAATATGGGTTCAAGTCCTATTTTTGTTAGATACTGACTATGGGACCTTGAAAAGTCACTTAATCTCTCAATATTCTGGGCAATACTTTTAAGGTTCCAGAGAATACATTGATAGAGGCAGATATCTACAGTTCCATATACTAATGAAATCACAGGTTTAGTCCCTATCACTACTGTTTTCCTTTGCTTATCACTTTTTCTAAATCTTTTAGCTATTTTTGACCTCATCTGCTGATCTCTAATTTCCTGCCGAATGCTTTTCTTATCTCATTTTTTCCCTTGAATATTCTAAATTAACCTAAAAAGTTTCTTTATTCCAGGACAAATAACATTTGCATTTTTAAAAAATTGCTTTTTCAGAATATGAGCCCAGAAATGAGAATATGGAACTGATTGTAAAGCAGGAAATTTCTGAAGAAGCAGAATCACTCTGGATGACTCCAGGAAGTATCCAAAAGAATGATTCTCAGGATCGAGACTATGAAGAACTCCCTAACTATGGAGGCTACCTAGAAAAACAGCAGGAAAATTATACAGTGGATAAACCAAAGCATTGTCCTTCCCAGAAAAGGGGTTTCAGGGATATTATAGACATCAATAAAAAACAAACTGTGAGGGTGGAAAAAGGTCACAAATGTAATGACTGTGGCAAATTCTTCCTTCAAGCCTCAAACTTTATTCAACATCGGCGAATCCACACTGGTGAGAAACCATTTAAATGTAATGAATGTGGAAAAAGCTATAATCAGCGTGTGCACCTTACTCAGCATCAGAGAGTCCACACTGGTGAGAAACCATACAAGTGTCAGGTGTGTGGAAAAACTTTCCGTGTGAGCTCACATCTTGTTCAGCATCAGACTGTCCACAGTGGAGAGAGGCCTTATGGATGTAATGAATGTGGGAAAAGCTTCGGTCGTCATTCACACTTGATTGAACACCTGAAACGCCACTACAGAGAGAAAACCCGTCAATGTAATGAAGAGAGAATTTTTGTTTGGGGAAAACTGAAAACAGAACTGTGTAGTGCTGTTGAATGGGGTGGGAGTATTAATGGAGAATGGATAAAACAGGGTACTAGAATTTAATAAGTATGGGTGAAGTAACTATCAGTAATCTTGCAGCCTGAAGGAGAAGGGTGGTAGTGTTAGTCAGTTACTGTTTTTAAAACAGCTAATTGGCTATTTGTCTTTTGTATTTTTTTCAGCCATTATTTGTATCAGCCTGACACTCTAGTGAGTTTGCAACCATTTAAAAAGTGGAGTCAAATTATCCATCTTCTTCAGCCAATCCCATCCCTTTTTCGAGTCTGATTGCCTTGTTATGATATATGTCCCTATTCTTTAGATTAGTTACTTTAAACTAGGTCAGCTATGGCAACTTTATAGTTAACCTATTCATCCTCACCCTTTTAACAACATTTCTTGTTGACCTCTTCTTAGTGCTTTGTCATTTCCTTGTCAGTGTTTTCCGTCCATATAATATTCCTTTCCCCCTGCCAGTCCTGCTTATTAGAACTATTTTTTAGCCCACTTACCTTCAGCCTTTCTAATTTTTGCCCCTTTCCATTATCCTGTGTTCTCCAATTAGTCACCCATTTGTTACTCTTACCTCTTCACTTCCTTCTTCTTCTATTATCTAATGACCTCTTCCCTCTCTTCCTTGCCTCCTCTGTATCCTCCCCTTTCCCCCATTCAGGATTCCTTTCCCTCCTTATTAGTTGATATTTTTGTTCATATTTTTGCTATTTACCCCCACTGGGCACTCTTCTTGATCTGCTCTATCCATCTTCTGTTAGCTTTGCCT
This sequence comes from Pseudocheirus occidentalis, assembly GCA_028646575.1. Classification (NCBI taxonomy): domain Eukaryota; kingdom Metazoa; phylum Chordata; class Mammalia; order Diprotodontia; family Pseudocheiridae; genus Pseudocheirus; species Pseudocheirus occidentalis. Next base: position 196,634,296 of record CM053593.1, on the reverse strand, counting down.
TCTCTACCTGACCAAGTCCCCCAAATTTTGCTCCCTAAGGGCCTGTAATGGGCCTTTTCTAAGAGTTGTTATATAATAGTTTCATCTGATTAGATAATCATGTTTACCTTTTACAGTATGCTGTCCTTCTCTATAGGAAGCAAGTAACATTTGCATTTTGTTTCAGGTGGTGAGAAAAGGGGTAAGAACATGAAGGTACAGAAGAAAATTTCTGATGCCACAGAAACATACAGAGAAATATCCACAAAAATTCAAAAGGATATTCCACAAAATCAAGAGTTTAGCAACATCCATGAACAAGAAGGCTGGTTAGATAGGCAACAGGGAAAGCTCACAGGGATGATACTGGGGAAGCCCCCTTCCCAGGAGAGAAGTTTTAGAGAAATTATAGATATCCACAAAAAAAACCCTACAGGAGAGAGACCACATAAATGTGATGAATGTGGAAAAAGCTTCATTCAGAGTGCACACCTTATTCAACATCAGCGAATACACACTGGGGAGAAACCCTTTAAATGTGATGAATGTGGAAAAAGTTATAATCAACGTGTACACCTTACTCAGCATCAGAGAGTCCACACAGGGGAAAAACCCTATCAGTGTCCCTTGTGTGGGAAAGCTTTCCGGGTTAGGTCCCATCTTGTTCAACATCAGAGTGTTCATACTGGAGAAAAACCCTTTCAGTGTAGTGAATGTGGGAAAAGCTTTGGCCGACGCTCACACCTAGCTGGACATCTAAGACTCCATTATCGGGAGAAACCAAACCAGTGTCATGAATGTGGAGAAAATTTCCATCAATATAGCAGCCTAATTGAGCATCAAATGATTCACAGAGACCAGAGTCCTCAGGAAGATGGCACTTGTGAGAAAGCATATGGTTGGAATTTATCATTGATTGAAAATAAGGAGGTACTTATGGAGGAGAAACCCTATAAATGTGATATATGTGGCAAAACTTTTTGTTATAGTTCACACCTTGTTCAGCATCATAGAATACACACTGGAGAGAAACCCTATGAATGTGATATATGTGGGAAAAACTTTGGCCAGCGTTCTCACCTAACTCAACACCAGAAAAGCCACTCCTGCAAGAAACCTCATCAGTGTAATGAATGTGGGAGAGCCTTTGCATTAAAGTCACATCTTAACCAACATCAGAGAATACACACTGGTGAGAAACCCTTTCAGTGCAAGCAGTGTGGAATGAGTTTTAGTAGGAGTTGCAGCCTCATAAAACATTTGAAAAGCCATGAGAGGACAGACCCCATAAGCAACTTTAGCACATAACTTCAGTTTGGAGAATAATTTTTATTCAACTTTAGAGAACTTCACCCATAGAAAACTCTTATTAGTGTAATGAATGTAGTAACAACCTTTAGTTACAATTCAAACTTTACTTTTATTTACATTTTCTATTTATTGTTTGGAGGATCTACATTGAAGAACAGCATTCATTGTTAAGATTGGGAAATACTTCACTTAGGTTCACCCAAAAGAAGAAAGCCTGAAAGAATATAATGGATGAGTGAGAAAGTATTTGAATGATGATGAACTTTAGAGAGTAGACACTGGGAAGAATGATCTTGAATACAATAGACTAAGTCTATTCATTGGTAGTGCCTGCTTTAATTCACATCAAGGATTCCATATAGGTCAAGAGCCCTATGAATCAAACAGTTAAACAAGTCTTATGTAGGTTCTCAGATAAAATCCCCATCACTGAGCTCCTTCAGAAGAGATCTCCTTTTAACATATGAAGGGCTCTAGTTGGGTCCTAATTTGAACATTAAACACTTTAAAAAGAAGTTGGCTTAGGGTGTCTGTATTTGGGGACTTGGGAGCCCAAAAGGCTGGTAAAGCATCTCAAGCACTTTATTTCACGACTTCTTCATGAGACCCAGTCCACTTTTTATTGTTCAGGTTAGAATGGATGTAAGTAAAGAGACATACTAAGTCATCTAGGGCCTGACTAGATATTTAGCCTAGGTTTAAGCAGTTGAGGACAGAGGGAAATGGCATAGTGTGGCTAAATGGTCTAAAGTGCTAGATTAAGGCCCAAGTTTCTTTTGAGGTATGAGTCTGAATCCCATCATTAGGAATGGACTAATAAATTATTTTTTTTCCAGATTGTGTTTTTACATGGGAGGGAGGGGTGGCAATTCTGTCTTTAGTACACAGGTTTTGATTATCTGGAAGGGAGCATTAAGAGGAAAGGATCTTTTAGAAGAGTCATTATGATACAATGTAGGAATTCTTTTTTTTTTTTACATGGACTTTTTTGGTAGTCTGAGGGAGCCTGTGAATCCCCTTCTCAGAATAAATGTTTCAGATCATTGGAAATAGTAAATATTAGAGGTTAATGAAATGAAGATAATGCTTTTTCCATACAACTTCAAAAACCACCTGAAATTTATCCATGGACTCTCATATAGCAGAATATGGAATCCAAAATCTTAGTTTTGAATTGGCTTTGCTACTTAACTGTTTAATCTTTGAGTCTTTGGTTCCCTCGTTAGTAAGATAAAGTTTTATTTTCTTAACCAAATCCTAAAATTTCATATGCAGTGTCCCCTATTTCTGCCATCTGAGAACAGATAGAAAAAGTCTTAATTCCTTTGTCACAGGCCAGCCTTTCAAATACTTAAAGACAGTTGTTATTTCTCCCCATGAACTTCTCTAAACAGAATATCCTCAGTTTCCTTAACTAAACATCCTCTATTTCTTTAACTACTTCTCATGTGGTGTAGATTCATTGCCCTTCACCTTTGTGGTTGTACTGATCTAAACATCTTCAGTGTCATTTCTTATATCATTTCTAAACTTGGTGTTTAGAGCTCCAGATGTGGATTGAGAACTGAACACAGTGCTTCAGATGTGGATTGAGTAGAGCAGGATACAATGGGACTATAACCTCATTCATAGAAACTATGATATAAAAACTCTTGATACAGCCCACTATTACATTCACCATTTTTGGTTGCCGTATCACATTGTTGACTCAAACTTGCAATCTACTAAAATTCCTAGGTCTTTTTATTTTTCACACAAACTGCTATCTAATCATATGAAGTCATGTTTGAAAATAAGGGAAAGACTTTACATTCATTTCTATTAGGTTCTGAATTAACTTTCTTCCAGACCGTCATGACAGTCCTTGGTGATTTGTGTTGGAAAAAGATGGCACCAAAATCAGAAGAAATCTTAGGGAACTGGGAGTATTTCCAGAGCTACTATTTATTGAAGATAGAGGATTCTGAGAACAAAGAAAATCAGAATCTGAAGTGAGTAACTTACAATATGGAATCTAAAATAGGTTTTAAAGTTCTGAACCACAGCTTAAAATAAGGGCCATAGGTAGAGTATATCTCATATAATGAGTGAGAACATGCTTTTCTAGAATCTTATAATTTGATCAAGAAGCCTTTAACCTGAAAAGAAGAGGTTGGAAGAAAACTACATATACACCTACATATAAGTTTATACACAAACATTTATGAGTAAGAAAATGTGACATTGCAACCAAAAAAGGCATATAAGGCATGTTCTCTAAGCTACCTTTGGAGAAATACAGCTTCTATGAATGAGAAAGTTGTATTTTGCCCTATTCCACACCTGGACTTATATGCCCATGTAAATATATATTAAACTAGATACCATAAACAAGACACAAAATCCAAGAAAGGAACTAGTGATAAAATCTATGTTTTAAATGTCTGCAAATTCACAAAGTATAAGTGGAATACAAAGCTGAATGATAGGCACATTTGACCTCATGTCACTGAGAATTCATGGGACAGGTCTCAGAAACAGAGTACGTCTGCAGGGATAAATCTTATTCAAAAGGTCTAGCATAGATAAAAGGCAGAATAAGTAGCCTTGCATCTTAAGAAAATACATTCACAGTAGTGAGAGAAAAATATAATGGAAAGCATTTGAAGATCAGTAGGAGAATTGGTGATTATTGTGGAAGTATCTTATAGAATACCTGCTAAGGAAATAAGTATGAGTGGATATAGGGTTACAGGGATAAAATGAAAATAATGATGATGGAAACAAGCTATTTGTCCATCTGTTTGGGCTCTGCTAAAAGAATAGCCACCAAAGTTTGTGACTTAATCATTTTTATCTTCCAGAAGGTGAAGAAGGTAACAACAGAAGCTACTGTTCTGGACATAATTTTGACAAAAAAACTATTTCCTAAATATATATGTTGACAGTAACCTTGAAGGCAAGGGACATCATAGTTCATGATAGGGGAGAAGAAATTTGATAAGCATTCTAAATTTTAAGAGAGCATGTTTCAAAGAGTTTGGAGAAAGTTTACCTAGGGTCCAGAATAGAACAGTAAAGATAGTACTAGGTATGGAATCAGGGGACCTATCTTTGGAATTCTGACTTTGCTGTTTGTATGACCCTGGATAAATCACAGATTCTCTGAACCTTAATTTTTCATCTATAAAATGAAGAGTTGGACTAGGTGGCTTCTAAAATCCCTTCCAGTTCTATCAATTATATCCTGACAGAATCTATGATCTAGTTGCCTAATATGAAGCAAGAGGAATTTGGCCCAAGAACTTTCAAGAGTGAAATTCTAAAAATGGGCAGAACTTATTTCAGTGAAAGGAAGAGGGAATTGTTTAAAAGACACTAAGGAGACTGAACAGACCAATTCAGATTTTTAAAAGTGAAAATGGAAATGTGGGCAGGTAATAGGGAATACAAAAGAGTAGCACAATCCATCCTTACAAGAATGCTAATAGAGAGTGACAAACTCCAGAATGAGCTGAGCCTGGGTAACAAATGCTGCCAACAACAAATTTTGTTTTCCTGACAAAATCTAGAATATGCCATTAAAAGAATGATTTTTGAGTATTTCACAAAAGAAGTAGTGATCACTGAAAGCCAGCATGAGTTTTGTTTTTTTAAATCAAGTAACCATGACAAACCTTTCTGTTTTGACTTTTACCACTAGTTTGGTTGAAAAATGCTTAAAGCTCTTGTATACTTAGATTTCAGCATAGCATTTGACAGTTTCGAACCATAACTTAAGTATCTTGAGGATCCATCATCAATATTTTCCTCAATTCAGATCAGTCGAATTTGTAGCTGACCATGAAGCTGTAAGTATAGCTAATATATAGAATATCAGAATCAAGATTTTAAAATCTTTACAGACTAGAATGTTGGGTCATATAGAAAGATGTTATTTAAAATATTAAAAACTAAAAGATAAAAGTTCTGTGCTCAGGTTCATAAATGCAAGATGATGCACCACTAGCTCTAAAATTTTATTGAAAAGTTTTTTTGGGGGGTGGGGTGGGGTTGGTGGCCTATAGTGTAACACGATGACCAAAAATATTGATGATATTGTAGGCAAGTATTAAGAGATCCATAGTGTTCAGAATGTGTAATCCTGTGATATGTCTTGGTCAGAATGAATTGTGTGCTGTATTTTGTTCTGGATGCCACAGTTTAGGAAAGTTTTAGCCATGTTGCTTATTCTCCAGAAGATGATCAGGATGGTGAGAGGAGTAGAGACTGTGTCATACAAAGATATGTTGATAGAATTGAAATGTTTGACTTAAAGAAGAGAAAACTTGATAGGGCATTATGGCCACCTACAGGGCTATTAGAAAAGATGATTAAACTTGTTCTGCATGACCAAAAAAGCCCCAAACTAGGAGCAAATAGGTGGAAGTTGTAGGAAGGCAGATTTGTACTTCTAAAGAAAAGCTTTCGGACAATTAGAATTATCCAAAAGTGTAGGATTGCCTTAGTATAGCAATTTATTCTCTAGAGGTCTTGAGAAGAGGCTAGATGACCTCTTGGTCAAGAGAATTCTTGGTCAGAGGTCAAACTAGATGACCTGTGAAGTCTTTTCTAGCTCACAAATTTTGTGAAAGAACTTTATTTTATGAAAGAACTTTGAACAATACAGAGATAGATTTTTCTCAGTCCTGATTGACTAGTTGACAAAGCACCTATTATGTACCCAACATTGGGGACACAAAGGAAACAAACCTCCTTTCAAGGAGATCAAAGTCTAATGGGGAAGACACAACTATGTACAAATGATACATACAGAATAAATCAGAGGTGATCTCAAAAGAAGTGCACCAAGATTGAAGAGAACTCAAAAAGACTTTTTAGAACAGGAGGTGAGACTTCAATTGGGATTTCAGGGAAGCCAGTACGTGGAAATGAAGAGAGAATTCTTGGTATTGAGGCAGTCATAGAAAATGCCTGGAGTTGAGAGATGGGGCATCTTGTTTGAGGAATAGCAAGGAGGCAAGTATCACTGGATTGTGGAGAATGGAACGACTAAGAAGACTAGGTGGGGGAGGGGAGAAGAGCGCAAGTAATGAATGATCCTGGAGGCAATAGGGAGTCACTGAAGTTTATTGAGTACAGGAATGACATGGTCAAATCTGCATTTTAGGAAGGTCAGTTGACAACTAAGTGGAGAATGGATTATTGGACAACATATAGGGTATTGCAGTAGTCCAGGGATGAAGATAGGAGCCTGCACTGAAGTTTCAGTGTCAACAGAGAGGGGATATGTATATATGAGATGTTATGAAGATAGAAATTACAGAACTTGACCACTGATTGGATATGTGGGAATAGGGTGGGTAACTGAGACTGAAGAGTCAAAGATGACACATGGATACTGTGTCTAGGTGACTGGGAGGCTGGTGATATCCTTGATAGCAATAAGGTAATTATAAGAAAAGGGTTGGGAGTGAGGGGATGATAATGAGTTCAGTTTTGAACATGTTGAGTTTGAGTTGTCTATGGGACATCCATTTTGAGAGGCCTAAAAGGCAGTTGGAGATGTAAGACTGGAGGTCTCAATGATTCTGTCAGCTCTTCCTTCCCTATATACTACATTGAGGATTTATCTATGTTTATGTAAGACTAAGAACAGCATAGAGGAAGCTAAGTTCCCTAAAGATTTCTGTCCTTGGGAAAGACTGGAGTCCTGGAAATGAAGGAATGGTTTTTTAGCATTGTGTCAAAAGCACTGATCTTTGAGTCCTATGGCCTGAGTTGAAGTCCTAGCCCTGATCCTTATTGTGACCTTGGGGACATTTTTTTAAAACTCTGTGAGCCCCAGTTTTCTCATTTACAAATTCAGTATGATACTGGTTTCATTATATTCCTCAAAGAATTGTGAAAATATAATTTTGTAATATTAGAAAGTAACAGGTTGCTTTTATGTAGTTTATGTCTGTCAGGATTTCTATGCAGGAATTGGCCTTCAAATCTGTAGAAGCGCCTTAGCCAAAGAACTGCAGAAAGAAATTTTCCCTTTGCATTTGTCTTTGTCATTGTTTCACGAAATTCTGATCCATCATCACTTCCAGGAGTGCCCAGCCACCTCTTTTTATTTTTTACCTCTTCTCCAAGAATCCTGCAGTTTTTATTTATTGGGTAGTATGAACTAGCTGTTTTAATCAAGTTCCAGGGCTCTTTAAGGCCTTAAGAATCTCAGGAAGCTAGTTTGGTTCAAGGGTGGAATTTAAAATGGCATTTTGTTGAATTAATTTGTTAACTATTTGCTTTCTTCAGCCACTCTTTCATCTACCTGCCAACTTCCTCTCATTTGAGTCCCCATTTCCACTTATTTATGTAATTTGTTCATACAACGAACTGTCTTCCCACATACTAATTGAGTATTGGAATGTGCTGTATAACTATTTGTGTATTTTGCAGACATACTTCAATTTATGAAATAGATATACCCTTGAGAAGTTAATTGAAGATATTCTATTTACCCACGGAAAATAAGAGATGTGCTTTTATGGAAACAAGACTGGCTACAGTGTGTCATTAAGTTATACTTGAAAATTTAAAATTTAATCTGGAAATGGGAAACATTTTTCTGATAAAATGTTTAGTATACTCAAAATAGGTTTCAACACAATATAGAGTTCCTAGGGTTAGAGTTAAATGAGTTTAAAAGTTGAAGTGAGGTTTCCCATAGCTTAGCTGAAGAGAACATACTATTGCTTCTTTCAAATTTTGTTCCCTCGTGTTAAAACAAAGCAATCAGAAAAAAACAAAACAGGACAACATGAAAGTCTCCAGTTATTCAGACTACCTTTTAGGACTTTTAATTTAGCAAAACTTTTTGCTTTTGGAATGGGTGAAAGTAAAAGATTTCTTAAAAGCAAAGGCAGATTCAACATGCATTAGTTCATACACAAAATCAGGAGAATGTGTAGTAATATAATGTCAATATAACATGTAAATACATGTATGATGTATAGTAAATGTGAAGTACTCAGGGAAGCATACTCAAAGTCCACAGCTAAAGACTATCAGATTCTGTAAGATGAATTGTTATTAAACATTACAAAACATAGCTCCCTGTAAATGAGTATATAATGAGGTTCAGGTTAACAAAGTATACCTGTATATCTGAGTATATTTGAAGCATGTAAGTGTATTTTTAAAAAAATGTGTGTATATTTGCTTTATGTGTCAGTATTTCTATCTCTGTGGACATGTATCTCTGGGGATTTATAATTTTGTGACCCTTGAAGCATGTTATTTAATCTCCATGTTAATCTGTGAAAAAAAAATATCTACCTTTTCTACCTTACTTCTTTTCAACATAGTGATATTTAGAAGATAGAATAGTAAAGAAGCACTTTGAAAAAGTTAAGCATTATATGATAAAAAAGGGAGAAGTCAAAAGCCCTAGATACTTTGTCATTTTGAGAAGGAATGAAAAACTTTCAACGCATTTTTTTGTAACTGGATGGAAATAGCTGCAAAATGATTTATTTGAGAAGATGGCATAATATGAATGTGTGTACCTTTTAATCATTCAATTTTCATCTTTCAGAGGGTTCAAAGAGAAGTAATGAAAAAGAGCACAAAAGCACTAACTCTGGACTCAGAGGACCTAGGATCAGGTTCTACATCTGATGCTTACTACTTGTGACATTTATTGGATAAGTTACTTAATTTCTCTGGGCCTCAATTTTCTCATCATTAAAATGAAGGGATTCTACTAGATGTCTTCTGAGATCCCTTCCAGGTCTACACTTATAATCCTATGATTTACTTTTGCCCCTCCTCACTAACTATTGTATCGTGTTTATGTATTTTTCATTATCTCTGTTTTCTATGCAGCCTCAGCCCACTTATGAAAGGGGGGAAGGGAGACAGCGGCCTTTCTGCACAATCTTTTGTATTAACATGGCAGGAAGACCATACTGTGTAAATGAGAGTATCATACTTGATTTAATTGTTTAGACAAACATACCAAACATACCCAAATGAATCTTATCTTGAATCTTCTCTATGAATCTTAGTGATGCCGCTTGCTGTTGCTTAATACATTTTGTACCCTAGTGGAAGTTGCCTTCAAAACTAGTTTAGAAGTCATACATGTAAAGAATTTAGTCTTACTACTTTATAACCATACCACCTTACTAAAAACTTAGGACCATTCACAATAGCAATTGAACTGAAGAGTTTCTGAGTTTGAATAAGTTGAAAATAAGAACTGATCAGTTTCTTTTATCCATTTTATTTACTTGGGGGCAAATATCTCTACCATATTATAAGGTAACACTATGAGTTAAAGAGAGGAAGAAAAAAAATCCATGCACAAGATTTATATGTCTAAAAGAGATGTATTAAAGGACATTTTCAGCTGACTAAAGATGGGGATAGGGTGTTGTGGGACTCCAAACTGCATCTGGATAAGGGTGGTGATATGACAGTTCTCCAGGTTGGGGTACTGACATGGCAACTTCAATGATGACACCTCAGCTTTTCTTTTTGGTATAGAAGTCTCAGGTGAAAGCAATCTGCTCCTGACTAGTTTCAGGAACAGGAAAAAAAAAAGTGTTGATGTGGTCAGTTACCCTATACCACTTATCTTGGTCTGGGCTACCTGTTTCACTACATTAATGGGATTAGGAATGGTAGCATCAAGAGGCATGATGATTTTGTTTGGTTCTGTTGTCCGCTGGAGGCTGACAGATGCCATCTACCTTTCTCATGGTCCTATAGGTTTCTGCCTGGGGACTATTGGTACCTGCCCCCATTAACATGTCCATTTTAACTTGTACTGTTCCCAGATCTACTAATTGCCCTGTGCTTTAATTGCTTGATTCTTAAAAACCAAGAGCTTTGTCATTGGTTGCTGTTAGGCCAATGTATGTGCAGTTTTCTTGTGCTAGATAATTCAAATTCTCCTCTTCATTATCCGCATTAGCATCTTCCAGAATCCAGTGAACTAACTGTAACACATAGGTAGGGCCTCTGTACCATTTAGAGGACTCTCTCACCTCATTAGAAGGACCCTGGCCATGGGGTGCTACTTAGTGTATTTGGCCATCTACCCCAACTTCCATGTCTGTGTGTTATCTTTAAACATAGGTTGTGGTGGAAATATATCACTTATTAAAAACATTAGTAATATTTAAGGACTTTTACATGAAACAAAACATAATTTAGTCTTTACAATAACTGTGTAATAGAACCCTAATTAATCATTAATCCTAATTATTCTTCCTTATATTGGACATTAGCCAGTGTTTTGGCATATGGACATACGATTTTTAAAAGGCTAAAGTTTATACAAGCAAAAGACAATTGAGTAATAATGTACTCTATTAGGCTCAAGGCTTCTATTTTATTGAATTGTCATTAGCCTAGATCCAATCCATTCTAGTTTAGAAAGAGAAATGTCCAAACTAGTATAGTCCTGCCATACCTTCTAATAGGACTTGGACCTAAGAAGAGTTCAGGGAACAGAATCTCTTGGGCAGGGAAATATGTTAACATACAGTTTGGGGTTAACATTCCACAATAGTTATTCAGTTTCTTCCTGGACCACTTCCCCTTAAAAGTTCCTTCCAGTGGTCTGTATCTTAACTTTGGATTACAAAAGAGAAGACATTGTCCCCAGGTTAAGTGTAATGCTGACTATTGTTGGTGTGTGAGAAGACAATGATCCTATGTAGACAAAGAGTTGCTCTATCTCAAGGGTAGGTCCTAGTTTTTATGCTTTCTGTTTTCCTAAAGGGAAATGCCTAGAAAGGGTTTTAGGCCAAAGAAGATGTTTCTTAATATTTGTAGAGAAATACACACACACACACACACACACATATTTTAAGACATGCCTCCGAACCTCTTTTCCTCATGGGGGAGCAATAGTAAATTGTCATCGTATTTATATATAGGGGCATATGGTTGCCTTGGAAAGTGTTTTCTTATCCTCTCTATTCTGTGGCAAATGTAAATTTGTTTCAGCTTTAAAACACTATGCCTGGCAGGGTGTAGATGATAGGGATGATAAGAATGAAGAAGTAATGGGTAGGAGGTAGAAATAGAGAGGACAAGGAGAAAAACAATGCAGTTTCATTTTGTGCTGGTTTTCCTAAGTGTCTCTGACAACTAAGGTATATTTGTATGTGTATTTAAAGCTCTGCTCTCAAGATGGTGACTGCCAGAAACTAATTCTCTGCTGAAAAAGTATTTCAGGATCCCCCACAAAAAATAGTGCTTGATCAAAGTTGTTGAATCAGGCCTCCATCTTGTTCATTAGTCTTATCCTGATTTTAAAATCTCCCTTGTAAAACTTAAAAACTCACCATTTTATTTGTAAAAATAGATTCATTTTGATCTCAAAACAATGTCAGCCTTAACAGTGTATCTATTTAGTTTTCTGAGGCATGGTTGCTATAATAATTTTCTTTTTGCAATGCCTTTGAAGTCACACATTCTGTGGATAAGTTTGACTGTCTTTATCTGGGAACTCTCCAAAACACAGTAACATTCCTAAGAAAACTCGTGGAAAAGCAACAATATTAAATAATGAAATTACATGACTCCTGTACCTGTTTTGTAAATTTCCTGTATTTAATTTGCAAATTAGCCTCTTTAACATCAGGGGCCCAAACATAGAAAATCTGTAGCTCTTCTCAATTCTTCAAAGCTACAGTAGACTTGTCCCTTCTGAGTTTGCATAGTTTCTTAAAATAAGGAAACAAAACATTTTTCCCCAAAATAATTCATATAGAGAAAATCTAAGAAGATTATTTTTTTACAATCCTTGTCTGTATGAGACCTTTAACCCTAGGGAAAGAGGCACAGCCAAGGTATCTTTCTTTGTTGTCTGAAACATGAGAATCATCACTCATCCCAAGGAACAAGGTAATCTCACTACTGGAATCTGAAGAGAGGAAGAGGTCAAAAGCACCAGGACCAAATACAGAATGAGCTGCTATATAGAAGGGTAGGAGGAGACAGTGATAGAGATACATTGGAATTAGGCAACATTTCAGGATAGGCCTAGAGTCAGGTAGAAAACTCAGGGATGATGTCAATGCTTGATCATATCCCAAAGTCTCTCTGGGGTCCAGTCAAGGGCTACATGACTGCCATCACCTGGTATCTAGAGCCCCCTGAATGGGGAAGATCATGAACCTTAGGAACAGACAGGCATGAAGGAAGAAAAAAAGAAACCCTAAGTGATAACCACCCTTGGTCTTTTTACTTCTTCCCTCTGACCAAGGATCTCCTTATCTCAAACCTATTTGTTTAATAGGTGCTCCAGAGACAGTTTAATACAGATTGTAAGAATAATAATAACTTTATATGGTATTTTAACATTTATAAAAATTTTTACATATATTTCATTTGGTTCTTATGCCTACTTTGGAGATATTACCCTAGGGATCTACCCAAGTTAATGCAGGTCAACAAACATTTATTAATCACCTACTGTGTTTCAGGTATTGTGCTAAGCACTAGCTATAGAAAGAAAAGCCAAAATAAAAGCAAACAACCCCTCATCTCAAGGAGCTTACAGTCTTAAGGGGAGAGAATTTGATTAATGACTGAGTGTGTGCAAGCTATCCCACTCAGTCCATTATATCTACTATTGAACCTAGACCATGGTTTAATTTCGCATCTTATTCAACTATCCACCCAGTGGATAGAAAAGACCTTTTCTCTACCACCTCTTCCATTCCCACTGTTTTCCACTTTCTTGGAATAAAACTCTCTTCCTTGGTCACTTCTCCCTATATGTGTTATATTTTTTATTATTATAAATCACCAACAAACACATTTCCACATAGAGTAGAAAATAAGAATGGATCTCTTAAATTTTTTTTTATAATTTTTCCCCAATTACATTCTAAAACAATTTTTTTAACATTTTAAAAACTTTTGAGTTCCAAATTCTATCTCTCCCTTTCTCCCTCCCCTGTACCACCCTGAGAGGGTAAGCAATCTTACATAGAATATATATGTGTATTCATGTGAAAAATGTTCATATTTATCATTTTGTATAAGCAGATTAAAACAAAAAGCAAAGTAAAAATAGCATGCTTTGGAAGTATTCAGACAATATCAGTTATTTCTCTGGAGGTAAATAGTGTATTTCTGAGTCCTTAAAAATAACTAAGTCAATCACAGTTCTTCATTGTACTTTGTACAATGTTCTCCTGGTTCTGCTTGCTTCACTTTTTACCAATTCGTGTGAGTCCAGTTTTTAAAAAAATATATCCTGCTCATTATTTCTTATATCACAATATTATTCCATCACAATCATACACCACAGCTTGTTCAGCCATTCCCCAATTGATGGGCATACCCTCAATTTCCAGTTCTTTGCCACCATAAAAAGAAGTGCTATAAATATTTTTTGGTACAAATAAGTCCCTTTCCCTTTTAAAAAAAAATCTCTTTGGGATAGAGACCTAGCAGTGGTATTGCTGGAGTATGTGTGATTTTATAGTCCATTGGGCATAGTTCCAAATTGCTCTCAGGAATGGTTGGATCATGTCGTAACTTAAAAGCATATATTACATGGTAGCTCCAGCATTCCCCTGCTTGTCTGAGGCAGCTAAATGGTGCAGTGGATAGAGTGCTAAGCCTGGAGACAGGAAGACCTTAATTCAAATGCAGCTTAGATACTAGCTGAGTAAGCCTCCAAAAGTCACTTAACCTCTGTCTGTTTCAGTTTCCTCACTTGTTAAAAAAAAAAAATCTATGAAATAACACCTACCTCCCAGGACTGTTATGAAGATAAAATGAGATCATATTTTTCAAGTGATTTGCAAATCTTAAAGTACTAGCTAATGTTTCTCTTTTTCTTTCTGGATTTCCTTCTGCTTTTTTTATGTAATTTTTTTTTCACCGATGCTCTTTTCTTTAACATCATCATTATTTACCCTCCCCATTTTCCCTCATAAGCATCTCCAGAAAAAATAAGATTATGTACCAGGTGAATTTATATTCAGTGTAACACAAATCTATAGGATATCATTGTGTGAAAATATGTCTGTTTCTGCCAAGAGATTTGAAGTGTGAATCATCACTAGTCTTCTGGATTTAGTCACCAATACTATTTAATTGTAGACATGCTAGCTGTAGGAATAGAGATAGGGATTAGACTTGTGATTTTATTGTTATATGAAGACACTTTCTCTACCAAGGCAGGTCAGAATCTTCTTTGCAATGTATAAACTTGGTGAATTCCCTAGAGCACAGAGAGTTTAAGTGACAGATTGTGGCAGAAGGCAAGATTTCAATCCAGCTTTTCCTGGCTTGGAGCCCACCTCCGTGGTCTGATGCCTTCTAGGGAATTCACCTATCAATTTTTTTTAAAAATGAAGTTGATTTATTCTTTTATTCTCCCCCCTCTCCAAAAAGTTCTACAGGGGCTTTCGTGAGTTTTTTTTTTCACTCTCTTAGAGTGGGGTCTAGGTGTATAAAGTATAAGGGAGGGCAGTTGTGACTAGACAGCCAACACCTCCAATGTGGTTGAAGTTCAAGAAATTGCATGGTTTTTGTATTTTTGAAGGACTGGATATTAAATAGAAAAGGATCTCACTCTCACAGTGTACTATTAGGGAACTTGAGGGCTTAGGCTGATGTGGGGGAAGTCTGGCTCAGTTCCATCTGATAAATATTGGGTGAATATAGTGGTTTTACTAGGTCTCAGGAAAGAATGTAGTCCAGATTGGGGTTGGATGAGTGCATGGGATAGGATTTCAAGGTTGTCTAGTTATTCTCTGAAGAGATACCCCTGCAGAACTATCCCAGCCATTGCCCTGACAATCATTCACCATCATCTCCTTAGCTATACAATAAAGTCCTATGAATGTGTCCCATCTGCCATTTCTTCCAAGTAAGTGACCATCTAGGAAGGTATGTGCTATACTTTGGCCTCCTTATCAGTGTTTTTCATACATCTCTCTATCAAAATAGGGTCAAGTTCACTCCATCCTGAAAAGCTCATTTGCTTAATTGAAATTCTGATATGCTATTCCCTGGAGTAATAGATAAGTAGGTAGGTAGGTAGGGGGAGAGAGAGAGAGAGAGAGAGAGAGAAAGAGAGAGAAAGAACACATCTATTAAGCACTTATTTTATACCAGACTCAGTGCTAAATGCAAGTGATACAAATACAAAAACAAGAAAATAAGACAGTGAGTACAGAGACTTCAGGGTCATGTGACCAACATGGAGAACTAGACACTTTTTCAAAAAGTCTTCCTCTCAAACTTCTCCAAAATAATAATTATGTACAAAAGATAAAACAATTTCAGCTGTCTTCCATGTTCTAAGACACTATGAAACCTAATAAGGTATGGTGAAGGCTGTCCCTAACATGTAGCATGGGAGCTCCATTGTGTGGCTCAAAGGGAAGCAGAATATATCTCTAGCCTCTTATTCTCCCACCCTTCTCCAAGGGAGACTTTAATTCCTGTCAGGAGGGGAAGCAAGAGGTTGGGTTCAGAAGTTTAGCTATTTTGTTCTTATCAGAGTGAGATATAATTCTACTAGGCTAGAATTATATACATATAAATATATTTTAAAAATGTATATATTCATGTATATACATCTACATATATATCTATGTGCGTGTGTGTGCGCATATATACATATACATATATATGTGGCTGGTTGTCTTTCATTCTTGAAGAGGACCAAAATGACTATGCTCAAGTTAAGTTTCAATGTATCTGATTGTGGCTGATCGCCCGAATATGAGCTTGGAATGTTCTACCACAGGTCGGGCACAAATATTCTGTGTGAACATTTGGGGGTAGATTCTCTAAATTTGTACATCCTGCATTTCCTTTGACCTGTTTCAATTCTGCTTTGCTCATAGAGCACTGCACCTTCTCTGATATGGGCATGCCATGCTGAGCAGTCAGTCCTCTGCCAGTGCCTCCCATGTCACACAATTAATGCTAAAGTTCTTGAGAGTGTTCTTGTATTACTTCTTCTGACCATCATGTGAACCCTTTGCCCTGGTGTGAGTTCTCCGTAAAATAGTCTTTTTGGGAAGCACACTTTTTGCATTTAAATGTGGCCAGCCCACTGGAGTCATGCTCCCTGAAGCAGAATTTGAATGCTTGGCTGTTTAGTTCCAATAAGGAACTCAGTGTCTGGCACCTTATCCTACCTGATGATCTTCAGAATCTTCCTAAGACAGTTCAAAATAGAAGTGATCCAGTTTCCTGGCATGGTGCTAGTGGACTGTCCAGGTTTCACAGGCATACAACAATGAAGTCAACACAAAGGCTCTGTAGACCTTCAGTTTGGTAGTCAGTCTAATACCTCTTCTCTCCCACACCTTCCTTCAGAGCCTCCAAACACTGAGCTAGCTCTGGCATTGTGTGCATCCACTTCATTATCAATGTAAACATCCCTGGAAAGTACACTACTAACGTAAATGAACTTATTCACAGCGTTCAAAACTTATCCATTTGCTGTAATGGAGGGTGTGGTGCTGGCTGATGGAGCACCTTTTTTTTTTGTTTCATTTTGTTTTCTTGGTGTTAACTGTTAGGCCAAAATTAGTACAAGCAACAAAGAATCCATCCTTACTTTGTTGCATCTAAGTTTCAAAGGCTACATTGAGTGCACAACCATCTGCAACACTCCTTCCACTTTGGTCTTGACTTGCAGCATTTTCAAATTGAAGAATTTACTACCAAGGCAGTACTGCCCTCGATGCTGTGTTCATCATCATTGAAAGCATTTGACAACATGACTAAAAACATCATGCTAAAAAGCATGGGAGCAAGCATACAGCTTTGTTTCACTTCATTTATGAGTGGGAAAGTGTGAAAACATTGTCCATTATCTAGAACCCGGGCAAACATGCCATTGTAAAATTGATGTACAATGCTGATGAACTTCTCTTGGCAACCAGATTTTGACATAAATTTCCATAAGCCCTCATGATTAACAGTATCAAAGACCTTGGTCAGATCTACAAATGTCTACAGACCTCTGTTCTACTCCTGGCATTTCTGCTGGAGTTGTTGGGCAGCAAACATCATATCAGTTGTTTCTTGGCCCTTTCTAAAGAAGCCTCACTGGCTCTCAGGTAGATGACCATGTTCCAGGTGAGGAATCAGTCTATGAAAGGACTCTGGCAAGAATCTTACCAGCAATGACTAAGAGAGAGAACCCCCTGTGTTGTTACAGGACAATCAATTTCCTCTACCTTTATAGAAATGGTCAATGGATATATACATATATTTGTGTGTGTATGTGTTTGTATGTATACTCCTTTAAATACTATTAGTCTAGTGGATATGATTTTCAGGTTCAATATAAATTCTGATCATAATTTTTAATGAGGGGAAATCAGGACGCCTAGATTTGTATCAAAGGCTTGATCCCCTTTCTATAAAATATCCTTTCCTGGAATGAACACACATAGGGAGAAGCCAAGAAACCCATTTATCCAAATCAGAGTGAACAGAAATTACATATAAGCATACAAAGGAGAATATTTACTAATTTGTAGTAATAATATTATCTAATCAGAGTTCTTTTATTGGGAGTGAGGTAACTCAACCAAGAAAATCGCCTGAACTCTCTAGTGTAGCAAGTTGTGAATAAGAACATGATGGAAAGTGCCAGGTCCTCTCTTGTCAGTTTCTTCCTACTGTTTTCCTTCAATTACTTGAGGTGGGATTGGCAGCAACCATCTCTCTTGAAATTGGAAGCCAGGAGCAGCTGAAACCCAAGGACTTTTGAAGAGACCTTAAGCAACTCAAAGAACTCTGAGAAAACTCAAAGACTCAAAGAAAATTGAAGACTGAGAGAGAGAGTAATGCTTGTATCCTTCCTGCTCTCAACAACTTCTTACCCCTCATGCAGGGCATTCATTTCCACAAGAGAAAGTTCCATACCAGTGGATTTTGGGACTGGAATTACAGGGGAAGCAACTCAATGAACTAAAAGTAGAGAAGGCAGGCTAATACTTAATTCCTAATATGCTCACTCAGCACCACTTCCTAACAACACACTACACTCTAGAAGGAATATACAAGCTGATATGAATTAGGGGCAGAGCCAAGATGACAGCATAGAAGCAACAAGGTTCTGCAGCTCCTACATAGCCACCTCAAATACCCATAAAATATGATTCTAAACAAATTTTAGGGCTCCAAAACACAAAATTACAGAAAAACACATCTCCTGCTGAAGGAAGCTCAGCAGGAAGGGCACATCACAACATGCTGGGAGCCAAAACCAGCCCAACCTGAAACTGTGGGTTGGCCCCAGGGTGGCCAGGATGAGCTGCAGCTGGAGCCTTCAGGGGAGTGGATCAGTGGCAGCTGTGGCAGTTTCCAGAATTATTAACCCATAAGAGCCAAGGACAAAGTGAAAGGTCAGTGGAACTCAGCTAAATTTGGAGGAGAAAAACGGTCTGGTCAAACTGCCTCCAGGGCAAGGAAGCAGCAGAAGCAGTGGCCCTGCAGCTACCTCCCTGTGGCTGCTTCAGAGCTCCCAGCCTGCAGAGTGCAGGGGGGCTAAGCAATCGTTCAGAGGCTAAGTGTTCTTGCGTTGAGCATCCTGGATCCAGATCGTGGTGTTGGGTGGTAGTCCTGGGGTGCATTTTCAGTGAGCCAAAGTTGGTGGGGGCTGCAGTGGCCTCCCAATAGCTCTAGCAGCTGCAAAACCCCCAGTGATTTGGGACAGAGCTTTCCCCTCTGGAAGCAGAGTTCCACAGAGCTAAAAAAAATCAAGTAATTGAATGGCGGCACGAGCAGGCAAAAGAAGCAAAGTAAGAACAGCAACTGATCTTTAGATTCCTTCTTTGGGGAAAAAGAAGATCAAAACATGGAACGAGAGGAAGACAACACAGTCAACTCCCACATCAAAAGCTTCCAAGAAACATGAAGACTGCCTACAAACCATAACGCAGCTTAAGAAAGATTTTGAAAACCAAATAAGAGAAGTGAAGGAAAAATTGGGAAGAGAAATGAGAATGATGTGAGAAAATCATGAAAAGAGTGTCAACAACCTGACTGAAGAAAATAACACCTAAAAAAATAGATTAATGCAAATGTCAAAAGAGGCCCAAAAAGCCAATGAGGAGAAGAATGCCTTAAAAAGTTGAAT
>CM053593.1:196593299-196614388 GCA_028646575.1 Pseudocheirus occidentalis | reverse complement strand
GTCAAGGATTCAAGGGAATCAATGAAAAAAAATGTGAAGGAAGGTGGTCTAGCTGTACCAGAACTCAAACTGTATTATAAAGCAGTGATTATCAAAATAATCTGACACTGGCTAAGAAATGGAGTGGTGGATAAGTGGAATAGATTAGGTATACATTACATTATGGTAAATAACCACAGTAATCTACTATATGATAAATCTAAAGATGAAAACTTTAGGAACAAAATCTGATTATCTGACAAAAACTGCTGGGAAAACTAGAAAGCAGTATAGCAAACATTAGATAAAGACCAACATCTCACACTGTATATCACGATATGACCAAAATGGCACATGATTAATACATAAAAGGTGATACCATAAGCAAAACTGGACAGCATGAAATAGTTTATCAGACATATGGATAAGGGAAGAACTGAGGACCAAAGAAAATAGAGTGGGGATTACAAAATGTAAAATAATATTGATTATATAAAATTAAAAAGGTTTTGCACAAACAAAACCAATGCAACCAAAATTAAAAGGAAAGTAAAAAACTGGGGGGAAATTTTGGCAACAAGCATCTCTAAAGTCTTATCTCTCAAATATATAGAAAGCTGAGTCAAATTTATAAAAAAAAATAATAATAAACACACAAGTCATTCCCCAGTTAATAAATGGTTAAAGTATACAAAGAGGCAGTTTTCAGAAAAAGAAACCAAGGCTATCTATAGCCTTATGAAAAAATGCTCTAAATCACTACTGATCAGAGAAATACAAATAAAAACAACTCTGAGGTACCACCTTATACCTACCAGATTGGCTAATGTGACACAAAAGGAAAATGATAAATGTTGGAGTAGATGTGGGAAAACTGGGACATTAATGCATTGTTGGTAGAATTGTGAACTGATCCAACCATTCTGGACAGCAATTCTGAATTCTGCCCAAACTGCGCATACCCTTTGATCCAGCAGTACCACTCCTAGGTCTATATTCCAAAAACACTCAAAAAGTAAAAAAGGGTGTATTTGTACCAAAATATTTATAACAGCTATTTTGCAGTGGCAAAGGAAACTGAGAGCATGTCCATCAACTGAGGAGTGGCTAAATAAGCAGTGATATATGATTGTAATGGAATATTATTGCACTTTAAGAAATGACAAGCAAGATGACTTCAGAAAAAAAACAGGAAAGGCTTACATGAATTGATACAAAGTGAAGTGAGAAGAACCAGGAGAATGTTGTATACAGTAATAACAATACTGCATGATGAACTATGAATGACTTAGCTAATCTCAGCAATACAATGATCTAAGACAAGCCCAAAGGACTCATGATAAAGCATAGTATCTGCCTCCAGATAAAGAACTTACACTGTCTGAATATAAACTGAAGCATGCTATTTTTTACTCTCTTTCATTTTTTTTATTTGAGTCTTCTTCTACAAAACGATTAATATGGAAATGTTTTACAAGATTGCAAAAAACAAAAAAGACAAGATTTTCAGGTCACCTGAGGAACAAGGTAGAGGACTAGACATTTTCTCTGATCCCCATGACCTCTTAAAACTCTCCAAAAAAGAAACTATGGGGGCGGCTAGGTGGCGCAGTGAATAGAGCACCGGCACTGGTGGAGTCAGGAGTACCTGAGTTCAAATCCGGCCTTAGACACCTAACACACAAAAAACTAGCCATGTGACCTTGGGCAAGTCACTTAACCCCAACTGCCCTCCAAAAAGAAAAAAAAAAAACAACAAACTATGCACCAAAGATAATGCAACTTCATCTGTGTCCATGGTCTAGGACACCCAAAATCCAAAAGGTTAAAAAAAATTTTTTAAACCCATGAACTGATGCTCACTAACCCTGAATTCACTCAGCAACCCTGCCCTACTTCCCACACTCCAAGAGGGTACACTAATAGACCCAAAGATAACACATCTGCTTACAATAAAATCCATCTCTACTTCCTTGTCTCCTCTATCATAGGGGATAAAGAAAGTGAAGAGGAGAAAATCAGGGTAGAAGACTGAAATTACTAAAGATTTCAGAAAGAGGAAAATTCAAAGACCTTGAACAGATATTAACACAGAAAATATTAACAACACAAGGAAATATGCCTTCTCTAGATCTATTAAATGAGGTTAGGTACCTATGAATGAATACTGTAAAACAAAGGAAAATGATCCAACACTTGATAAGAAAGAGTACCCTATGGAATATGAGGAGAACATGAAAGTTGTTTCTAAGGGGTTTAAAAGATAAATGAGTATTATGAGAACAAAATTTATGGCCTTCCCAGAAAAAATACTGGGTAGAATAAAAAGACTGGAATCAAGAATGTCTAGTATCATCAAAGTTATAAAGGAGAGAAAAAACAGATCGAGAATGCAAATACACAGAAATAAAAAGCAATCTAGAAGAAGAAAAGCCAGAAAATAACATTAAAAGAAAATATGTTCACTACACAAGCAAAACATACTGAATTCAAAGACAGGATTCATAGGGAAATGGTAGAGAGGGGTGACATGGTCAGACCTGAACTTTAAGAAAATCACTTGGGGATTGAATAGAGGATGTATTGGAATGAGAAGAGACCAGAAGCAGGCAGACCCACCAGCAGGCTATTGCAATAATCCAGGCACAACATAATGATGGCAGTAACAGAAAACTGAAGGAGGCATCTTAGAGAAGGTGAAATTGACAGGGCACGGCAACAGATGGGATATGGAGGAAGATAGTGAGGAGTCAAAGACTACTGGTTGTAAGCCTGAGGGACTGGGAGATAGGGGCTGCCCTTTATAGTAACAGGGAAGGCAGGAGAAGGGTACAGAGAGAAGGAGAGTTTAGGGGAAAAGATAATGAGTTCTTGTTTTAGAAAAGATAATGAGTTCTTGTTTTAGAAATACTGAGTTTAGGGGCAGCTAGGTGGCACAGTGAATAGAGCACCTGAGTTCAAATCCAGCCTCAGACACTTAACACTTACTGGCTGTGTGACCTTGGGCAAGTCACTTACCCCTAACTGCCCTGCCTTCTCTGCTCAAAAAAAAAAAAAAGAAATATTTAGTTTAAGATGTTTACTAGACATCAAGTTTGAGGTGTATAAAAATAGTTGGGAGATACAATACTGGAAGTCAGCACAAAGGTTGGAGCAGGACAGGTAGATCTAAGAATCTTCAGTACAAAGATGGTATTTAAATTCACGGGAGCTGATAAGAGAACCAAATGAAATATTATAGAGGAGAAGAGAAGAGGACCCAGAACAGAACCCTGATAGACACCTATAGTGAGAAGGTGTAATCTGGAAGAGGATCCAATAAAGGAGACTGAGTACTGATCAGAACCGGGAAAGAGTAATGTCCCAAAAACCTAGAGAAAAGAGAGTAATAAGGAAAAAAGGGTGATTAACGGTATCAAAGACTACAGAGAAGTTAAGAAGAATGAAGACTGAAAAAAGGTTACTGGATTTGGCAACTAAGATAATTGGTGACTCAGGAGAGAACAGTTTTGGAGAAACGATAAAGTTGGAATGGTAAGATTATAAAAGGTTAAGAGGAAAGTAAGAGTAGAAAAAGTTAAGCCACTTGTTACAAATGGTCCTTTTGAGGAGTTTAGCTACAAAAGATAAGAGAAATAGGATGACAGAGAGGATGGAAAGATCAAGTGAGGGTTGGTTGGGTTTTTTTTTTCAGGTTTTTTTTTTTCAGACAGGAGAGACACAGGCAAGGTTGTAAGGCAATATGGAATGAGCCAGAAGATAGGGAGAGACTGAAAATAAGTGACAGAGTGAAGATAACAAAGGGGGCAAATCGTTAGAGGACATGGGATGGAATGGAATCACTTGAGCAGACAGAAGGGTAAGCCTTGGTAAGGAATAAGGCCTCCTTACCTTAAGGTAAGGAGACAGAGAGACAGACAATGTGAGACAGAGAGACAGACAATGTGAGATAGAGAGACAGACAATGTGAGACAGAGTGAAGGAGATGGTGGCAAAAGCATTTGACAGGAGATGAAGAGGGGAGATGAAAGAGCTGAGAGATCTCATGGAAAATTGCCTCTTTTTTTTTTTCCTGTAAAATGTCAAAGGATATGAACAAACAGTTCTCAAAAGAACTGAAAGCAAATTTCAACCATATGAAATAATCTCTCCAAATCACTAATAAGACTGATCAAAACAATCCTGAGATTTTCCATCACACTCAGCAAGTTTGCAAAGATAGCAAAATATGTGAATAGTCAGTGTTGAAGGGAAGACACTTGTGAATTGTTGGTAGAGTTGTGAATGCAGTTTGGAATCATGCAAATAACTAAAATATCCATATCCTTTGACCCAGAGATTCTACTTACTAGGCTTATATTCAAAGAATATCTTGATAAAAAGAAAGCTTCTATATATACCAGAATATTTATAGTAGCACTTTTTGCAATAGCAAAGAATTAGAGGGAAAAAAATAGATACCCATTGATTGAGAAAGAGCTAAACTAACTCTAGTTACATGAATGTAATGGAATATAACAATGATGAAACAACAAAAGTTATAAACACTGAGAAGCAAGGAAAGATTTACCTGATGTGATGCCAAGTAAAGTAGAACCAAGAAAACAATACACACAATGGCTACAAAAATGTAAATAGAAAGAACCACCATGAAACAATGAAAAGTAAATATTGCAAAATCACAAAGAACAATATAGCTCCCTGCAGACAACATAAAATACTTGTGAGTCTATCTGCCAAGATAAACCCAAGAACTATATGAACATAATTACAAAACACATTTCTTACAAATAAAGACAGATTTAAACAACTGGAGAAATAGCAATTGCTCATGAGAAGACCAAGCTAGTATAATAAAAATGAAAATACTACTTAAGTTAATGTACTTATTCAGTGCCACACCAAACTCCAAAAGAATTCTCTTATAGAGCTGGAAAAAACAATGACAAAATTCATCTGGAAGAAAAGGTCAAGAATATCAAGGCAATCAACAAAATGCGAAGGAAGGCAGCCTGGCAGTTCCATATTTCAAAATCTATTACATAGTGGTAATCATCAAGACAATCTGGTACTGGCTAAGAAATATGAGTGGCGGATCAGTGGAACAGATCAGATACACAATACACAGTAAATGACTATCATAATCTAGTGTTTGATAAATCCAAAGATTCAAGCTTTTAGGGTAAGAACTCAACAAAAAAGTGCTGGGAAAACTGGAAAGTGATTTGGCAGAAACTAAGCACGGATCATATACCATATGACCATAAGGTCAAAATGGATAAATGATTTAGATATAAAGGATGATTTTATAAGTTAGGGGAGCATAGAAAAATATACCTGTCAGATCTATGGATAAGTTTATAGAGATAGAAAGGATCACAGGAAGCAAACTAGGTAATCTGAATTACATTAAATTAAAAAGCTTTGGCACAAACAAAATTAATGCAGCCAAAATTAGAAGAAAAACAGGAAATTGGGATGGGGGAATTTACAGCAAGTTTCTTTGATAGAGGCCTCATTTCTAAAATATATAGGAAACTGAGCTAAATTTTTTAAAATATGAACCATTCCCTAGTTGATAAATGGTCACAGTTACAAACGGGCAGTTTTCAGAAGTAGAAATCAAAGCTATCAACAGTCACATGAAAAAAATGCTTTAAATCACTACTGATTAGAGAAATGCAAATTAAACCACTCTGAAGTACCACTTCATACCAATCAGACTGGTTAACACGACAGAAAAGAAAAATAACAAATGCTAGAGGGAATGTGGAAAAATAAAAATACTAACACAGTGATGGTAGACTTGTGAATTAGTCCAATGGAGAACAATTTGGACCTATATCCAAACACGTACAAAACTGTGCAGAAGATTTGGTGATGTCTTAGGGCTTGATGTAAGCAACACCATCAGCATCTGGAGGACATAACCATTTAAAGGGAGTCCAATTCCTCCTTGAAAGGATCTCAGTGCTGGATCTCTTCCATTACATTGGTGAATACTTTTGTTCACACACATCTCCCTGTTTAAATTCCTCCACTGAAGTCTAATTTCAGAAAGTCATTGAACACGGTTATTTCTGTTTTTATATCCTCAAAGGAATTCTAATGATCTTGAGGAGGATATTATGTTGGATTGTTTTTGGAAAACTGCCAAACACTTTCTGATGTTACCCTTCCCATAAAAGCAAAGACTTATCTTTTCAATACAAATGTTTTATTCTAGTATTACAAGACCTAGAACATCAACGCCACTGAAGATCTAAGGATGAGTCCTACACAGAAAGCAGCAAAAAAAACTGGTGAAGAACAGTATGAAGAAGAAGAGAAGGAAAGGGTGCCATGAAAAACAGAAAGAAAAGTTAATCTGGTGACATATCAAGAGACATGACAGGTCAATGGCCAGAGTACTCTACCAGTAACTCAAAATAGTAGGAAAAATCAAAGTAGGCCTCCAGCACAATGGTGAACAAGAACAGAAGGCAAGCACTAAAATCTAACAGCATAGACTAACATTGGATGGGCTGTAATCTCGACTACTCTTCAGAACTGATGAGATCACAAATTCATGTGAGTATTTATATATATACCCAGGTTAACAGAATAAGAAAAAGAGAATTTAAATAATGCAATCTCAGGGAAAAAAACTGAACATAAATTACCTACAAAGAAAAACCTCAGGACTAGATGACTTTACAAGTGAATTCTATTAAACATTAAAAAAACTCACCAATTTTACAAAAATATTTGCAAGGGAAATAGAGAAAGGTGACATCCTAACAAACTCCTACTATGAGGCAAATATGGTAATAACTCAAATAAGGAAGAGAGAGGATCACAGGAGATAAAAATGGACAATTTTGATTACATAAGATGAAAAGTTTCTGCTCTAACAAAAGCAATATATTTTGAATTAGAAGGAAAACATTTAACTGGGAAAAATACTTGCAGTAAATTTTTCTGATAAATGTCTGACAGCCAAGTTATATATGAGATGGATACAAATATTTAAGAATCAAAGTCTTTTTCAGATAATAGATAAAATGGTCACATGAAGAGACATTCTTCAAAAGAAAAGCAAGTTATTAAAATAACCATAAGAGAAAAATGCTCAATCACTAATAATGAGAAATGCAAATTAAAATCATTATACCTCACACCCATCAGATTGACAAAAATGACTAAATAGGAAAATTACAATTATTGGACAGCTAGTTAAGAAAAGGTACACTAATGCATGCAATTTAGAATTATACCCAAAGCCACTAAATCCCATCTTTTGACCCAGTGATGACACTACTAGTGATGCATACCGAAGAGGTCAAAGAAAGACAAAAAGAAAACTATACATATATTTTGTACAAATATATTTTTGCTACAGAAAAGAACTGGAAGCAAATTGAGAATGGTTGAATAAATTATGCTATTTAAGTGTAACAGAATATTACTATGTTGTAAGAAATAAAAGCACAGTCTCAGAGAAATCTCAGAAGAATTCTATGAATTGTTATAGACTAAAGTGAGAAAAAGGAAGAGAACTATTTATGTGATAACTACAACAATCTGGACTCCAGAAAACTGATAAAGAAGCATGTTTCTCACCTCTTATTGCATAATGAGACAGACATTTCAAGACACATTCAACACAAATGTTTTTCTTGATTAAATTTATGTATTAGAAGGGTTTTTTAAATGTGTGGAGCACAGTAAGAAACAGCAATCATGATGTCAAAAAAAAGAGCAACAATGAAGCATTTTAAAAATACACAAAAGAACAATAAAGGAAGTTTACAAGGTCAAATAGATAAGCAGAATAATGGTGGTACTACTACATGTTTAATACATGCTTTTAAAATCACTTTGTAACAGATTCATGATTTCTTATCCAATCTTTTACTGTCCTTCTTTGTGTATGGAAATGTTCATGTTTGTTGATGACTTTCTAGTTCATAATGAAAATATGTTAAATCATAACAGCTGGGGGATATACATGTAAATATACACATAATTACATGTATGTATATATACATATACACACATACAGTATGATATAAGTATTCTACACAAGATAACAAAACCAATTCATTCTAATCCATAAAATGAAAAACAGTTCTTACCCACTGAGGTAAAAGTCTCATAATTCTCCTGTCTGTCATTCCTAGAGAGGTCCTTCTGAGTCTGGTCCAAATGCCCCCATTCTTCCAGGATAAAAGATACAGCCACATCGGCCACATCCTCAATTTTCACCAATGTCTGAAACATGAGATCCCTACTCAGTTCCTGTTCCCTTTGCTCTGCTCTTAAATAAGGGGCAACAAAGCATCAAACATGAAAGCAGAATGAAGTGGGAGAAAATATGCAGAGTGGAGTTACATGAAAGGGACACTGGACTAGGAGTTAGGAAACCTTGATTCTACTTTCGGTTCTGGCCACTAGCTCACTATGTGACCTTGGTCAAGTGACTAAGCCTCTACAAATCTCAGTATCTTCATCTGTCAATTAAGGTTATTAGACAATATGATCTTTAAATTTCTTCCAGCATTAACATTTCTATAATTATGTGCCTCCCTAGAAAGGGTGAGTAGATGTTAAATGGAGAAGAGGAAAGCAGAGTTGAAAATACATGAGGAACTAGGGACCAATCCAAGATGGGCCTAGTTTCTGGAAAAAGTATTTAGAGGTAAGTTTTTTAAGGGGGGGGAAGGGGACATCCTAAACAAACTCCAGGATGAGGGGAGAATACAAGGCCACAATCAGGGAGCAGCCACAGGGTCTCAATGAAGGCAGAGAAAAGACGATAGCTCACTTGGGCCCCAGTCATGTGAAATGCAGCTGCCATCTGCTGGTCTCTAAGATTTCCCTTCTGAGGAACAGCTGGAATCTGGGAAACAGGCAGAGCTGAAGGAGGAGAAAAGGAGTTGTGAGTGAGAATTGTCTTGCCCTGCTCTCAAGGAAACCATGTTATTTCCCTGTTCATGAGTTTACAGTGGGACCCAAATGCCTGTTATATTAAGTCCAAACTCCTTTAATTAACTTTAAGTGCCCAAAATAACTGGGCTCCACACTCTACCTAGCTAACTTTATTCATTATTTTCCCCCAATATGGACACTGTGCTTCAATCAAGCCATTTCTACCTCCTACATATACCATGTTGATTATTCTTGTCCTTGCACTTTTATTGATTAGGTTTCTATTTGGAATGCTCTCATCTCTGACAATATAAAGTTTCATCAGGATCCAACTCAAATTTTCCATGGTGTTTTTTCCTAATAGCCTAGCACCACCACCCAACTCTAACCTGTGAGTTACCCTAACTTTGGTATGTGCCTTGGCTGAGACTGATCTACTTCATAATTTCCCTTGACCTTGGTTTTTTAGATGTTGTTATCACTTTTCTGGTCCTTAATACCTGCATGGTATATATGAATTGCTTTCTGTTTGTGGCTTAAAGGTAGAATGAAAGGAAGACTGAAAATAGGAAAGGACCAAATGCCAAGAGTAAGCAAGGTGAAGGGCCCAAAGAAAGTCTTGAATGAAAGGAAGCAATTAATGCGTGATTTAAAAAAAAAAAAGGCAGTAAGAACTGATCTTCAGTCCAGAGATCATCAAAGCAAAAAAAAAAAGAGTAAATCTGAAAAACAGAAAAACTGGTATGACCACCATATTATTATTAGATGACTCTTAAAACACATTAAGGACCTGAACATAACAGTGGTATTCAGTTAGATAATGAAGCCTCCAGATAAATTTTGGGGAGGGGGAATGTCTACTAGATACCTTATTAGAAAGAAAGGAATGGGGCTGGGGAAATCCTAACGGACTTGAGGAGACAGCAAAGAATAAAACAGAGTTGGACACGAAGAAAAGGAAATTCAAAAGGAATTATTTCTTACTTAGTTTTACAAAGAGAACAAAAATATGTACACTAACATAATAGTTTTACAGGCAACAAATGATTCGTATTAGGTCACTAACTGTTCATTTTCTTTCCATAACGTCTTTGATATAAGTTAGCAAATTGGTATGCCAAGGTGAAGCGAGACAAAAACAGAAAATGTTTTAAGGACACAATAAAGCACTGCTTCAAAGAACCTGGTATGAGAATTACTTTGTGGGAAATAGTGGGATCAGTCAAGTATGCTGCCATCAAGTAAAGGAGGATTCTTTTTATGCACAGACTTTGGGAGGCAGATTCTAAGGGAGAGATTTACAGACAATAGTAAATATAAACAGCAGCACAACATTACGCATACACATTGAAAAGGGGTTTTTGTGCAGCTTTTATTTTCCTATCATATCTGCAAACACAGTATCACTATCAGCAATACTTTCAACTACAAAGAAGGATGAACAAGATGCAACTGTGGAATCTCTGATCCTCACCTGTCTGGGTCAGCTGATTCCTCAATCAAAACTTTTAAAGTCTTCCCTTCTCTCTCCTACATCCAATAAATTGCCATTCAGCTTCTACAGTGTGCCTATCTCTATATCCATTTCCTCCTGTCTGCTCTTACTGAACCCTCATTCAAGCCCTTATCACATCTTACCTGTACTACTGTAATAGCATTATAGCAGCTTTCCCTAATTTCTGTTTTTCCATTAGTCCATCTGTAACACTGTTGCCTTAGTAATCTTATTAATGTATCACTAATATGATTCCTCTACTTGTAAACCTTCAGTGACTTCATTACCTACTGATTAATGTATTATTTACCCTGGCTTTATGGTTCTCTACAAGGGAGGTAGGTGGCACAATGGCACTAGGCATGGCATCAGGAAGACCTGAGTTCAAATTCCACCTCAGATACTTACTAGCTGCGTAACCTGGGACAAGTAACTTAATCTCTGCCTAAATTTCCTCAATTGTACAGTGGGGATATTAATAGCTCCTGGGTTTTAGGGAAACCAAACAAGGTAATATTTATAAAGTGCTCAGCACAGTGCCCAAAACATAGCAGGTGCTATAAATGCTAGTTCTTACTTATTTGTTCATTTATTTATTTGCTACTGCTGTTGCTATTTTTATTAATCTGGTTCCCATCTCCTCTAAAATGAAAATTCCTTAAGGACAAGTGTTTCATTTTTGTCTTTGTATACCGAACACCTAGTATGGTGCTTTGTACACATAAGCATATAATGTTTACTGAACATTTCAGGCAAAATGGACTATGCATCCTCCTCCTTCCCATCTCTATGTTTCTGTCTTTCTTATTCCTGGAATACATCTCTACCAATTACCAACTCTATCTGTTGAAATCTCTGCCTTCAAAGACCACCTCAGGTGCTACCTCCTTCCCTAATCTCCCTCAGCAAAAGGGATCTCTCCCCAAGCCTTTCACTGTATTTTGTTTGGACATCTTAACCACACTTATCACATTCTGCTTTGTATTAATATAATTATTTGCGTATGTGTCTTATCTCTTCTATTGACCTAAATGATTCATGAGGGCAGATTGTATCTTACTTCATCTTCCTATCCCCAGTGCAAAGTATAAAGCTTAGAACTGTTGAGCTGAATTAATTTTCTTTGATCTGACTTCCAACCTTAGTCCTCAACTTCATACCCTTCTAGTGATAGTTTCCTTTTCTTTCTCAAAGTTCCCTTTTCCTTGTTATGCCAACACTCCCACTTTACATTCTACAGGGATTTTCCCAAGCCCATCAATAAACAGTGCTTTTCCCTCACCATTTGTCTCTAAGGTCAGAGGTTTCTGGGGACCACTCTCAAACTGGGTGTCCATGGGCTGGAGCTGGATATTCAAGGACTCCTGCACCATTCTCTGTTGCATCATTTCCTGAAGGGGTACTTCTGGGTAGGCAGCAACCTAGGGACAACAGGTAAGCATCACTTTGGAGAACACAGTATAGCAGGAATGCTAAGAAAACCCAAACCTTCATATTAGATGGATAAAATATAAAGAAGGAGCTAAAATATTATTCAGTTTCACAGGGAACAATGGGATAAAACACAAGATGGGAGGTGGAGATTAATAGCAAAAGCCAATTTTAATAGCTTTATAATCATCTTCTCTTGGTTCTCACTTTAGTTTCAAAGACCTCTAGATGTAAGGAAACAAGGTGTTGTAGATTCTGTTACTTTGAACAAGTTACTTAAGCTAAGTAACTTGTTAATTGCTAAGCCTCAACTTTCTCATCTACAGAATGAACAGGTTACTAATACCCCTTGGTCCTAGGGTAAAGACTCACTATTTGACAAAAACTGCTAGGAAAGTCAAATTGCAGTTTGGTAAAATTAGGTTTAGAGGAGCTAGTTTAGAGGAACAGAGTGCCAGGCATGGAGTCAAGAAAACCTGAGTTAAAATCTAGCCCCATACACTTACTAGTGTGTGACCTTGTGCAAGTCACTTAAACCTGTTTGCCTTAGTTTTCTCATTTGTAAAAATGAGTCAGAGAAGGAAATATTAAACCACTCCTGTGTCTTTGCCAAGAAAACTGCAAAAGAGGTGTCATGAAGTGTCAGAACACAAGAAATTAGGTTCAGACCAGCACTTCACACCATACATGATGATTAGTCCCAAACAGACACGTAACTTAGATATACATATCATATCATAAACAAATTATAGAGAAACAAGGAAGAAATCTGGATGTATGGATGGAAGAAAAGTTCGACACCAAACAGGTGAGGAACATAAAAGTCAAAACGGACAATTTATGGACAACATAAAAGTAAAAAAGGTTTTGTAACCAAATAAATATAGCAAAAATTAGATAAGAAAGTAACTAAGAAATAAAATCTTTACATCAAGTTCCTAAAATAAAGGTTTCATTTCTAAGTTATATAGGGAATTGACTCAAATTTATAAGAAGAGAGTCATTCCTCAACTGATAAATGATCATAAAATATAAATGATGATTTTCAAAGGAAACAATCCAAGCTATCAACAGCCCTACAAGAAAATGCTCCAAATAACTAACAATTAGAGAAACGCAATTCTGAGGTTCTATCTAACAACCATCAGATTGATAAAGACCAAAAAAACAAACAAACAAATATTGGAAGAGATACAGGAAAAGAGGCATACTAATGATCTGCAGATGGAGCTGAACGGTCTATCCATTCTGTAAAACAATTTGGAACAAAGTCCAAAGTCACTAAACTGCTAAATGTGCTAAATCACTCTAGTGATAACCATTAATAGGTCAATATCCCCAAAGAAATCAAAGGAAGAGGAAAAAGGATCCATATATACAAAATATTTATAGCAGATCTATTTATAGTAGAAAAGAACTGTAAATTAAGAGGGTGTCCATCAATTGGGGAATAGCTGAACAATAGTACATAAATGTAATAGAATACTATTGTACGATAAAAGGAATGTTTTCAAACTTCTAAAGGCTTACACAGTGATGCAAAACAAAGTGATAAAAAACAATAATTTATAATCTAATGCTTAACTGTGGATCACAAGTGGAAAGTTTAAGAAGCCCTGATTTATACAACAACAATGCAAAAACAAGTAACTGTGAAAGATCATCAATTCAATGAACAATCATGATTCCAGAGAATTGATGAGGAAACACACTGTCTTCTTCCTGACAGAAAAGTGATAAACTCAAGATGCAGAGTGAAATGTGCAGTTCTAGACATGGCCAATGTGTGAATCTGTTTTATTTGATTATGCATATTTGTTTAAAAAGTTTTGTTTTTCTTTTTTTTTTTCAACTGAGGGAAGAGAGAAGATGAGAGGGAAAGAAAACAAAATAAAATTAGTGAACTAGATCAGTTTTCCTCTAAGGTCCCTTCCAGTTTTAACATTCTATGATTCCAAGTCCATACGGCTGAACCATTTCTTCTACAGAGACATGTATCCTGACTGGCACTGGGTCATTTGGCTATCAAGACCTCAAATCATATCATTTTCCTCCTCTTCATTACCAAACTAGAAAGTTTTCCTGCTTATAGTCTCAAGTTGTCGGTGTTAAAAGGGACCTCAGAGGTCATCTAATCCAAGCTGCATCTGGACAGGAATCACCTCTAGAAAATAAATAGTAATTGCCTTAAAACCTCCAGGGAGGGAAACCTATCACTTCCCAAGGCATCCTCTTTTACTTTTTATTCTAAATTTATTCTAATTCTAATTACTAGAAAGTTTTTCTTTACCTCAATCCTAAATTTGCCTCTTTAAAATTTCTACTTCAGTTCTGCCCAACTGGGTAAGTCTGTATAATTCCATTGAACCTAACTCTCCAACGTTACTAATGATCTTTTAATGAATAAATACAACCCTCTTTTCTTAGTCATTTATTTGATCTTTCAGTACAATCTGATACCTCCAACCACACTCTTCAGACTCCCTCTTCCTCTAGGTTCTTGGACATGTTTATTTCTTGATTCTCCTATACCTCTAACCATTCCTTCATAATCCTTCTGGCCTTTAAATTTATTTTTTTTTTTAATTTTCATTTTTTTGGAGGGGTAAGGCAGGGCAATTGGGGTTAAGTGACTTGCCTAAGGTCACACAGCTAGTTAAGTATGAGGCCACATTTGAACTCAGGTCCTCTTGACTCCAGAGCTGGTGCTCTATTCACTGTGCCACCTAGTCCCCCCAGTCCCGGTTTTCTAAGGGCCAGGAAAAGGAATCTGAAAACCCCTGTAATGTCAAGTCAGACTCAACAGCCCATCAGCATTTCTGGATGTAGTCTGTACCACCCCTGGACCTTAAATTTCATTCAAGGCTCTATTTTTTGGCTCTTTTCTTTCTCCACATTCTCCTCTGGCAATCTCATTCACTTTCATGTTCCAATCATCCTCTCTACACGATGACTTCCAAATCTAGCATCTCCAGTCACAATTTCTACCCTGAGCTCCAATGGGAAACGTTCTAATATGGTGAAATTTTAACCACCTGAATAACTCACCATCACTTCAAATTCTGCATACTTAAAACTAAACTTATTATCTTACCCCTAAGTCAAGTCAAGTCAACATGCATTTATTAATCATCTACTCTGTGCCAGAGCTTATACTAAGGGCTGGAAATACAAAGAAAGACAAAAGCAATCAGAAAGCCGATGATGTAATGGTGGCATCACTCTCCAAACAATTACATTCAAACAAGATTCACAAGGCATAAATTGGAGATGATCTGAGGGAAGAAACTAGCATAATCAAAGCAAAACAAAACAAACAAAAATCTTGCCCCTCCTTCCAGCTTCCCTTTCTTTAGGAATCTCCCAATCAACTTTGGAGTCATCTTTGACTCTTTGTTCTTTTTCTCTCCTCACAAACCTTAAGTTCCCAGTCTCAGAGGTCAGGACTTCTCTATTGCAGCTATCCTATCTTCTCTACCCACAGTGCAAGGACTCCTATTTCCTTTCACTCAGACTATTATAATAGCCTCCTAATTGATCTCTCTGTCACCTTTTTCTAATCCATTACTCCGCAATACTGCTAAAGCAATCTTTCTAATACACAATTCTGATCACATCACTCCCCTGCTCAAAAATTTTCTAGGATTTCCTTACTATCTCAAGGATAAAATATAAACTATAAAATATACATTTTCCAGCATAGTAAACTATGGCTTTTACTGCAGACCCAATTTTCCTTCAAAGTCTTATTTCACACACTTCTAGGCTGTCCCAGATGAATTTGACTAACATCAATTACTGAATGTCTTCCTGCCCTCTCCCACCTCCATCTGACAGATTGTCCACCATTCCTAGAATGGAGTTCTTCCATATCTCTGCTCTTTGAGGAGGAAACACTAGTGAGCCTAAGAGAAAAGCATCAAAAGGTGACGACACACAGAAAATACTGGAAATGGTTAAAGGATAAAGCATCAAAGAAAAAAAGAAAAATTATAAAGTAGCAGCAAAATTGGTACAGAAAAATACAAGTGAGTTGAACATCCCATGTGTACATATCAATGAGCAGCTAACAGGAAAAATTCAAATAACTCAAAAATGTTTTCCTTTATCAAGGACCATTGGGATTAAGTGACTTGCCAAAGGTCACACAGCTAGTTAAGTGTTAAGTCCTCCTGATTCCAGGGGCAGTGCTCTATTCACTTCTATTCCCTACTACACCACTTAGTTGCCCCAAGGACCATGTTCTTTTGGCAGTCTTAGTACTTATATCTCCACAGTTTGAAATAGAGAACCATTGTTTATAAAATGTCTATGAAACAGTGCCTAACATAAAGCTTTACTAATCCCACTTCATTTAGCTACCCTAGCAATCTCCTTATCTGTCTGCAATTGATCATATTTACAGAGCTCTTTTTGTATTATACATACTCCCCTTTAGAGAATAGTCTCTTTATGGGCAGTTCATATCTAATCCTGAAGTCTTTTCTCATTCCCTATAGTATTTAACTCAAAGAACACTAGAAATTAATAATGTTGACACTTTTACAAAGCTGTTCAGAGTGGTTAAGTATTAGTCTAAAGTAGGTCCTGAGGAGCAGTTTAATTAATGTTCTGACAGAATTTGGTTAATATTACAAAAGAACCAAAATAAGCTTAACAGAAAGGGAGCAAGTGGCAGTAGAGCAAGAAGAAAATTTAGCAGTTCCCTCAGCCGTTATCTAAAATCAAGGTTATGTGTTTTAGATTGAAGGGTGCCACTACTTCAATTTTAAAGGATGAAATGTTAAATAGGCCATTGGAAACCTTGCCCAAAGACACCAGGACAAAAAGGTTCTGTCCTGTTCCATGCCTAAAGCAGCATGCTGGGAACTCACAGAGAATGAACCCGTGAAGTGTCTAAAGTGAGGAAAAGGAGTTTCTAGAGAGAAATCCAGACTACAGCCAGAAGCCCAAAGTGACCTGAGGCATGAGGAAAAAATATTACAGGAAAAAAAAAGAAATCCACTCCTCCCCATAAGAAAAGTGAAAGTGAGATGTTAAAATCCCATAACTGTTCTAGGTAAGCACAATGAATAGTTTTTCTTTTTTAAATTTAAAAAAAAATTTTATTATGCTCCTTAAGATTAGAAATTTGTTTAATGTTTTGTTTTTTTAATATTTGAAACCCTAGTACCTGACATATAACTGACACTTAATAAATGCTTGTTTAAGCCTAGACCTTAAGAGTAGAACTTAAAAGAATAGAAAAATTCTGATACGGTATCAGGGTGTAAAGAACTTTATGACACTTTCCCAATTTTTTCCTTAATTCAATTCAACAAATATTAAGTGATTCCCATGTCATCTCCTTAACTCCCTTCTATGTCCTCATTACCTAGATTAGTTTAATTTTTTTTCTTTCTCACCTCTTCTCCTTGCTCATCAAAGTCTCTCTGTAATTCCTCCAACAAAACCACAGCCTCCTCCCCACTTTCTGGATGATGTTGTCTCACCCATGCCTGAAGTTGCCCAGGCAAGATGGCCAGGAACTGTTCAAGCACCAGCAGCTCTAGGATTTGTTCTTTTGTGTGCATCTCTGGCCTCAGCCACTCACAACATAGCACCCTTAGCTGGCTGAGAGCCTCTCGAGGCCCTGATGCTTCATAGTACTGGAACTGTCTGAAGCGCTGGTTAAAGGTCTCCATACTGGGAGGAGTATTCTCCTGCATCCAGGTGCAATCTTCTTCCTCCACTTTTACTATCAGAAGTCCCTCTTGCTCCTGTGGAGGATGAACTGTAGTGGATAGGGCTGCAGTTTCTCTTGACTCTCTGGGCATGATTCACACCTAAAGGAATGCTTCACTATAAGGTGTGACCTGGGGAGATCAAACCCACTTCTGCTCTTAAGAGAAGTCTGGAATGGCACTTTAGGTAGAATGAAACCTAATGACATATTAAAAATAATTATTAGCATAAAGAAATAACAAAATTCATTAAATGCTAAGATGAAGGAAATTTATTGAAGATGAACCACAAAAGTAAATTTATGAAAGGATTTGCCACAGAATTACTTGAACCAACATAAACCACAGCTTACTAAAGTACAAGCAATAAGTCTGAAACTTACAAATAACTATCCAGACAAGTTGTTCCTTTCTTACTTGTAGGCCAAATCCCAAATGGCAATTCCAAATGGTAGAGGGGCTCAAGAAGGAAGGGATGAAAAAAGAAAAAAAAAAAACGTTCTTGTTTAAGATAACAAGACTTGAAAGACCCCAGACAAGCTTTTTCAGTAGAAACTGCGAAACCCCATTAAAAGGGGCGGGTCATCAACCCAACGAAGTGACCCAGACCCAGTGACACGGGATCTCAAATATCAGTAGGCACCAATTTAGGACTAGAGCCGGGCCTAGTAAGCAGGAGATGAAGCCGGTTCCTCCCCGACAGCCCAAGGCTCCCTTCCCCCTTTACACACAGCCCCTCTCTCTGTTGGGAGTCTCGTTCTTCAGGGAACAGAACTTCCAACAAGGCGGAATCAAAGAAGTAAGTGGCTCTTTCCAAGAGACTCTGGAGGGGTCGACTCAATGCCTAGATTTCCCAAAACTCACGGGAAATTACCAAATCAATGCCTTCCTTGCCCTTGGCTGGTAGGGCCGCTAAATCCCGCCCCTTCCCCTCCCGGAATAAACTTCCGAGTCCTCTCTAGGAATCCCGGAGGTTTGCATCTCTGTGAGAGGACGACTGGAGCTGCTGACCCGACTTGGGGCGGAGTCTGGAGAAAAAGAGAATTGGGGTTTCTGGGTGCCAAACACCAAAGTTCTTAGCGACGTACACCTCTATTCTCACACCAGGGAGAAAAGTAGAACCCCCTACCCACAGGTTAACTTCCCGAAAGAGAATAACGGCTCCCCAGCTCGCTTTCTTGCGACATCACCAGCCGAGACTCACTTTAGAAGCTGCTGGACCGCAGGAGCAGGGGTGGGGAGGGGGCGGGAAGAAAGGAGATGCGGCATATTTGGTTGCTCTGAAGGTAGTAACACCTCTTACCCTTTCCGGCGTGGAGTGACGGGAGAGGGGAATAAAAAAAAAAAAAAAGCAAAGAACATAGGGAGGGAATAAGTTTGGTTAGTTAGGAAACTCGCACCTACCCCTTCATTTGGTCCTTAGACAGTGGACAGACTGAGCACTTCCCTTCTACGTCCTCCTGCTGACCCAGACCCGGATCCTGGCCCCGACCCCATCAACTCCAGATCAGCCACCAGAGCTTTAAAAACCAGGAGATTGTACTAATCTCCAAATTTCCTTCTATCTCAAAAAACTGTATTTCTCTGAAAGCTTCTGGCCGAACTCTGTCCCCAAGCGCCAGCTGATGTAATGTATACTCTTTCCTTCCACCCAAAGAGCCAATCAGAGCGTGGAGGTGGAACTGCTGCTAGGAACCACCTCTGCTAGACGTATTGATTAGATTGAGGTGGACACCCGTTTATAGGGCCCACAGTTTAAATTCATATGAGACAATTTTCCCTTAGTCATCTCCGGTTTTACACCAGTCCCGGAGAGGAGAGTGTTGTCTTTTAGCGTACCTCTCTTTTACTGTATCTTTTTTCTTCTTGTCCACACGACTCTTCCTTTTCCCCTATCAGTTTCTCAATCCTTTTGTTCTCAGGCTATCTCCTTGCTCTGAAAAAAGGATTTAATAAACATTCACCCCTAAATGTAAATGAGGGATAACCCTAAATGATAAGCATTTATTAAGGATATACTACGGTGCACAGTGCTAGCTGCTGAGCAGACAAAAGCAAAAGCAAGTATTAATGATGTCATGGTCACAAACCAACCCTGGGGCCAGTTAATGGACAGATAGTACTAACCTTCCTATAACCTGTCAGTCCTTCCGCCCTATATCAATTGTAGTCAATGGTTTTGTATACCTAAACCTGACACTATTAGGGTCCCAAGCTGATTGGCAATGTTCCTGTGTTCTGAAGCAATTGTCTGTCCCTCAGGACTCTAAAGTTGAAGTATTAGAAAAAATTTTGCCCCTGAATTCAGTCATCTCCCTTCATCTGTATTGGTTTTTAGGGTACAGTATGGAGAGTTTTCTTTACTTTAAATGTCTGTCTCTTAATTAGCAGGAGCTCTTATGCCAATAAAGGTGCAAATCCAAGTATGGAGTACAGGGACCCCAAAAATCCCCTACCCAAGAAAAATCAAAAGTCAGAGGTATCTTGAGGAAGTAACAGGAAGTTTTATTCTCTTCTGCCACAGGAAGAGGGTAGTCCTCTCCATGGTTGGATCAAGGAGAGGAGGCATGTTGTAAAAGATAGAGCAAGAATTTATACCCTAATGCACTCAAGCCCCCTCCCATCTCCCTTGTCCCCTCTTCCATTTGGCTGGGAGGTGGGCTCTCAGTCTTGGCTTGAAATCTAACCCAATGGAGGAAAACAAAGGAGCCTGCCACTATCTCCTATTGGCCGGGAGGTGGGACAGGAAACCAATGTATCAATCATGGCCTTATTTGGTAAACACCAAAGCAAGGGAAGGGGAAATGTCACAAGCAAGGGTGGAGGTCTAAAACTCCTGAAAAAAGGCCTAATGCAGATGATAGCAAGGAAAGGGGGGAAGGGGCCTAGGTTGTGTAAACCCAGGACTCAGGCCCATCTAGTCTTACAAAAGTCTATCTCTGGTTTCCAGATAGTTTCTCTCCCTTCTCATTCTGAGGAGTCTTCACGGAGGGTATAGAGAGTGTACCCTGGTCAGTCCCCCTTCGAGTGTGATAAAGGTCCCAAAGACCCTTACTCAAATAAATTCAGAGGTTTTTCCAGGTAGAAACAGAAGCTCTTTATTCTAAAGCAAGTCTCGCAAGAATTGGGCATCACCATCCCAGATAGGTCTGGTATAGGGAGGCACCCAACAAGAGGCAATACCCTTGTACAAACAATCCTATGAAAACCCCAAAATTTCCAGATAAAACCCAAACCCCCTCCACCAAAAATGCCCTAATGCTGGATCATTACCCCATTGGTGGGGTGACATAACCTCACAGTCTATGCAGGACCCTGGAAAGCCCCTCTTACCCAATACAAAGACATATAGCTATGATTATCCATATGTAGCAAAAGGGGGTTGTTACAAAAAGCCCCTTTCAGGAAAAAAGGAGGGGGAGTATGGACATACCGTCTGATTTCCCTGAAATCGGGTGATTTACAGGAACATGAAACTTAGACCTAAAGAGATCTAGGACCTAGCTCAAGTTTGGTGACTGTCTCATTTTATGAGAATGCTTTCACATATC
>CM053593.1:196572131-196592799 GCA_028646575.1 Pseudocheirus occidentalis | reverse complement strand
ATGCATGCTATCATTCTTTTCTATGTTTGGCTTTTGTTTCTCTTTTCTCATTGTTCACTCTATTGGCTATAACACCTATACAACCAGACTATTGTACAATGTGAAAGAGTTTGCAGATTCTATACATGATTGTATGCCACCATGACAGGGGTGGGGGGTGTGGAGGAAGGGGAGAAAAATCTGAAACTCAAGTGACTCTCGAACTGAATCTTGTAACTTACAAGTAAACAAACAAGTCAATAAAATTAAAAAAAGAAAAAGAAAAAGAAAAAAACCTCCAGGGCCAGATGAATTTACAAGTGAATTCTATCAAACATTTAAAGAAAAATTAATCCCAATACCATGCAAACTATTTGGGAAAAGGTGAATGAGCCCTATCAAATTACTTTTATGATACAAATATGGTACTAAAACCCAACCTGGAAAAAGCCAAAACAGAGACAGAAAAGACCAATTTCCCTAATGAATATAGATGAAAATTTTAAATAAAATATTAGCAAAGAGATTACAGCAATGTAATGAATAAATAAATAATAAAACAAATAAAATAAAAATAAAAGGATAACACACTACAACCAGACAG
This sequence comes from Pseudocheirus occidentalis, assembly GCA_028646575.1. Classification (NCBI taxonomy): domain Eukaryota; kingdom Metazoa; phylum Chordata; class Mammalia; order Diprotodontia; family Pseudocheiridae; genus Pseudocheirus; species Pseudocheirus occidentalis. Next base: position 196,592,216 of record CM053593.1, on the reverse strand, counting down.
GATTTGTACCAGAAATGCGGAACTGCCTCAATATTAGGCAGCAACAAAACTAAAAGGAATCCTATTATTATCTCAATGGATGCAGAAAAAGCTTTTGACAATATACAATATCAATTTCTATTAAAAACACTAGAAAAACCCAGGGCCTATGTGAACACAACTATGAAACACTTTTCACACAAATAAAATCAGATCTAATTAATTGGAAAAAGATCAATTGCTTATGGCTGGGTCAAGCTAATATAATAAAAATGACAATTTAACCTAAATTAAGTTACATATTTAGTACCATCCCAATCAAATCTACCAAAAAAAAATACTTTATAGAGCTAGAAAAAATAGTAACAAAATTCATTTGGAAGAACAAAAGGTCCAGAATATCAAGGCAATTAATGAAAAGAAATGGTAGGGAAGGTGGCCTAGCCATACCAGATTTTAATCTGTATTATAAAGCAGCAGTCATCAAAACTACCTGGTACTGGCTGAGAAATACAGTAGTGGATCAATGGAATAGATTGGGTACAAAAGACTTGGTGGTCAATGAGTATAGCCATATACTGTTTGATCAACCCAAAGACCCCAGTTTTGGGGATAAGAACTCACTATTTGACAAAAACTGCCGGGAAAACTGGAATAGAGTATGGCAGAAACTGGGCATAGACCATTATCTAATGCTCTATATCAAAATCAAGTCTAAATGGGTGCATGATCTAGGTATAAAGGCTGATACTGTAAGCAATTTCAAGAAGCAAGGAATAGTTTACCTGTCAGATTTATGGAGTAGGGAAGACTTTATGACCAAAAAAGAGTTAGAGAGCATTATAAATTGCAAAATAGATAATCTTGATTACATTAAATTGAAAAGTTTCTGTACAAACAAAGCCAATGTAACCAAGATAAAGAGAGAAGTGGGAAATTGGGAATTTTTACAACCAGTGTCTCTGATAAAGGTCTCATTTCTAAAATATACAGGGAACTGAGTCAAATCTATAAAAATACAAGTCATTCCCCAACTGATAAATGGTCAAAGGATATGAATAGGCAATTTTCGGAGGTAGAAATTAAAGATATCTATAAGCATATGAAAAAATGCTCTAAATCACTATTGATTCAAGAAATGCAAATGAAAACAACTTTGAGGTACCACATCTCACCAGTCAGATTGGCTAAGATGACAAAACAGGAAAATGACAAATGCTGGAGAGGATGTGGAAAAATTGGAACATTGATGTATTATTGGTGGAACTGTGAATTGATACAACCATTCTGGAGAGCAATCTGGAGCTATGCCCAAAGGGCTATAAATAATTGCATGCCCTTTGACCCAGTAATGCCACTTCTAGGGTTATATCCCAAAGAAATCATAGAAGTAGGAGGAAGACCCATATACACAAACATATTTATTGCAGCTCTCTTTGTGGTGGCAAAAAATTGGAGATTAAGGGGATGCTTATCAATTGGGGAATGGCTAAACAAGTTGTGGTATATGAATACAATAGAATACTGTCATGCAATAAGAATAGATAGACTTAATATTTACGTGGAGAGGCTTATACAAACTGATGCTAAGTGAGAAGAGCAGAACCAGGAGAAATTTGTACACAATGAGAAACACAACATATGTGTGACAACCAACTTTGATAAACTGGACTCTTCTCAGCAACACAAGGTTATAAGACAACTCTAAAAGACTCAGGATGGAAGGAGATGTCTACATTCAGAGAAAGATCTAGAAAGAACAGTTTAAATGGAGACTGAAGCAAACTACATGTTCTCTTTCTTTTCCACATTTGGTTTTGTTTCCTCTTTCCTATTGTTCATTCCAGTGGTTACAACCCTTCTACACAACCAGACTAAGGTCCAGTGTGAAAGTATTTGCAGATCCTATACTTGATTGTATGCCGTCATGGGGGGAGGAGAGGAAGGGAGGGGAGAAAATTTGAAACTCAAGGAACTATGGAACTGAATCTTGTAAACTAAAGGTAAATAAATCATTTTTTAAAAATAGTGGATTTGGGGGTGGGGTGAGTGGGAAGAAATTCTCCATGTGATGAGCCACACCCCCAACCCTGTTTCTGTTTCAACAGAGCTGCTTGTGCCTTCTGCTATTGCTACGCACCCTCCCCTCCATGGAAGAGATAGGTGAGAATTCCCCAACATCAGCCATCTTGCTGGATCATTGCCATTTCTTTCAAATCATCTTTAACTATGTGGAAAATTCTATATCCTGGGAAAAGACATCATATGCTGTCACATCATCCCACAGCATTTCATTCCCTTTCATAAAGACTGCTGGCATCTTTAGGGGAGGATAGAAGACTCCCCCAAGAATATGACATCCTTATGTGGGCTGCTTTGCTTCCTGATGTCTACAGTAAAATGTTATTGCAGCAAGTGCAGTTTAAAGCTTCCTGCCTACCCAAGGACAATGATGTTGTTTGGGGGACCAGTGTCCCTTCCCAGTTTCATCTAGAAAGTGAGGAGGATGTTTTAGTGGCTACCCCTCAGGGAGAGGTGAAGAATATTGAGCAGCTCAATGGTGAACTGTATCAACAGAACCAGGAGCTGAAAGTCACCTGTGTTAGGCTCTAGAAACAGAACTCAAATATGTATGGTGAACTCCAAAAGCTCATGAATGGCAGGAGAGACTAGAGTCTCTGACAAATTATAACTAAGTCATTGGAGCAGAGGGGCAGTGAACTCAATGAAGAGAATGAGGGTCTGAAAGTATAGAAGGACTGTTGGGAGACAGAACCAGTTCAGCTTAAAGTGCAGAACCAGAATGTGTCCTCAGAAAATGAGAAAATGGGCATCAGGCTGAAGACGAACCTTGATCAGCTTCAGGCACAGGTTTCAGTTCTGGATAAGCAAGAATAATGGATACTTACTACTCTGTTCAGTATTGATTGCTGAAGAAAAGTAAAATCTTCATCTATTTTTTAAAAATAGTGGATTTAGAGGAAATGGTTATGAGATATAAGAGAAATGGGATGTCAATAACATGCCTGGAAAACACTGAATGATAAAACTAGGAGACCTGGAAAAAATAAAATAAATAGAGAAAACAAACAAACAAAACCACTAAACTTAGGAATAAATGGAGTCTTTCTTAAAATGATAAGTAGCATCTATCTAAAACCACAGGAAAGCATTTTATCAATAAGATCAGGGGTGAAACAAGGATGTCCATTAACTCCAGTATTATTCAATAGTGTTAGCTTTCGCAATAAGAGAAGAAAAAGAAATTGAAGAAATTAGAATAGGCAAAGAAGAAGCAAAGCTATCAGGGGGCGGCTAGGTGGCACAGTGAATAGAGCACCAGCCCTGGAGTCAGGAGGACCTGAGTTCAAATCTGGCCTCAGACACTTAACACACACACACAAAAATCTAGCCATGTGACCTTGGGCAAGTCACTTAACCCCAACTGCCCTCCAAAAAAAAAAAAAAGAAAAGAAACAAAGCTATCACTCTTTGCTAATGATATAATGGTATACTTATAGAATTCGATAGAATCAACTAAAAAACTACCTGAAATAATAAACAACTTTAGCAAAACTGAATCATATAAAATAAACCTACATAAATCATAGGCATAACTATATATTACTAACAAAGCCCAACAGCAAGAGATAGAAAGAGAAGTTACATTTAAAGTAACTGTAGACAATATAAAATATTTGTGAGTCTACCTACTAAGATAAACCCAGACACTATATGAACACAGTTACAAAACACTTTTCACACAAATAAAGTCAGACCTAAATAATTGGGAAAACATCAGTTGCTCATGTGTAGGCTGAGCAAATACAACTTATTCAGTGCCATAACAAACTACCAAAAAGTTATTTTATAGCGCTAGAAAAAGTAACAAAATTTATATAGGAGAACAAAAGGTCCAGACTATCAAGGGAACCAATTAAAACAAATACAAGGGAAGGTGGCCCAGCTGTACCAGATCTTAAATTGCATCAAAACCACTTCGTACTGGCTAAGAAATACTGGTGGATCAATGGAATATGTTAGGTACACAAGACACAAGACAAGTCAGTAACTACAGTAATCTACTGTTTGATAAACCCAAAGACTCTTGCTTCTGGGATATGAACTCATTATTTAACAAAAATTGCTGAGGAAACTGGAAATATGACAGAAACTAGGCACAGACCAACATCTTACAAGTTCCAAATTTTCTTCCCCTCTTTTCTTCTCCTTCCCCTCCCATGGCGACATGCAATCCAATATAGGTTCTACAAATACCTTCACATTAAACATCAGTTAAGTTGTAAAGAAGGATTATAACCAATGGAATGAACAATGAGAAAGACGGAACAAAATAAAACAAAAAAACAAGTAGTAAAGGCCTCCTTTCTAAATATATAGAGAACTTGGTCAAATTTATAAGAACACAAGTCATTTGCCAATTGATAAACGGTCAAAGGATATGAGCAGGCAGTTTTCAGATAAAGAAATTAAAGCTTTCTACAGTCAAATGAAGAAATTCTCTAAATTACTGTTGATTAGAGAAATGCAAATCAAAACAACTCTGAGGTACCTCATTACACCTATCAGATTGTCTAACATGACAAAACAGGGAAATGACAAAATGTTGAAGAAGATGTGGGAAAATTAGAGTTGTGAACTGATCCAAATCATTCTGGAGAACAATCTGGAACTACGCCCAAAGGGCTATAAAACTGTGCATACCCTTTGATCTAGCAATGCCACTTCTAGGTCTGCGTTCCAAAGAGACCATAAAAATAGGAAAAGGATTCACATATACAAAAATATTTATAGCATCTCTTTTTGGGGTGGCCAAGAATTAGAAACTGAGCAGATGCCCATCAATTGGGGAATGGTTGAACAAATTGTGGAATTCTATCATTCCATAAAAAATGACGAGCAAGAGGACTTCAGAAAATCCTGGAAAGACTCACATGATTTCTACATTACTTCCCTAGGGACTCTGGACAATTTCCTTTGGGTGACCACAGGCCCCCTTCTCTTTTCCCTCTATAATATGTCACTTGGTGATCTTATTAGCCACCATGGATTCAACTGTCATGTCTGATTCTCAGAGCTACACATCCAGCCCCAGGCTCTCCGTCAATCTGCATCACTAACTGCACCTTTTATAGGTCTTGAACTAGTTACTCTGTAGTAAGACAGTCAACTAGCATTTATTAAATGACTACTATGTGTCAAGCATTATGCTAAGTGCTAGGGATACAAAGAAAAACAAAAGCAAAAAAGTTATGCTCTCATGGAGCTCACAGACTAATGGAGGAGATAACTTTCAAACAGCTATGTACAAATAAGATATATATGAGATAAACTGGGAGCAGTCTCAGTAGAAAGGTACCAGGATTAAGGAAGATTGGAAAAGACTTCTTGCAAGTGAGATTTAAGATGTGCCTTGAGTCTTGCATGGGTGTTTCAGTGGTAGAATTCTTGCCTGCCACATGGGAGGCCCGTGTTTGATTCCCAGCCCATGCAAAAGAACATTTTGGGATGGTTAGGTGGTGCAGAAATGCAGAATGCCTAAATTCTTTGCACAAATTGATTAATGAAAATAAAAAAGCTTCCAAAAAATGTTTATATTTGTTAGAGTAAAATTTGTCTTAATTTGAAGTCTCTCTTTTCTCTTAACTTTACTGGAAGGGTTATAAACTCACAGAGATGTTACTGATTTTATACAATTCCCAAATCATATGGCCCCACTTTAATCAGATGGGCTTTAGATGTCTGGGGTATCGAGCAGTATAGTTTGTACTATTCTATTTCATCTGCACCAAATGCTTTGGAGATATACTACCTTATTAAGGTTCAGTACACGAAAAAATTCCTTCTGATTCTGCTGGAAAACTTTTATCCCTTCTTCCGCTGTTACACAACTGTCATAGGCCAGGCAATCACTGAGAAATATTTTAGCATCAGCCAACTTGTGGAACTCACTTTTCTGCAAACATAGAGACAAATTACAACTGGAGTAATCTGATTTCTGCAACAAAATCACTTTGAATTTAATTTCTTCAAGAATTAACACTGTAAAATCAACATATGGAAAAATGTCAAGTGAATGGATTGCTACATTACTAAAACACAAATGGAATAGCTCTCATATCTATAATATTTTACAATTTACAACAACTTTGTAAAATAGGTAGTTAGATGCATTATCCTAATTTTCTAAATGAGGAAACCATGCCTCTAAGTGAATCATTTCAGTGGGATGACTATTTAAGGAAATTTAAGGAAATTTAATCAAGCAATTCATTTATTATCAGCAACATTTGGAATGTTTCCCATAACACATGGTAGAAGAGAAATCTTTTAAATTAGTATGTAGAATTCTGATAGCGATTATGACAGACTAATAGTCCCCTAGTCCCAAAGTTCCAAATTTCTCTTTCCTCAAGTTACCATTTCTTACATGGCTTACAGAGAATGCAGCTAATAGCTAAACTGGGGAAGAAACTTTCGTATCAAAATCAGGGCAAGAAAAATAAACTTTTTTCAAAGTATTTTTGAAATAGAAGGGATAATCCCTACATTTTATCACTGAGGAAACCTCCCGAATATAAACATCAAGTCTATGGTTCAAAAATTACAATAGGAGAGCTATAGAAACTGGAGCTGCTTATCTGGAGTAATTTCAGTAGCCCCTATCCTAACTTGTGATTATGGGATAGCTAATTTTTTTTATGCCTTTTACTTTAATTTTAAAAATTACACTCTAATACAAAAGATAGAGAACTTTTTAGATAGAGAGCTGACTATTGTGAGTATACAAAAAAGCAGTCATGGGGCAGCTAGGTGGTGCAGTGACTACAAGCACTGGCCCTGGAGTCAGGAGGATTTGAGTTCAAATTTGACCTCAGACACTTGACATGAACTACCTGTGTGACCTTGGGCAAGTCACTTAACTCCATTTGCCTTGTCTTACCCCCTCAAAAAAAAAGCAATCATTTATGGAAACTATTTCTTCAACCCTTACAATTTTCATTTGCACCTTCTTGAAAGAGATTACTTTGATCTGACACAGATTCCCAATAAGGAGAAAAGGTTTATGCTTCGGACCAACAAAGGGTTTTAAAATAGACTCACCTTTTCGTGTTCACTGTAAAAGTCTGGTGTATCAACTGATATACTCTGTTGGTCATCAGTGTTTGTTTTTTTAATACATTCCTTTAAAAGGGAAAAATGAGAGGAAATAAGTGTCACCTAAAGACTATATCTCTTATATTTGGGGGTGCTGACTCATGGGAAAATGTATTATTTGGTCTTCAGTAGCTCCCAAAAATATTTTTAGTTCATAGGAAATTATAATAACGAACAGTTACATAGCACTTTAAGATCTGCAAAGCTTTATAAACGGTACATTCTCATTTGAGTCTCACAACAACTCTCTCTAATAAAATCTACAAAAACTATCTAGCCATTTCCAAATACCACAAAATTAACTCTAAACATATAAAAAGTATAAAAAATCAATAGCACCAAACAATCTGTTTGCAGATACATAAATTAATTAGATTCAATGCAATTTGTTCATAATACTTAATTTAATATCCTCTCTAGCTCCTTCTAAAAAAATCGGTCAAGCAAGCAATCAATCAACAAGCATTTATATAGAGACACGAGTAAAAATAATGAAAAATTCTGACTTGCAATTAGCTTACACCCTAATGGGTATGATACACAGTACCCTACATAAGTATATGTAGAATAAATATAAGAGGATAAGTACAAATAAAAGTACTAAAAATTTTAAAAAGCATGTTGGAAAAAAAACACGTTTTTCAAATTAGTGTACCACATTGGGAACGGAGGAGCAATTTTGATCTTTGGTTTAAGCTGTTATTAATCTATTTTGACGAAGACTTATGCTTTTATTACCAGCTGTTTCATTCCTAGATCCACTGATCCGAAACCCTTTAAAGTTCAAAGCTACAAAACAAATAGGAAAGTTTCTCAACAACCCACTATCCAGCCGACTCACAGATCCTTCCTTCTGCGGCTGTGCAGTGTGCTTATGAAAAAATGGACATCTTTACAAACAAGCAAAACCATTACATCGCGGGTTCTAGAATACTGACAGGTCAAACAGAAAATAATTTAAACACTCACCTTCTTTGTGCAATTTTCACACTTCATTTGGAGAGTTGTTTTTAATTGCTGTTTTAGTACAAATATCGGAAAGGCAGGTTGAGAATGTGGTCTTTGTGTGTGCTTCCGTACACACTGACTAGGGAAGAATGAAGAAAAGACGTATTCAGAAAGTGTATTCTTCTGCTCACAGAAATAATGCCTCACAAAGAATATACATCACATCAGGTTTTCAATCCCACTCAAATGAATTTCAGTTCCGGCTGCCCTTTGTTAGCATGTCCCTGCTCCCCTCTTTTCAATAGGCTCCTCCTTGATTGGCACTTTTTAATCGCCAATGAGCATTCAAAGAGTGAGAGGGCTAGAAACCCGAGAACCAACTAAATCCCCAAGAGGCAGCTCTTCCAGCTCCATGTCCTTCGGCAGTGGGATGTGATGAAAGTTGTTAGCTGTTAAGACGTAATTTTCAATAATTCTTAGATATAAATATTTATCACCCCCATTTATGTGCTATAGGTGAAAAAATGTAAAAAAAAAAAGACACACGTCTCCATGTAAATGGAAAAGATTAAAACACGAAGAGAACAGTTTTGTTTATAACTTTAGGAGTTGTGACATTTTGATGTAATCCTTTTGTATAAAACCAGTACATTTTGACCCTAGAAGGAAACTATGAGTTGCAAAAAACGGAGTTGGTTTTGTTTGTTTGTTTTGTTTTTTACTTCGGCTGTTGCAGAAATTGAAACCCAGCAAAAGAGGAACACCAAACACAAAATCGTTAACTTGAGGAGTTGGGAGGGGCCTTAAAGATGGAAGGGACCACAGAATTCAGAGAAGGGGAGGATTTTCGAAATTATCTAGTCTACCACCCCCTGTAGTTTTACAGCTTCATCTCTCCAGGAAAGGAGGAATGGGCTGGGTCTTTATTGGATGTTTTTTTAAAACAGGAAACAAGATGAGAGAGATCTCGGAAAAGTCCGGGCTCTTTGCTCAGACTTAATGAAAATGGAGACATCATGCTATAGGATTAAGGTTGAGAAAAGCAATTCTTAAATTGAGTTCCTTAGAATTTATATAATTTTTTTGTTTCTCTCGACATTTTTTTTAATCCCAATTATTATAGAAACCTGTTGATTTAAGCCTTGTATCATCATTATTTACAAAAATCCTCTCATTCTCATCACAATTCCTTTAAAATTCCGCTGAAAAGAACGTAATTAAGATTTCATTTCCAAAATTCCTTAGTCAGATGTATTTGGATGACTGGGAGAGGCGGGAGGAGGAGGGGAGGAGGGCTTTATTGTTGGATCACTTAAAAAGCAAGTAGATGGGGACTAGGGTAGAATCAAATAACGAGAGGACAGATAAATCATTAAGCTGGGGAGGGGGTGGAGTTAGTACTTGTCTGTTTACTTCATTTGAAACCACAATAAATGACAGCCCTAGTAGGGGGTTAAAAATAGAAGCTTAAAAAGAATTCATTTTCCTTTAATACCATCATCCCCATTTAAAAAGCAAAAATCTTCGCAAGTACAAAAAAAATGTAGTAATTTTCTAAAATTACCGGTTTCACTTTTATTTTTTAAAATACATTTGTTTCCATTCTTCCTGCTGGAAAAATATTCATTGTAAACCTGACCGGCGTCACGTACACTCAGGCTGGGTTTTACTAAAAAGCAGCAGTGCCTCCTTGCGGCAGAATGTGAAACTAGTTCCCATACCTCTTTCTCTTTGTGACCCTGAGAATCTGTCTTAAGGTTTTGAAATGTTTCCCTTTTCCATTTGTCCTTGAAAGGTGTAGGCAAGGAATTAAGTGTAGGAAATGAAATTCCCTAACCTAGGAGCTCAAGCCATGGAGCTTTTAGAGCCCAGATTCCAGAAAAGAAATTGCATTCAGTCCAAACTTGAAGACTTGAAGAGCAATGGTTCTGGATACTAATCCAATAGAAGTTGTTGGTTTTAATACTACATAGGAAATTATTTAAAACTATGAACTGAATCTCCTTCTTAGAGTACTAGGTGGAGTAGAGTGGATTATGTTCCCAAGGTGTTGGGAGGGAAAATGTTCGTATATTTGATCTTACTATAGCTTTGAAGTAAATTACTTTATAAAAGCTAACACAGTTCTAAATTAACTAGAGCTGGGGTGCTAGTCACTGAGCCTTTAAGGAAGAGACAAAATGTAAGAGATGTGGGGCCAGAGCATGTCAAAAATGTAAAGCACTTGACAAAAACTGTAAATTAAGGGAGTTCCTACTTACTAGGGAATGGCTAAAGAAACTGATGGGGCCTATAGCAGACATAGTGATGTTTAGGGGTGATAGGACCCCAAAATAGTGACACAAAAGTCCTGCCAGAATGAATTCAGCTCAACCCTTCTTTCAACCAAAAACAAGTTTTATTAAAGCACTGTCCAAGATGGGCATGATTCTAAAAATCTGCCATATTAGCCAGACTCTTAACAAGTGTTGGTGATGCTTGTACTAGACTGAATCTTGAGCACTTTAATGGAAACAAGATGGATCAGAAAGACTGTAGGAAGGATCTAGAAATAGCCAAGTAGTCTGGGGTGACTGGAGGAGGGGTCTAGGGAGGATCTTGATGGGAGTGGCCAGTAGGCTGGGGCAGTTGATGCCAAAAAAGCATGATCTCAGACAAAGTTTAGGCTAAAATAGATTTAATTGAAAGAAATAAACAAGGTAACTACATTTTGATGAAAGATACCATAAATAATGAAGCAACATCAATCTGAACATATATGCACCAAATAATATAGCATCTAAATTTTTTTTTTAAAAAGTCAAATGAATTACAGGTGGAGATAACAGTACTATAATAGCAGGGCACTATAATCTTCCCCTCTCAGAACCAGGGAAATCAAACCAAAAAATAAATAAGAAAGAAGTCAAGGAAGGGAATAGAATTTTGGATAAGCTAGATATTATAGATGTCTAGAAGGAATTAAATAGAAATAGAAAGGAATACACCTTTTTCTTAGTGGTACATGGTACCTTCAAACTGACCATATATTAGGGCATAAAAAACTTTATGAAGAAAAACAGAAATATTAAATGCATCCTTTTCACATCACAATACAACAAAAATGATAATAAGGGACCATGGAAACATAGAATAAAAACTAATTGGAGACTAAATAACCTAATCTTAAAGAATGAACAAATCATAAGGAAAAAATCAATAGCTACATTAAAGAGAATGACAAAATGAATGACATATTTACAAAAACACAGATTGCCTAGATTAGCAGGAGAGAAAATAAATTATCTAAATAGACCTATTTTAGAAAAAGAAATTGAACAGACCATAAATGAGCTTCCTAAGAAAAAAGCACCAGGACCAGACAATTTTAAAAGTGAATTCTATCAAAGATTTAAAGACAAACTAATTCCAATAAAATAAATTATTTGGAATAATAGGCAAATGAATCCTACCAAACACTTTTTATGAAAGAAATATGATACCTAAACCAAGAAGAGTAAAAATAGAGAAAGAAAATTAGAGCCCAAATTAATTAATGAATATGGATACAAACATCCTAAACAAAATACTAGCTAAAAGATTACAACAATATATTACAGAGATTATACATTGTGAACAAGTAGGATTTCTTCCACGAATTCAAGGATATTTTAATATAAGGAAAGATATTGACACAATTGATTAGATCAGTGATAAAAATTTAAAATATCATATGACTATATCAGTAGATATGCAAAATGCTTTTGATAAAGGACAATTCTCATTTCTATTAAAAACAATTGAAAGTATTTCAATTCAATAACTTATTTTCCCTTAAATTAATAAATTGATAAAAGCATCATCAAGTATTATTTGTAATGAGGGTAAGCTAGAAGACTCCCCAGTAAAATCACATGTGAAACAAGGATGCTCACTGTTACAAATGTTACTTAATATTGTATGGAAATCCTAGCGCTAGCAATAAGAAAAGAAAAAGAAATAGAAGGAATTAGAATAAGGAATGACATAATAAAACTATCTCTTTTTTTCAGATAACATAATGACATACTTGGAAAATTCCAAAGACTCAACAAAAAAGTTGCTTGAAACAATGAATGATTTTAGTGAAGTAGCAGGATATGAAGTAAATTCACATAAATCATCAACATTTCTACAAATCAAATGAAAACCCTGTAGGAACAGATAGGAAGAAACACCCTATTTAAAATAACTTTAGACAGTATGAAATACCTGAGAGTACACCTGCCAAAACCAACCCAAGAACTAAATTAATTTACAGATTCAATGATATCCCAATTAAATTACCAAAATATAATTTTTAAATTAGAAAAAACAAAAATAAAATTTATTTGGAAGAACAAAAAATCAAGAATATCAAAGGAACTAATAAAAATGTAAAAGTAAGGAGGTTTAGCATTACCAGATATTAAGCTATATTTTAAGGCAAAAATTATCAGAACTAGGCTCTGTATGAAATGGTTCTGGAATAAACAGACTATAGAATACATCACCATCTCTTTACTCAGTGGTTGCTGGGCCACCCAACTATACTGGTCACAGCAAGTGGCGCTCACAATGTGGGGCATCCGGATGGCAGTCAAGCCTCTAGCAACTGGACCTCCAGGAGTTGCTGGCAGGTAGCTCAGGTTACTGCAGGAGATCCTAGGGACAACGGACTTCATTCAAGGTAAGGGGAAGGCTCTAAGAAGAGTGATTGCCGGTGGGCTCAGTTTTCATTTTTTATAAATCGGAGCTCACAGAGACATAGTATGGGAGGAAACTTAATGAAGGATTTAAAAGATCTGAGAATATTACAACTTATGGTGTGTAAGAAAGGGATTTCAGTTAAGAAACAGATTCTAAAAATTTTTTTAAAAATAATCTGTCAAGAAGTTCCATGGTTCCCAAGTGGCCCTCAAATCAGAAGACCTGATTGGGAAGTAGTGGGAAAGGCTTTAGTTAATTATTTTAAGGAGGATGGACAGGAGAGTGATTCTGGTTCCATATTTGCAATTTATAATGTGTAATGATACTGAGATTTGAAGATCTTCCATGCCACTTGAACTTGCTCATGTAGCAGGAAGGGGTGGAGCAAGAGAAAGCCAGAACCAAGCTAGCATCTGTGCCATGGTGATTGGAAGCAGCTGCAGTAGCAGTGGCAGCAGCACAAACTCCTTTTTCTTTGAGCCTGCCAGAATCTCTGCTAAGGACTCATGCTGAGGACTGCCAGGGACGAGAACTGCCAAGGGGCCAGAGCTGCTGGGAGCAAGCTGCCTGGACGCTGAGCAGTTGCCGTGAGTGAGGAGAGGAGGATCTTTGCTTGAGGTTGCCTGCCCTGTTTTGAAGGCTTGAGAATGCGGGTATTTACTACTTTAACTACATGTGGTTTTGTTTTGTTTTTTTTTTTTTGCTTTTTTTGGAGGGCAGTTGGGGTTAAGTGACTTGCCCAAGGTCACACGGCTAGTTTTTTGTGTTAAGTGTCTGAGGCCGGATTTGAACTCAGGTACTCCTGACTCCAGGGCCGGTGCTCTCTTCACTGCGCCACCTAGCCGCCCCACTTTAACTACATGTGCCAACTTCATGACTATGTGTTGGCTTTGACTTTCTGGTTTCGGGGCTCAGTCTTCTGGTATTTGAATAAATGCTCTGATTATATTTCTCATATAGAGAGCCTGTTACATTTTCTGATTAATAACCATATTAGCATACTTATAGTTACTGTAGGCATTGTGAATACTGCATTGCTGACACATAATGTCATCAAAATGTGTTTAGCAGACAAAACATAGCTTAAAGAAATATTGAGTGTCATGGGTGAGAGCAAAGGCAATGATCAAGAAGAGATCACAGGTCCTGAATTTGTGGGAGAAAGATCCTGGAAAGGAGAAAAATCCCTAAAAAATACCAAACCTCTTAACCTCACTCACATATGGACTTGAAAAACCTGGGAAGCCTAATGGCAGTCCCACCACAGTTTCAGAATTATATACACCTTATGAAAGAGGAAGGACAGGCATTATGAGAAATGGGATCTAAAGGCTGCAATTTGTTAGCATAAGATGCCCAGTGTAATATAGGACATGGCAAAAATTAAATACAGCCTATTAACATTATTACAGATTCTCAATATGCAGCCCAAGTAACTCAAAAGATAGAAATAGTCAATATATGTAGAGGTAAAACTCAGTTGTACATGTTGTTTTGTGATTTACAAGATATTGTACAGCATAAATCACATCCTTTTTACATTATATATATCCCTTCTCATACTGGTCTTCCTGGACCACTTTTTAAAGGTAATCACGTAGCTGATCAAATCTGTGTGAGATCATTAGAATTATCAAGGGAATCCCATCATAAATTTCACCAATCTGCTAGAATGCTTGCTAGGACCTTTGATATCACTAGAGAACAGGCTACACAAATCATTAAAAGTTGTCCAACATGTGTTATTTGCAGTTCCTTTATACCGAAGGCTGTAAATCCCTGTGGACTGTTACTCAAAGAAATTTGGCAATCTGATGTTACTCATTATTCTGTTTTTGGGAAGCTAAAATATATACATGTTACCATGGACACACATTCAGGGTTTTTGTTTTTTTTTTAGATTTTTAATTTTTTATTTATTTTCTTGCTTACATCATTCATTTCCACGAGATTTTGAGTGACAAATTTTCTCCCCCTTCTTTCCCCTACCCCCAATCCCAAAATAGCAACCCCACTGTAAAGCCCCTGCCCTGATCTGCTCTCTTTTATGTCCTCCTCCAACACCCCTCTAACTTTCTGGTAGGAAAGGGAGGGTCTCCCTACCCCAGTCCCTGTATATCTTAATTCCTAGTTGCATGTATTGTAGAGCTTTAAATTCTAGATTCTTTTGGTTCCTCCCTTGTCACCCACACCCACTGGAAGGACAAGTAGTTCAATACAGGCTGTACATATTACGCAGGACATCTCCATAGTGGACACATTGTGATAGACTGATTATATGTCCCTCCTTCCTATCCCGTCCCCGCCTCCATTCTGTTCTCTACCCTGTCCCTGTCCCTTTACTGAAGTGTGGGCTTCCAGCAACTCTCCCCCTGACCCTGCCCTCCCCTCCATCATCCCACCTCTCATCCCCATGCCCCCTACTCTCCTGTGTGGCAAGATACCCAGTTTAGGGTTTATGTCGTTCCTTCCCTAAGCCAAATTCACTGAGAGTAAATGAAAGTAAAGTTGGAACAGTTATCCCTTGCATCTTCTATATGGGATGATTAACCCCATTTTGTCTCTCCCTGTCTCCTCTCATTCTAGTCCTCTCCCACCTCAGAATTTCACCTTTTAAAATATCATCCCTTCCTATTCAATTGATTCTGGACCCTCTATGTACACATATACACAATGCTCAGATATGTATTCATACACATATATAGCCTCCTATATAGACATATGTGTAAGTATACATATATATATAATATACATATACACACACACATTTGTATTCCCTTCACCTATCCTCATACTAAGAAATGTTTCATAAGTCACTATTATCGTTTTTCCATATTGACATGTAAATAGTTCAACTTTGATAAGTTCCTTATGATTTCTTTCCCATGTTTACCTTCTCATGCTTCTTGTGTTTGAATGTCAAATTTTCTGTTCAGTTCTGGTTTTTTCAGCAAGAATGCTTTAAAGTCCTCCACCTCATTGAATGACCATATTTCACCCTGGAACATTATACTCAATTTTGCTGGGTCGGTGATTCTTGGTTTTAATCCCAAGTCCTTGATCTTCGAAATATCATATTCCAGGCCCTTAGATCTCTCAGTGTAGAAGCTGCCAGATCCTGGGTTATCCTAATTGTGTTTCCACAGTACTCAAATTGTTTTTTCTTGGCAGTCTGTAATATTTTCTCCTTAATATGGGGGTTCTGGAACCTGTCTATAACATTTCTAGGAGTTTTCTTTTGGGGATCTTTTTCAAGAGGTGATTGGTGAATTCTTTCAAGTTCTATTTTGCCCTCTGGTTCTAAAATATCAGGGCAATTTTCCTTGAGAATTTTTTTTTTGGAGGGCAATTGGGGTTAAGTGACTTGCTCAAAGTCACATGGCTAGTTTTTGTGTCAAGTGTCTGAGGCCGGATTTGAGCTCACGTCCTCCTGACTTCAGGGTTGGTGCTCTATTCACTGCGCCACCTAGCCGCCCCTCCTTGAGAATTTCTTGAAGGATACTAAATTCTTTTTTTGATCACGGCTTTTAGGTAGACCAATAATTTTCAAATTGTCTCTCCTGGATCTATTTTCCAGGTCAGTGGTTTTTTCAAGGAGATATTTCACATTGCTTTCTATTTTTTCATTCGTTTGTAACTGTTTAATAGTATTTTGGTTTCTCATAAAGTCATTAGCTTCCACTTGCTCCACTCTAATTCTGAAGGAATTATTCTCTTCAGAATGCTTTTGAGATTCTTTTTCCATCTGGCAAATTCGACTTTTTAAGGCCTTCTCCTCATTGGCTTTTTGGGCCTTCTTTGCCATCTGAGTTAATTTGTTCTTTAAGGTGTTGTTTTCTTCAGTTAGGTTGTTGACTCTCTTTTCATGATTTTCTCACATCATTCTCATTTCTCTTCCCAATTTTTACATTCAGGGTTTACATGGGCAACTGCTATGTCTGGAGCAAAAACCTCTCATGTTCAAGAACATCTTATTACATCCTTTGCTGCTTCGAGTGTTCCAAAACAATTAAAGACTGACAATGGCCCCACTTACACCTCAAAAAGCTTTGCTGAATTCTGTCTTCAATGGGGTATTCACTATGTTACAGGGCTTCCTTATAACCCCATGGGTCAGGCTATTGTTGAAAGAAAAAACCACACGCTTAAAACTGCTCTTTAAAAACTAAAAGGAGGGACCTGGTGCACGGGTACCCCAAGACAAATTTTGGGGATATCATTACATGTAATAAATTATTTAACATTATATCATGAAAATAAAACACCAGCTGAAAAATCTTGGGGCATTACTGATCATGCAACTGGCAATTCTAAAAGGTCACAGCCCCAGGCAACTGCAGTTACTGAGTGATGTGGAAAAATGATAAGGGACTATGGTGTGGTACACATAGAGTAATAATGTGTGACCAAGGATATTTGTGTGTTTTCACAGATGAGAAGGAGGAAGTCTGGATACCAGAAAGGAAAACAAGGACTGTATCAACAGATGCAGAGACCACACACTCGGCCCTCTCCATACCAGAACCAGACGAAGTCAACAGCAGAGAAGGAGCCAGAGCCAAAATGAGGGCAAGTGGATCTTCCATTTTTGAATTGTAGGACTGATGTACCCGCTTGCCATCAGGTGGATCAGCAAACCTACATTTCCTGGCACAATGACATGAACATTAAACACGGACATGGAGGATATCCTAAACAAAATTGGTTTGGACATTCACAGAGAGAAAGGCTGGAAATATGGAAAATCCTTTTGCTGTGGGCCCCAATAACAACAGTTTTTGCTATTTTTGCTCCTAATGGGACATACTTGAGCAAGACTGACCGCAGCTTTGTATATGCTTCTTTAGGAGGGAAATATGTATTCATGTGGGGAAATCTTAGCAATGTAAATATCACTCAAGTTGATAAGCATTATAATGTCACATGTGTTAATTGTAAGGTTTCTGAATGTCATGATAATACTTCTTTGGGACAATTGCTATTTGTTATAAGAAGACCTAGTATGATTATGATTCCTGTGGAGAGTGAGCATTGGTTTTACTCTCGTGCTGATCATTCTATTGCTCAAATTAATCAACAACTGGGTTTTTATCAAAAAAAGAGGTATATTTCCTGTATTGTTGTTGGGATAATTGCTTTAATTTCTACTATAGTGAGCAGTGTTGCTGTGTCTATGTCTGTCAGCACTGTACAAAATCAGATAGTGCAAGCTCAGTTTTTGCATGAATTGTCTGCCAGTGTTTCGCAAGGATTTTTGTTACAGTCAGAAATCAGTAAGAGTTTCTATAAAGCAATAACACAGCTCAGAGATGATGTAATTGCTTTAGCTGAAGAGATTGAATTAATGCAAGTTAATTTCTATATGGTAAGCAAGCAATATAATGAGTCAGAATATGACATAGCCCAAATTAGAAATCATCTTAACGGGCTATGGGGTGACCATAACACATCTCTTGACATAAATGATTTAGAGAATTTGGCTCACCTCATGGATCAGGAAAGACAGCAGTCACTACTACCAAATCCAGAGGCACAAAACATTGTAGACTGGATTAAAAGAGCTCAGGGAATATTACCTGGGCGAATACAGCAAATTATAACCTTCCTAGCAATAGGGGTGGTACTACTGGTTTTATGTACCTATTTACCCATCCTTATTTCCTGTTTTTCTCGCATCATTCAACAAGTTGTATATAACGTCCAACTGCATGCTTCTGCCATAGCGTTAAAAATAAATAATATGGGGGAAAAGCAGAGAACTTTCAGGAGTCTCCCCAGGCTCTGCTAATGGAATGTTCCTCTCTCCTATATGTAAATAAAATGCAGGGGGGGGGATGTAGAGGACTTCCAGGGGTCCCCTAGCCCCACTAATGGAATTCCCCTCTCCTTTACAAACTTCTATAAAGTCACTAGGTAGATATGCAGGAGGAGTATAATCTTGTTTGTTGATGCCTCCATGGTCCTATGAATAAGGAAAATTCTGGGTAGTTAATTAGCAAGTCTTATTTGTAACTCCTTGTTTGTTTGTGCCTCTGGATGTGGTCCTAGGATGAAGTCTTTTTTTTTTCCCCCCCGGTTTTGATTAAGGTTTTATTCTGTTGTTGTTTTTCTAATAAGACAAAACACTACAATCCACTCAACACCAGTTGGACGCTACAGTGATTATGGGAGAAAGGGAGTGCTGAGGGGCCATGGCAAGTTATCTTTAGCTTGAACACTGCATATCCAGATGCTTCAGATCTGGAAAACTTTTTCCCACCCCTCAGCACAGAAAATAAAATCAGATGAACATTTTTATCATTAAATATAAGACCACACTGGAGTCTCAGCACTGGCCAGAATCTAAGCTAACAAAACTTATTTAATAGGAAACTAACCACACTTGTGTCAATGGTGTCACCATTGCCCTTAATTTCTTTTAAAATCAAGTACTTTAAGGGGTGGCTAGGTGGTGCAGTGAATAGAGCACCGGCCCTGGAGTCAGGAGTACCTGAGTTCAAATCCGGCCTCAGACACTTAACACAAAAACACTAGCCGTGTGACCTTGGGCAAGTCACTTAACCCCAAATGCCCTCCAAAAAGCAAAAAAAAAAAAATCAAGTACTTTATAATGTTTGACCACCCCTGGGGGGGACAAGAGGGTGGGAGGAATACAAACTGACAAACCTCCCATCAACTGATGAAGGACACACAAAACAGTAAATGCTTGTCCAGCCCAAAGGGCTCCCCCTTAATTATGAGGTTTCTCTTACTATTTTATCTCCCCAGGAGGCTACCACCAGGGTGGGTGGGTCCATCACTAGAGCTAGAAGGGGATGGTGGCTGATTACGCTAGGATCCTGGAAAGGTCCTACAGGTTAAAAAAAGTCTAAAAGGGATTTAGGGAAGATTTGATTCATGTGAGACAGGGAAGGAGGTTTTTTTTTGTCTTTCTCCCCCTCCCCCAACTCAGGTTTAGAGGTTTGTAAAAATGGCTGCTTGTAACACTGGGCACTGGGTACTCTTGGAAGTTGGAACTCTACAGTACCTCAGAAAATACAGAGGTTATTAGAGGGCAGGAGACAACTGAATGTGATGTTAAGGACAGATCTCATGCTGCAAGCACATTTCACAGAACTGAAACAGCCATGGTCTCCTCCCCTCAATGAATCCAGAGGAAGAAAAAACCCTCTCCATTGGGGCTGAAAGCTACAAGGCACATGGCTCTGTCCCCGTAGGGCCAGGGCCGCTTACAGGGACTGCACTGGAGGAGCCAGAAGTTGGGACCCATGT
>CM053593.1:196554578-196571631 GCA_028646575.1 Pseudocheirus occidentalis | reverse complement strand
TTGCTGGGGTTTTCCCACCTGCCGGAGCTATTAGGGGGTGCTGCAAGTCCCCCCAGCTTTGGCTTGCTGAGAGCACACCCCAGGACCACCACCCCAGGCCACGATCCAGATCCAGGCCACTCAAGCTCAAAGCAAGAGCACTTGTCCCTGATCAATCGATTCAGCCCCCCTGCGAATTCTGCAGGCCAGGGGCTCTGAAGCAGCCTGGTGGGGGCCGCTGCTGCTGGTTCCAGTAGTTCCCCTCCCCCACTGCTTCCTTGCCATGGGGGTAGATTGGCCGAACTGCTTTTCTCACCCAAATTAATTTTCAAAGTTTCACTTTCACTTTTACTGACCTTCTAATCCTGGTTTGCATATGTGAAGATTCCCTCAGGTGCAATAGATCTCTGAAGTAGACTCAACCTGTGGCTTGGGAGGCTCACTCCTCCTGGCTGAGGCTGCGGTTTGGGGCTGGGCCGGTCTCTGTTTCGGTGCTCTCCCATTCCTCACGCCTTGGCAGATGTGGAGGTGCTGGAGGCTGTAGCTCCTCTCCTCTGCAGACTGGCAGAGGCGGGGCTCAGCTTGGCTCAGCTCCTTCCCGCTGCCCTGGGCCTGGCCGAGGTCTCGGCTTCAGGCTGCGCTGGCTTCCACTCCGGGCCTCCACTCCCGGCCTTGCGATGAGCCCCTGCTGCCGAGCTGCCTTCAGCGAGAGATGTGTTTTCTATATTTTTGTGAGTCTGAGAGTCCTAGACTTTCCTAGACTTTGTCTGGGTTCATATTTTCTGGGTGTTTAGGGTGGCGGTGTGGGAGCTGTGGGACCTTGCTGCTTCTACACCGCCATCTTGGCTCTGCCCCCAAAAATTTTTTTTCAAATTCATTTTATCCTCTCTGTTGATCTCTTTATCTTTTGCCCATGTAAAAGATAAAATTTCCTCTCCTGCTTCCATTTTCACTGACTGGAAGGCTTGTACCATCCAAATCCACTGAGTCACTGTCCCTTTCTGAAGTTCGTTTTGATTTTGAGATTTAGCACAGCTTTTGTAGTCTCTTTGGAGGGTGGTTGTCTTGGAATAAGTGTGTGAACCTTTAAGTTTTCTGGTTTGGTCTTGGTGTTAAGTTCTCACTTCTTCATAGTAAAACTTGAGAGCAGAGTTGTTGCAAAAGATTGTGGAATATAAGGTCAGTGCTGTTGCATTGGTAGCATTGAAAGCATAGTTGTATTCTGAACAATGATGGGAATGCTCAGAGATGTTGCTGAACATTTTCTAGGTCCCTTTTGGGATACTGTGGTACTAGAAATTGCTTTAATCTGCTATGCATCTTCTCTTCACTGGCATCCTGCACGTGAAACTTTGGACAGTGTTGCAATTTCAATTTTTATTATGGCCTACTCTTTACATTCCTATACTTTATGAACCTCCTTAAGTGGTAGTATCTGGAGACTTTCCGTTTCCAGTTTATTTGAGGTAACTGATTTATATTTAAAATTAAATGTATCTTTGCTTTCAGTTTTTGATCCCTGATTCTATTTTGACACCGTAACCAGGTGGATAACTGCATTGTCTAGATGTGGCTTGGGATTACAGTAAGGAATATGGCTTTGTCACTGTTTCACGTTATTTCTATCAGCAGCTTTACATTCATTTACTTTCCAAGTTGGAAAAATAGGCACAACACTGGCAGTTTCTGTCCTGTAAAAGACTTGATTTATTCCACATGGATTTTCATCTTGGCAACTTAAGCTATCAGAATCAGACTGTGGATCTGATTTCTTTGGTACTGTTACTTTAATAGACTTGTCCAAAACATTTACCCTTTCTTCTGGTTCTTAGTGATCCATTAGCTTATAGGAAAAATTTCCTCATCCCTGCATTTATAACAAAACAGAATTCTACCTTTGGCCTTACCTTAGTCGTATCACTAACCTTTGAAATCTTGGTGAGTGTAATAGTTCCAAAAAGTGGGGGGTACGCAAGGAAGGTTCTGTAAATTACCCATGTACCATATCAGGTGTTTCTCTTGTTATATCTGCAAATATTTCCTGTTCTGATTTTCTTTAGTGTCTAGAAAGCCACAAATGCAGTTCTGACAATTCACATGAAGCATTTATGAACCTGAACATTACACCTTGCCCCAGGCCAGCTCCCCAAAATGAGGCAAGAAGGACAATGTCCTGCTGGTAGCTGTGCTTGGCTGAATTCCTTCAGTGCCTGGCTCTGTCTCTGTCTTGTGGATTTTCTCTCTCCTTTTCTCTCTTTCTCTCTCTCTCTCTCTGTCTGTCTGTCTCTCTCTCTATCTCTATCTCTCTCTATCTCTATCTCTCTCCCTCCCTCTCCCTCTCTTTCTCCCCCCTTCTCTCTCTTTCGCTGTCTCCCTCTTTCTCTCCCTCTCTCTCTCTCCCCCATTAGTATTTTATGTTTTCCATTTACGTGTAAAGACAACTAAACATTCATTTAAAGACATTTTTGAGGGGGCAGCTAGGTGGTGCAGTGGTGGCCCAGCACCAGCCCTGGAGTCAGGAGGACATGAGCTCAAATCTGGCCTCAGACACTTAACACTTACTAGCCTTGACCTTGAGCAAGTCACTTAACCCCAGTTGCCCTTCCAAAAAAAAAAAAAAAAAAGCAAAAAAACCCCAAAACATTTTTGAGTTCCAAATTTTCTTCCTTCCTAAGACAATAAGCAGTTTGATATAGTTTATATATGTGTAATCATGTAAAACATTTCCATGTTAGTCTTGTTGTGAAAGAAGAAACATACCAAAAGAAAAAACACCCACAAAAGCATAAAGTGAAAATTGCATGCTTGGTTGATCTGCATTCAGAGCACATCAGCTCTTTCTCTGGATGTGGGTAGTATTTTCCTTCATGGGCCTTTTGGAATTGTCTTCTATCATTATATTGCTACATCTCATCACTTTTTCAAGTGGTTCGAACCCCCAACTACAAGATGATACCAGTCAGCTTTCCCTTTCCTCACTTGTCTTTCATTTCATTTACACTAGGATGGCCTAACGGTCTCTAAATACAATTTATGAGATATTCACTAGTATATTCTACCCAGATTAGATTAACATAGGATACAGAGTTGTCTTAAAGTTTACCTATTTAGATATCAAGATACTAGGACCTCATTCTCTTTTTTCTTTGGTACGCTCAGCAGCTCGTATGGGTTCAATAAAATCAGTACAAATGAGTCCCTATTCTATACGTTCAGCCCTATTCTCTTTCCTGACCTCTTGTCTTTTATTACAAACTGTTTGATGGATACTCCTATTTAGGCATCTCAAATTCAAGAAGTCTAAATAAAACAATTCTTTATTTCCCTCAAACCCCATTCTTCCTCTAAGTTTCACCATTACTGTTCTGTATCCTTCCAGTTGCCTAGCTTCACCACTTAAGAATATTATCATTGTCGTCTTATTCCTCTTCCTGTTGTTCACTTGTCAAGTCATGTGTTTTATACCGCCACAATACTCCTTTCATTTACCCTTTCCTCTCTGCACACACAACATATAGGTCAGATGTCAGACAAGCAACATCCAGATTTAGATATTTTTCCTCTTACCCTTCCATACTATTCCAAACAGATTGAGGTCATTTAGATACACAGTCAGTCTTCAACATTTGTGCGTTTAACTTTTACAACTTCAAGCATTCAAGTGATTTTACTAGTAACCCCATTTTGACTTTTGTTTTGGCAACTGTGCACATCTGTGGTCATGTGCGGTAGGGAGAAAATTAGAGGGACAGCAGGCATAAATTTATGTCTACAAAAAAAAAGAGAATTCTTTGTAAAAGCCTTTGTGAATCTGGTCCAGAAAGTACTAAAGCAACTTCCCAAATGCATGATAAGGGAATTGAAAACATGAAAAAGTGACTAAGTTTGTGGGTAAATGAGATGGTGGTCACTCTCATCTGTGTAGCTCACCTCCCCTGCTGCTGGTGCCATCCAAGCGTCTTTACTCACTGTTGTAAGACTTGTGCTTTTTATAAGGGAACAGTTCAGCCATGGAGCTGAAAGGGAGGTAGCTTTGTTGCTGTTATTCAATCATTTGAATTGTATCTGATTCTTTATTGACCCCATTTGGAATTTTCTTGATAAATGTACTGGAGTGGTTTGTCATTGCCTTCTCCAGCTCATTTTACAAATGGGGAAACTGAGGCAAACAGTTAAATGACTTGCCTAGGGTCACTCAGCTAATAAGTGTCTGATGCCAGATTTGAACTCAGGTCTTCCTAACTCATGTCCAGCATTGTATCTACTGTGCCACCTAGTTGCCCCCATTAGAGATGGCAGTTTGTCTTTGTTTTACCTGGGAGTTCTTCTGACATCACTGCCCTGCCCCTCACTGACCTGTCCAATGTTGCCTCTCCTTTGCATTTTATGTAGGATACACTTTCTGCATATATTTTATGGTTACTGTGTTAAGAAAGGTGCATATTATCAGGATTAAATTTTATCATAAAGAATTATATACAGAAAAGTGTATTTTCAGCAATCTCTAGTAAAAGATTGCAATTTTTGGTGGTTACAGGAACTTAATTCCCAATTTCTCCTAGGTACACTGTATTAACATTCATGTTTTTGACTTCCCCACCATTTTCTAGGAATGTTACCCCTGTGAAAGTTGAGGATTGATTATACTAGCACTCCTTTGTTATTTATCACTTTATTTATCCATAAGCTATTGAAAACTGATTAGTATCCTGAGAAGGTCCCAAAGTCACCACCAGCACAGGGGATTCAGTTGCCCCCCCCAAGGCCTGTTGCTATCTTGCTGGAGTGCAGGGTACTCTGACACAATCTACACTATACTGTGGCACACACACCTCAGTGAGACAAACCTTTCCTGCCAATCTTCTAAGTTGTCTTGCATTGGAAAATTGTTCCTACTCCTTCAGAATTTGTTCTGAGGTGTTATTGTAAGGATATTTGAAGGGGAATTTGGGAGAGCTTGGGGGGAAGTCCCTGCTTTTGCTCAGCCTCTTGGCTCTGCCTTCCCCAGATGGGTTTTCATGTCAGTAATGCTTTTGTTTCTCTCTACAGAGTTGGTGTTCTATTAGAACTTCTGACAAATGTCCACATCCTAAGCCTAAGCAGTTACCATAGTTTACTGTTAACAACTCTGCTGAGAGGCTCTGCTTTTTGTTAGTTTTCTGTCATTTTTCAGTTGTGTCCAGTTCTTTGTGACCCTATTTGAGGTTTTCTTGACAAAGACACAAGCAAAAAAAAAAAAAAGGCAAAAAAAGAGATACTGGAGCAGTTTGCTATTTCCTCACTTTGCAGATAAGGAAACTGAGGCAAACGGAGTTAAATGATTTGTATAAGGTCATACAACTAGTAAAGTGTCTGAAGCCATATTTATATATGTCTTAAGCCATAATTCTGGAAGACGAGTCTTCCTGACTCTATACTTGGTGCTCTATCCACTCTGCCACTTTGCTCCCTGAGAGCCTGTTGAGTATGACTGAAAGGTTTGAGGCTCAAAGAAGGTGGGCTGGCTTGGATACTACCACTGGATGTGTAAGGACTGAGGAATCAGTAATGTCTAGTACTCTCTAGTTTTTATGGTTGTTTTTTTCATCCTGTTGCCTATTTAAAATATAAACTTTCGTCAGCTATTTAAGGCTCTCTGTAGTCTGATTCCACTATACTTCTTTCTTTGTTTAATTTTATTCCCCTTTATGTAGTCATCGTTCTAGTTTACCTTTTCTCCAACATAGTCTTGCCTTTTCTCACTTTAATTTGAATAAGCCATGTTCTTTTGTACCTGGGACATACCACTTTGACATTTCTTCCTGTTGAAGTATTTCTCTTAGGAAAAAATACTTGAACAGGTCCTTTGTCACTTTGAAGAATTTTTGATTTTTGCTCTTTCCTGACACACTTCCATTCTTACTCCAAGCTAAAAGTAATATTTTCCTCCTTAAATTTTTTAAAGAGTACTTTTGTTCTTTACATTTAGCAGTATGTTTTGTGCCATTCCTTCTTTGTGTATTTGTCCTTCCCAACATTAAGTTGTGAGTTTTTTTGAGAGCAGCCTCTGCCTTGTCATTCTTTATATCCCTAGTGAATAAACATATTGAAGGAACTTGAATAAGTGTTAAGTGAGATGAAACTGAACTTTTAAAGACAGTTTAGTTGGAGGTGTTTGTGACCAATAATGGTTATAGACAGCATGATGTCATGAATAGAGGTCTGACCAGGCCTTGGAGTCAAGAAGGAAGAGGTACAAGTTCCACCTCTGATACAGTCATTTATTCACCCAGTGTTCTAGGCAGCTCTTTTAAGAACATAATTTGCTACGATGATCTAAGGCAATTACAGAGGACTCATGGAAAATGCTGTCCACATCCAGAGAAAGAACCAGTGGACCCTTAATAAAGATCAAAAGCGTGCTATTTTCACTTTATTTTTTCATGTTTTTATTTTTCCTTTTTTCATGATTTTTTTTCTTTTTGGTCTCTTCTAATGAAATATGTCTTACATATTTGTAAGACATGTGTCTTATAAATGTAAGAAATATGTAAGAGATCTTACATATATAATACATATATAAGAAATATGTCTTACATAATTGCACATATATAACCTCTACCAAATTGCTTATTGTTTGAGAAAGAGGGGAGTGAGTGAAAAGAATTTGGAGCTCAATTTAAAAATTAATGTTAAAAATTGTCTTTACGTATAATTGGGAAAAATAAAATACTATTTAAAAAACTGTAATTTCCAAAGCAGGTGTAGAGCAGGATTCCTTATTGGGAGTTACTTGCATTAAGATCTAGCCGCTTAAAATGGTGATGGGTGTGTGTAAAATTACTTAGAGGGAACATTAGTGCTCACCAGTCCATTATTTTGATCATTGATTATTATTCTTCAACTTTGAAGAATCCACTCCAGAGAGCATGGTAGCTGTTTCAAAGCAAAATGACAGCATGGGAGGTGGAAATGTTGTCCTGCTGATATTTTTCTTGATATCAAAATGGAAATGTAAGGGTATACAAAATATTTAAGGGCATAAAATAAGTGATTCTTTAAATTTCCAAAAGGTTTCAATGAAAAGCTTTATTTTGTTTAAAGTTAGCTTTTAGAGTAGAAGGGAATACAGTGGTGATAGTGGCACAAGTGGCACAAGGTCTAAATTGGGGAAAGAGAAGAATCTATCTCATGGGTACTGCCACTTCTTTTTTTGTTGATTGTATTGTTTGTTTTTGGTTTTTTTTTTTATTAAAAAGGCAAGTTGGAAGCCCCAGAAGGAACTGAAAGTCCTGTTTATATTCTGTTTGCCTCTCCTAACTTTTTTTTACTTTCCTCTTTTCCTCCTATTGTTTTTTTTCTTTTTGCTAATTTCCATATCTCTTTACTGCTTCCCTCAAACCCTCTATAGACTATGCTCAGTGATCATCCTCCTAAATTTTGCGTTAGTCTATGTTATGATCTTGTAGGAAGTGTGATACTTAGGAAGTACACCACAGACTGCAAAATATTTTCATAAGGATCTGCTCTATTTAATACTGTATTTCATTATGATTCCTGGTAGGGGCTGTGGAGCTTAATTGTGCCTCTCTGCCTGAAACTTTTGGGCATTCAAAAAAAAAAGAAGGAAAATAAAACATTTCTGATTGAAGATGCTTAAACTTGTTTGTTTTCCTGATGTTTTTGTTGTGATTTTGTTGTGTTGCAAAGAAACATGGAATCCTTAAAAAAAAAAAAAAACAGTTGGGAATATGCTGTGGAAAAAGGGCTGGCTAAAATATGGTAAGGTTGGTTACTCACACAATCCTGAGCCTTATTTCTGATTATTTTTGTTTCTAGGTCTATGTGTTTTGTGTCCAAATAGCAACAATTCTCTCCTAGCATTCCCTGGTACACATACTGGCCATGTGCAGATAGTGGATCTGGCCAATACAGAAAAACCTCCAGTTGATATCCCAGCTCATGAAGGAGTCCTAAGCTGTATAGCTTTAAACCTCCAGGGAACAAGAATTGCAACAGCATCTGAAAAAGTAAGCTTAAGTTCAGAGAGTTGGGACTAAGTTTTCTTTCTCTTCTACTACTTTAGGACTACTTTGACAGCTCATTTAGTGGTATTGGGAAAGTCATGTTTTATGAGTGAAGAATTTTGTGGAAACTTTTTCTCAGACATAATCACTTATGATGCATATGATATCAGGGCTAGATTCCAATTCCTTGCTCCTTTACAGAGTGTAATTGGTGATTAAATGGGTTTTAAAAATCATATCCTCCACTTCACTTTTAATTTGAGTGACTTGTAAGGCTTTCTTGACATCTTACCTAAATCATTAGCTTATGTCTTGGTTACTGCCTGGAAGTTCGAGGTCATTTTTGCCAGGCTGGGGCATGCATTACCTGATTTTGTGTGGTATGGGTAGGGAGGAGGGATAGTACCACAAATGTACCATTCCTAATAATCACTGAATTAAACTAATGTTAAACTAATGGGATGTCCACCAGTTGATGGTTAAAGAATGTTGTCCATGAACAGGTCAGGTAGCAACAAGGAATTAGCCTAGAATTAAACATTTTCTCATAGTAAACATAGTAGAAACAAACTAGATGAAACAGTGGAAGATAAAATCTCAGTGTCGTATTGCACCTACAGATAGTAGTAACTGGCTATCTGCCTGGTGTACACATTGTAACTGGCTATCAGCACCTCCACAAGTACTGCAGAAGTACATTTGTCTTGAGGTCAGAAACCCTCTGTTCAAGTCTCACCTATCTCTCCCTGTCATTGTGACCTTGGACAGATTTCTTAACCTTTATGAACTTCAGTTTCCTCATCTGCAAAATACTTATAATTATATTTGCCCTTGTTATGAAGAGAGATTTTTGTAAAGACCTTTATAGTTGTGAGCTATAACAATGTAAATTGGCACATTCTGAAGTTACTAGTACCTGTGATGGTAGCAAGAGACACCAGAAATCCTTATACACCCAGCTTTCCATGTGTGTTATTGCTAGAGGTTTCTTTCTCTTGGTCACTTAGAATATTTAATTCTGAATCTCCATTGTTCTCAGTCCTAGTTATAGTTAGTGAATTTTAATGCTAAGTGGAAAACTTTTGCCAAATGACTTAAATTATATAAGTAGTATTATTTATGAGAATGGTATGTTATAGATTTGTAAGAACTTTGAATCTAAAGCAGTACAAAAATGAACTGAACTTCTGAATCTTTGATAATGAAACACTTCACTGTTTTTCAAAGGGGACCCTTATAAGAATATTTGATACTTCATCAGGGCATTTAATCCAGGAACTGAGAAGAGGATCTCAAGCAGCAAATATTTATTGGTAAGAATATGATTCATTTGAATATAGGAGATTGAGAGAGAAGATAAGTCTAGTGTATTTCCTGGGACATGACTAAGTCATGACAAGGCCTGATTTACAGCAGAGATGGGCTAGAGAGAAACTCAAATACTAGTAGTGGTACTTAAGATACCTTTTTTCCTCAAGAAAGAGTGGTTTTGTGAGTCAGGAAGAGTCAGAAGCTGTGGTTATTAGGCCCCTCTCAAAGACTGAACTGCTTATCTCTGGAAGGGCTTATTCTTTTCTGCAGTGTCCATGTAGTCACAGAAGGCAAGTAGCTTTAGTTCCTAGGATTTAATTGTGCTCACCAAAACAACCAACTCAATTATGAGGGTACGTAGGCCTTTTTATCAGAATTCCAGTGTTAGAAGGGATATTATCAGCCGTCTAGTAGTCCTTCCTCCACAAAGAATACCCTCTGCAACTGAAGACTGATGACAGGAATCCATTTCTGTTTTAGAAAGCTCTGATTGTTAAGAGGTTTTTACCTTAGATGAAGCCTAAATTTGCTTCTCTACAACTTTTGCCCTATTGTTCCTACTTCTGCCCTCCAGTACTGTGCAGAATAAGCCTAACCCTTCTTCTTCCACATTACAGACCTATAGATATCCCATTCTTCTTCAAGTGTTATATTCTTCAGGATAAACATCTCATTTCTTCATCTTAACCTTATATGGCATAAGTGATATTTTTATCTGTAACATTTCCTGCTACTTTATCAAGTGGTTTGGGTCTACCTATAGAAGCCCTTTAGGGCTGCATCTACTAGATACCTTGAATAAGGTGTGTAGGCTCAAGAGTTAGATTTTTGCCAGGTGTGGATAACTAAAAGCACATAATTTGTTATTTTTTAGCAGTGTTTCTGTAAGTTTTAAATCAAGATGTGAAAAAAGTCTATTTTAAAAGATTGCAAAAAGGGAGTCAGTAATCTGTTATATCATTACATATACTCTTAGTTTTGGTTTTTTTTTTTTTTACAACAACATTAAGATGAATTTTAGCTGTTGTATTTTTGGCACTAAAACACCCTGGACTTTTTTTCCTGTACCAAGATTCTTTGAAATTTGTTGTATCTGCTTACTTCAGCTTTGCTGTGGTTTAAATTAGAGCTTGGAGTAGCATCAAGGGACCTTCTTAAAAGAAGACTTTTATTTCACCTTATTTGCTCTGTGTAATTAATATAGTGCCCCTTAAGGAGAAGGTTGACTTATGCCTGCCTTCATTGAGCCTCTACATCCCTATCAGTCTCTTTTCATGATAAAGCAGAAAAATCAGGCCACAGAGTAATCCTATGAGTCTGCATCAAACTCCATAATGGTTACTTTCCAATCAAAAGGTTTATTTGCTGAGAGTTCTATTCTGATTCCTTTCTTCTACTATATTGGTACAGATGCTGAATAGGACTTCTTAAAACCATTTTAAGCCATTTCTTAAAACACTTAAATGTTTTACAACTTGACATAGGTCTTTAGTCCATTCCTTTCTTAAGCATGGCCTTGCTACCCTCAGCCTTTAAAAAGATACTTGAACAAAACAGAATAGCGTTTTCCATTTATATGATTTGTTACAAGTTTCTCAATAGCTGTGTGGAAAAGTAGTTTTGAGACTGAGGTGATCAGTGTTTTTTCTTGTGTTTGTCAGTTTGAAGTGTATTTGATGAAGGCACTAAACTGTAAACTAAACTCTAAAAAAAGCAGAACAGAATATTTCGGGAAATATCAAAATATAAACAATTTACATGACTTTTTAGAGTGTCTAGTAGGTGATTTATTTGAACTTCATTTCTCCCCATTATAACTCTGTAGTATCTAATGAGTTAGCACCCTGTAGTATACTTGACTGTGAATGGGAAGGCTCAGGTTCTAATACCTTTTTTATCACAGTCTATCTAGTTTTGTGACATTAGATACATCATTTCTTTGCCATGGGCCTATTTCACTATTTGTGAGAGATGGTTGGATAAATGATCTCTAAAGTCCCTCCTATCTCTTATGTGACTCTGGCTTCTATTTCTCCTTGCAGTCTCAGCCTGCCAAAGTTCTGTTAATATTTTCTTTCAGTATTAATTTCAATCAGGATGCTTCACTCATCTGTGTATCAAGTGATCATGGAACAGTGCACATTTTTGCAGCTGAAGATCCCAAAAGGAACAAGCAGTCTAGGTAATGTTTTGGGGATTAAATTTTGGCATCAGAAGAAGGATGAAGGGGTGGCTAGGTGGCACAATGAATAGTGCACCACCCCTGGAGTCAGGAGGACCCAAGTTCAGATCTGGCCTTAGACACTTAACACTTTCTAGCTATGTGATCTTTGGCAACTCACTTAACCCCAATTGCCCTGCCTTCCCCCCGTGCAGAACCAAAAAAAAAAAAAAAAAAAGTTGAAATGTAGGATCACTTGCAACTGCCTTTGAGTTTGTATGTAATATGTTAATAGGTGAAGGCTGTCATCTCTAAAGTCAGCAGTTACTCTATTTTGAGGGCTTAGAAATCTTATGTAGTGTTTTGTAACAGAACAGCTGCACATTAGAACTTTTCTTCTTAATTAAAAAGCCTTAGAATACTCTGACCAGAAAGTGGAGGGAAACCAAGAGGATCCTTGGCTCCACAGTTTTGGGACTGAGTCTTTGTTCCATTGCTTGTCGCCTCTCTGGTGCTAAATTCTTTCGGTATCATCTGAGATTTGGAATAGAAGACCTCAAAAGTCACTTGCACCTCTAAATCCTATGCTCCTCAATATATTGGTTTAAGAATGAGAGTTTTTGGATTCCTAGTATAGAGTTTTTATTGGTAAGACTTCCTGATTTTTACTCAGCTGTGTGTATCTGTGATATAGGAGAGGTTGGATCCAGAAGATTAATTTTGTAGCTTGTTACTTCTGCTCCATTCAACATTCTCTTCTCTGATTATATCACAAAACCACAAAACCAAACACTTTCCCCAAAGCAGTCTCTTTTCTACTAAATTGATTGCAGAAGAGCAGGATATAAAAGTAGAATGTTTTTCTTTTAACTTTTAAACCTGATTCTGGAATCATTTTACTGGCTATACTAGATTTAGAAAGCACTTTAATCTGATTAGCCTGGGTTTAGATGGGTGAGATTTTTCAGTATCATTGTGTTCTGAATAACTTTAATCATGTAATATAATCTGATCACCTTTTTCCCCTCCTCCTTCCCAGTTTGGCATCAGCCAGTTTTCTTCCAAAATACTTCAGTTCCAAGTGGAGTTTTTCCAAATTTCAGGTTCCCTCAGGCTCTCCTTGCATTTGTGCCTTTGGAACTGAACCAAATGCTGTCATAGGTAAGTTTCTTTTTGAAGTGTCATTCTATGTTTAGAGAAAAAAAATTCCTGACTACCTTCTCTTTAACCAAGGGAGCACATAAAGTTTTTTTTTCTACAATCAGCTTTTGATTTCTGTCTCCCAAGTGAAAGTCTTATATCTCTAAAGAATTATCTTCAGTATCTATTCTTCTTCCTTCTCCTTTCTAGATTCAGTCAGAGCCTTTCAGAGTGCATTGTTTGGAGAATTGTGTATCGTATGAGCACCTAACTGCTCTCAGTCATTTCTCTAGGAAATTCATAGATACTTTATCATGTGGGCTATGATAAACATATGATAAAAATGATCTGATATCAGATAAAATATTTTTCTACAAGTTGGCTGTTCAATTTTCCTCCAAAGAGACCACATTATCTACTTTGCTAAGGGGAAAAAAGTATTATTTAGAGTTGACTTGTGTAGTGAGAGATGGTTTTGAGTATCTTCTGATAATTCTTTGAGATCAGTATTTAGTTTTCCAAGAAAGTAGTGTTTGTAATTTTCAGTTAGAGTTTTGAAAAAGGAAGTAATATGCTTTAAACTTTTAAAAAGAAAAACAAGATAAAATGGATTTCCTTTTCCTTAGCAATCTGTGCGGATGGCAGCTATTACAAGTTTTTATTCAATCAAAAAGGAGAATGTTCCCGTGATGTCTATGCTCAGTTTCTAGAAATGACTGATGACAAGCTTTGACCTTGCAAGAGAAGAATTTGGACCGAAGTACTGCTCAATTATTCTGGAATACTTGGAGGATTCAGTACTAACCTGTAATATTCCCCAGTTCTGGTGGGATGTAGACCTCACTGAGGAACAGGTTCCAGGGGACTAACCTGGAAGAGTCTTGGTTGGGAAGTAATATACCATTATTTCATTTCCTTTTATAAATGAGGCCCCACATCTGTAGCATGAATGGAAAAGGAAACAAATCACAGTGTGCCAGAGTGAGCACGCAGGTGGTTTTTTTCAATGACTTGAGCTTTTTCTTGGTTTATTTTCTTTATTCTAATGATGATGTTAGCTTTACAGGTTCATTTGTACCCTCTATACCAAAACAAGCAGGAGTTTTATACAGGTGGTTGGACCAGATTTGGATATTGACATTTGTTTAAGCAATAGCTTACATCCTTTTTATTGAGCCTTTTGGTGGGGAAATGAACAATTTATGTAAATACTAGTTCTTGTAGTGTACAAGATTTGGAATAGAATAGTAAAACCAGCAGCTTGCCTTAGTACAGAAGAAATGACTTCCTTCTTCACATCTAAAAACACAAAGAAGAAAACCACAACTAATATACTTTAGCAAATGCAGTCTGAATACTTTCTCTACCTAAGGTCACCAGTGCAGGTCTTTAGGTTTGTTTTATTCGCATATACACGTGTGCTGACTTTGTATGTTAATTTGTGGAGCTCTTAACATTAATCCAGAAGCTAGAACAGACTCTTCAACATTGCTAAGGCTTATTGCCAATAGGAGTAATTTCTCCTCAGACAGAAATACAGTCCTGAGAAGAGTGAATCCACCTTAATTTCAGGGAAAAACAGAGTAAGTGGAACAAAGTAACAAAAACTGATTTTTTTTTGGAAGTTCTTATCCATGACTATTTCTTTCAGTTAGACAGTAAGATTTGGCATTTATTCCAGTGACTGCTACATTCCAAAGAGAGTGAGCAAGAGTGTATGAAACTCATTTATATTTCCGTTGGTGCTTAGTTTGGGCACTTCACTGTGACCTTTCCCTGTAACATCATTTCCCTCCACTGGTATAAAGGTGGCTACACACTAATTATTTTGGAAATGAAATGCACATAGCATTTTGGAACTAAATTATTATGGTTTCTTTGTTGTTAACATTGCTTATGTGAGATTTTGCTTGATTGTAAATTACCTTGAGACTTAATTTCATGTGTTTCTGGTTTCACATCTCACTTGTCTAAAACATCTGTAATTGCAAGGTCTTTCTATTTTGCCTGATTCTTGACAGTGTCATGTAATTACTAACTTTTATGTAAAGTATGCATGTTCCTTGTGTGTGGATTTAATCATGGAAATTCATTTTGCACATTTATTTGTAACATTTCTTTTAAATAAAAATGATTAATTTTGTTGTATTCTTTTCTGATTGTGGGAAGTAAAACTTGGATATCGTACATGATCAAAACCAAGATGATATGTTTTTCATATTTAGTAGGCTTCTGTTTAGATTCTACACTTGGGAAATAAACATATAGATTAATGGCTGGGTTGTAGTGTTCTTTGCTAAGGCAAAACTTCTGTGAGGATAACGCAGAAAAGTTAATATATTTAGAAACCAGAATTTCAGAGGTCTATTTCAATTAATACAAAATTGCTTTTTCATTCTTGGATAAAACAGAAACCAATCTCAAGTTTCTCCCTCCATCTCAGAAGAGTGGCAAGTAATTTTTAGTTATATCTTAACATGTTCTCAGCCATCCTGGTATGGTTCTTCAGGGAAGTACAGCAACCTTTATCTACTGCATTTTTCATTTATATGTCTCACAGATAAGAGAAGGATTATCAGTTTGGAATAGCACAGTAGTAGCGCCAGGTGTGTTGGGTAGATTGTTAACTACCTTGAATAGCCTAGGATCTTTCATTTGGAATTAGAATGGAACTTAGTTTCCTCCTCTGTAAAAGGAAGGTGGTTAAATGAACCATTTGAGACCCAGAGAAGTCATGACTGACCCGAAGTTAGCCTGATAAAATAGCAGAGCTAGAGCTATGTTTCAAAATTATATGTGTTGCAAATGCCCATGGAGCTAGTTACAAGCAGCTTGAGGGATAGAAAACATATAAACAGGAGATAAGTGCCAAAGAATGTTATGTGAAGTCTGAGTAGCTAGATTATCTCCTTAGGCTTCCTTAAGGAGATGACATTTGAATTGTGTTTTAAAGAATGGGTGGTAAATCTACATATGAAAAGAGTCCTGGGACATTCCAGGCATGGGAATATGGGAAGCCAAAGGGTGAATAAATTAGTGAGGACCAGTATGAATGATGTATTGAAGACAAGGAGGGAGTTTGAGGCAGAAAGAGACTGTTGTCCAGGCAACATTACTGGTGGCAGTGAAATTATTCTGTGTCCTTTTCTCTCCCATGTAGCTAAGAGAATTTTTAAATTCTAAATTTAGCAATCATATATAAAAACAAAACGTGTGTGTGTGTTTGTGTGTGTGTGTGTGTATACATGCATACACATACCTGTCTTTTCCATTTCTTTTGCCTGGCCTATAGTAGATATTTAATAACGGCTAATTGACAGACTGATTATAGATTAAAATGTAAAGTTGAATATTTCTTCTATGTTAATTTTAATAATACATAATCATTGTCTTGTTTGCTTCGTGACCCTTTCTGAACTCAGTTGTGCATTTCTTTGCGAAATGTGATGTTGTGCAATGCTATTAAACTTAAGCAGAAATGGGGCCATTAAGCCCTACATAAGGATCCTGCAGGACGTATATTGATTTAGTATTAAAATATGATCTTATCTATATTTTATTATATTTTTAATAATTTTTGTTAAATATTTTCCAATTACATTTTAATCTGCTTGAGGCTGAACTTGGGAGTATTGTGGATCTGTGACACCTCTGCTGTAGTAGATAGAGAACTGACCTTGAAGACAAGAAAATCTTGGTTCGGTTCCTGCCTGTGTAACCCTGAACAAATCTTTATCTGTAAATGTGCAAGCTATTCACTAAGTTGCAGAGAAAGTGTTCAGCTGCATTTGTTGACAGAGTTTCCTTACCTTAAAAGGTTCCTCTGGCAATGAAATTATAGATTCATTCCTAATTCTCTATTTCTTATACTGTTTATAGTTGTAGGTAGTGTTTGTTCCCCATGGCTGGAATGGTGTCTCTCCCCATTTCTGCCTCCTGGATTCCTTGGTGGCTTCAAGTCCTAGCCAAAATTTTCTCCTACAGGAAGGCTTTTCTCAGTCCTTCTAAATTCTAGTGCCTTACCTCTGTTCATTATTTCCTATTCATCCTATATATAGCTTGCTTGTGCATAGTTATTTGCATGTTGTCACTCCCATTAGATTGTGGGCTTCTCAAGGGCAGGGACTTTCTTTGCCTTTTTTATATCCCCAAGACTTTACAGTTCCTGGCACTTAATAAATGTTCATGTGCTTACTAGTCTGATTCTATGTAACATCATGAAATAGGTCAGTTCTAGCATGAAGACTTTGTGAGTCCTCTTCAGTTAGGAGATAATTTTCAAATCTAGTTAAGGAAAGAGATAAAATATCCTTTTCTATAAATGATTTTATTCAACAGTTGCTGACATAACATATAAGTAACTACTTTGGGAACATCTTAAATTCAAGCAAGATTTTTGAACACTGAATTTTTGTTTCATCATAGGTCTACCTTGAAGCCTGTGTCCTTTAAAATT
>CM053593.1:196531303-196546840 GCA_028646575.1 Pseudocheirus occidentalis | reverse complement strand
TGAGATATTTCATATTACCTTCTATTTTTTTGAATTATTTATTTTCTTGTTTACATCTTTAATTTCCATGAGATTTTGAGTTACAATTTTTCTCCTTTTCTTTCCCCTACCCACAATCCCAAAACAGTGATCCCACTGCAAAGTCCCTCCCCCAATCTGCTCTCTCCTATGTCCTCCTCCATCGCCCCTCTAACTTTCTGGTAGGGCAGTATGGGTCTCCCTACCCCAGTGCCTGTATATTTAATTCCCAGTATTGCCTTCTATTTTTTCATTTGTTTGGATCTGTTTAATAGCATCTTGATTTCTGCTTCCATTTGCTCCAATCTAATTCTGAAGGAATTATTCTTTTTGGTGATCTTTTGAGATTGTTTTTCCATCTGACAGATTTGGCTTTTGAAGTCAGTCTTCTCCTCATTGGTTTTTTGGGCCCTTTTGCCATTTGAGTTAGTGTATTTTTTAGGTGTTATTTTCTTCAGTCAGGTTGTTTACTCTCTTTTCATGATTTTCATGCGTCATTCTCATTTCTCTTCCCAATTTTTCCTCCACTTATTTAGTTTTCAAAATCCTTCTTAAGCTCCTCTATGGCATATAACCAGTTCATATTTTTCTTGGAAGGTTGTGGTGCAGGAGTTCTGTGTTTTCTTCCTCCTGTTCCATGCCTTGATCCTTTTTGTTCCCCCAAAAGGAATCTAAAGTTGGTTTGCTGTGTTTACTTTGCTTCCTTTGCCTGCTCATGTGGGAAAGATTTTATGACCAGAGAATTTAGGAATTGTATAGTAGTTAATGATATCAGGATAAACTGTTCGTGAAAAAGGGAAATATTCTCATGAAGAAATGTTTTATAAGATCTTTGGTATGAGATGATGGGGAACAGATTAGCTGACAAAAAAGTTAAGGAGGCTGCCCTATCCATAGACTCTATGAAGATGTTGAATCCCTAAGTCCCTAAGACAAAAGCAATACTTGTATTCATAGATGCTGTAAAGGAAAATTTGATTAAGTCTGAGAAGTTTGAAACTTAGCAAGGCCATTTGTTATTGCTTGATGGGAGAGAAATTGTTAGTCAACAAATCATGAGAGAAATTTTGTCAGTTTTTACATCAAGGAGTCCATTGGGTAGTGTAAGTAACGTGTGTCCTAGTTTTCAAAATATATAGATGTATAAGCAGATAGATAGTTGCTAAACAAATCTGTGAAGTGTCTTATATGCAAGGAAGTAAACAAAAGGGTATTAAGAAAGCAGTGTGAGTCTCCTGGCAGGAAGGCTAGGAAAGAAAGACCCTGAAATTTGTAGAGTGGCGTTTATAGGTTCTAGAATAGTGAAGTAGTTTCAGAAGTTTTATAGACAAGACTGAGAACAAGATGGGAGACACAAGATAAGAAGGACAAGGAAAATTTTATAATCCAGGATGGGGAAGCAATCTTATGAATTCCTGGGAAAGGAAGCTGGGAGAGAGGGACAGTAGGTAGAGAAGTCTGCCTGTTAGTGCATTAGATATTATCTGTAGTTAATTGTTTATAATCAGCATTATTTGATGAAACTGTGGGATACTATTTTACTGTTAAAACCTAAGATTGTTCATTGTGAATGTGTATGGAAAAGGATGGGTTAAGTGCCCCTGAAAACAGTCTGTGTGAGCAAGGTTATTAGCCCTGTAAAGCGAGCTTGTTTTAGTTATGAAGCTCCTATACAATGAATCTAACTTGCTAAGAAGTTGCAATAGATTATAAAGGATTTCTGTCAATTGGCTTTTTACCAAGATAAGTTTAGATCTGAGAAGGAAATGGAATCCCTTATATATGTGAGACTTGATAAATCTTTGTTGCTTATTGCAGCTCCATGAGAATAAAAATTGGCTTTAAGCTGTGATTGGTGAAAATTGCTATTAAAGGTGAAAGGCACTTGGAACCATAACTAAATTTTATTTTGAGTTTGAATTTGGTTATAGTTGTCTGCATTAAATCAGTATCTAAGAGAACAAGCTACTCAGAGGGTATGTGATCCTGTACTGTTAACAGGTTTATATTTGGTAAAGGGCAAAGGGATAAATGTAGCCTCTGTCTGGGATGGGATCCCTCCTGGTTCATTTTACCCATGGTGTTGATTTGAAAAGTTATATTTCCCACCTATTCCTGAGTCTAGCTCTGAGGTGAAATGGATACGGCATGGTTGGATATCTGTGACTTTACTTGAATTTAAACAGAGCCAGGGATGTTTTCTCCTGTCATATTTGGAATGTCACATGTCTCTGCCTTTTTTCCCTCTATAGCAGATTTTCTATGATCAGAGCAAGTAGTCAGTAAAAGATATGAGCTCTTTTGTGTTAGCTTTTTAGAAAATATAATATTATTTTCATCCAGAATTAGAACATGTGCAGAAAGTTATCCAAACTGATTAAGGCTAAATTTTGTGATATCTAGGAAGTCTGTAAGTATCAAGGACTTTAAGCTATAATAATACTTTGGGAATTTATGTTATTCAAGGACACTAACTTGGTTTAATGAATTCCAATTTTAAAAGTTTATTTTTGCTTAAAAGAAAGATATCATTTAAAACTTTCCAGTTAATTTTCCTTATATAAAGGTTTAGTGATTATTCCTCTTAACACTAGGATAAATTCAAATTTATTTTTTTTTAAGAACGGAAATACTTTTAGAAGAGATATTTGGAAAGGTCTTGTGTGTGTTATACTTTTGAAGGTTTAGTAAATTTGAAGAGTTACTGTTAAATTAATACAATAAGTTGTAAAGCAGAAGAGATCTTGCTGTTTCTATCAGAATTTGTAGTTATTCCATATCTAAGAAAAAGCTAACATTTGTAACTGAATGTATATGTCAAAGATTCAATTTCTGAAGTATCTCTTTCTTCCAGAGTGAATATAATCAGAGAATAAACAAGTTTTGTGAAACAAGGATGTATGTCTACTATTTAGTTGTGTGGTTCAAGTCAGGAACCTCTTTGGTTTAAGGCAGTACAGTTATGTTAGAAAGAGAATAATAACTTATGAGGTATCTTGTCTATGTGAAAATGGTCTGAATTAATTGGTTAGTATACTAGCCCATACTCACTTTTGGTCAATTTCTTCCTACTCCTTTTGGCTCTTGTTTGTTTAATCTCCTTGCCAGATTTGTTTCTTTTAGGCTGAGCACCTTTCATTTGCAGATGACATCTCAGGCTGCTGTCCCAGACCATGACCCATCATTCCCTGGACAATGGCTACAGACCCTCCTCTTTGAATGGTGGGACCCTATGAAGCAGAGACAGCTCAACACCCTCCCTCAGCATGAAGCTGCTTGGGAAGCTGAGACCTTTGTCCCTTATCCCAAATGATTTTGTGTCCCATCTGTTTAAGGGGGAATCTAGACAACATATTTGTGTAAGCTCCAGTAACCAGACTGATTTATTCTCTATAGGCCATGAGGCCCTTTTCACTGGATGTTTGTGTAATATAACTTACCTTCTTTGGCAGGATGATGATTTCTATTTTTTCCCCTGACCAAGAGGATACTCTTAATCTTGAATGGATCCCTAAGCCTTTGCCCTTACCCCATGTCTATCTTTCCTTTGAACGCTTAATTTCTATATTTAATTCTTCCTGGGAACTGATGCAACTATTGGAGAAAAATCAAAGAGCACTCAATAAACGTTGAATATAAACCCATATAGTTGCTAATACACTGTTAAGGGGCCTCTCATTTAATCCCTTCAGACACTTTTCACCACTGGTATGATCTATTATTTAGCATGTTGTTATTCTTTTATTTTTGTATAACATCTATATATACTTTAGAATAAGGGAAAAAATATATATCCGTGACCCCATTTGCAGGAATGGCCTATGCTTTGTATAATTTTAAGGCCGAATGAAGGGGCAAGGTAAGCCCCTCTGTGAGGAATAAGATTATACAAACCAAGGCCCTAATTCAATATGACCTTTCTATTACCCCAAGTTGTTCAGGAACAGAGGATCCTGAGAACTTGAGGGCTGCTGCTCTCCTGGGACCCTGGCCAGGTCCTTGAGAAGAGATATGATAACTGCTCAACTCCTGGAACTAGCCATTCCAAGAAAACATTGCTCTTGGGGGGGCCTTGAAGGGACTGGCCTCCCTCCCCAGCCTCACACAAGATATGATGCTTCCTAAAAAATACCTGGCAATACGCCTTCTTTGTTCTCAGCACTACATAAACTGTAAGATTCAGACCCCAAATTGGAATCTCACCTGTGGAGGAGACGTCCTGCCTGGGACCCTCTTGAGCAGGACCCTGATGGCTGTACCCAAGATTCCCCAGCTTGTGTGGTCAGATGTTGTGCTTCCTTGCATGGGTGATGATTGTAAATGTGTGTGCATGTGTGTGTGTATAGTTGCTTTTATTTTACTTTTCCTAAGCCTTTCTCTGTTACCTCTGGTTTCCTTCCCTTTCACCTATACGCTAAATAAACTATATTGGATCTCTTGAGTGTTATGGATCCTGAACCTCCTTAATCAGACAGGAGCTCATTTATGCTTGATCAATTACTTTTTCCAAGATGGGGTTAAGTATTATATTTCCTCTTCAGTTAACCTGGACAATTTCTATTCTGGTAAATACTTATCAGTTTCACTTAGATGGTCAGTTTTACTGGCTATAATTGGGAAAAATTATTCCTGATAATTGCCTTAATTTCATCTTTATTGGTAGTACATTTACCCTTTTCATTTTTGATACTTGTACAAATTAAGCAAGGGTTTATCTATTGTATTTTTTTTTCTTAAAACAAGTCCCTAGTTTTCATTAGTTCAGAGGCTTTTTTTTTTTTTAGTTTGAATTATATTAGTATCTTTTTTTTCAAGATTTCCAGTTTGGTGTTTAATTGGGAATTTCTGTCCTATTCATTTATCTGCTCTTTTTTACTGAAATATTTAGATATAAATTTAAATTATTTCTATGATTTGTTTTTACTCACTTGTTTAGGATTATTTAGTTTCCTGTTAATTTTTAATCTCTGTTTCCAAGGCCCTTTATTGAATTTTTATTGCTTTGTGGTCTGAAAAGGGTGCATTTAATGTTTTTACTTTTCTGCATTTATGTGAGATTTTTATACTCTACTAACATGGTCAGTTTTTGTGAAGGTGCCATGCACAACTGAGAAAAATGTATATTCCTTTCTGTTCCCTAATCACTTTTCTCTAGAGGTCTTTCATACCTAACTTTTAAACATTTTTCTTCATCTCTGTGACTTCTAAATTTTATGATTGAATTTATCTAGTTCTTTGAGGGGGAAAATTGATGTCTTCCACTAGTATAATTTTACTGTCTATTTCATCCTGTAACTCATTGAACTTTTACATTTAAGAGTTTGGTGCCATTTGGCATACATGTTTAGTATTGATATTATTTAACTGTTTATGGTACTTTTTAGCAAAATGTAGTTTGCCTGATTATCTTTTTTAAGTAGGCCTATTTTTTTCTTTTGCTTTATCTGAGATCATGATGGCTACCTCTACCTTTTTTACTTCAGCATATCTATAATAGATTCTGCTTCAGTACCTTATTTTGCCTCTGTATATGTGTTTCTTGTAAGCAAAATATTGTTGGATTCTGATTTCTAATCCATTCTGCTATGTGCTTTATGGTTGATTTCATCACTCACATCACTCACAGTTATAATTACAGTATATTTTTCTCCTTCCTGTTTTGGGTTTATTCTTTCCACCCCCTCAGACTCAAAAGTCTGTTTTGAGTCTGATCACTGCACCTCTTAATCTGCCCTCCTTCACACAAATAAAGTCAAATCTAAATAATTAGAAATATATCAGTTGTTTAAGCTGATCTAATACCATAAAAATGACAATTTTACCTAAATGAATTTACTCATTCAGTGCTGTACCAATTAAACTACCAAAAAATTATTTTATAGACCTAGAAACAATAATAAAATTAATCTGGAAGAACAAAAGGTCCAGAATATGAAGGAAATTAATGAAAAGAAATGCTAGGGAAGGTGGCCTGGCCATACCAGATCTTAATTTGTATTATAAAGCAGCAATCATCAAAACTACTTGGTACTGGCTAAGAAGTAGAGGAGTAGATCAGTGGAACAGATTAGATACACAAGACAGGGTAGTCAATGACTATAGAAATCTACTGTTTGATAAACCTGAAGACTCTAGCTTCTGGGATAAGAATTCACTATTTGACAAAAACTGCTGGCAAAACTGGAAAATAGTATGGCAAAAACTGGGCACAGAGCAATGTATATGGAAATAATGTCCAAATGGGTACATGATTTAAATATGAAGGCTTATATTGTAAGCAAACTTGGAAAGCA
Organism: Pseudocheirus occidentalis; assembly: GCA_028646575.1. NCBI lineage: Eukaryota > Metazoa > Chordata > Mammalia > Diprotodontia > Pseudocheiridae > Pseudocheirus > Pseudocheirus occidentalis. The sequence goes on along the minus strand of CM053593.1, from coordinate 196,540,529 downwards.
GAGTTTACCTGTTAGATATATGCAAAATGGAGGAGTTTATGACCAAACAAGAGGTAGAGAACATTATGAAATGCAAAATGGATAATTTCAATTACATTACATTGAAAAGTTTTTGTACAAAGCCAGTGCAACCAAGATTGGGAGGGAAGCAGAAAACTGGGAATTTTTACAACCAATGTCTCTGATAAAGGCCTTTTTTTTTTCTTTTTGGAGGAGGAAGGTGGGGCACTTGGGGTTAAGTGACTTGCCCAAGGTCACATGGCCAGTTTTGTGTTAAGTGTCTGAGGCCGAATTTGAACTCAGGTCCTCCTGAGTCCAGGGCCAGTGCTCTATTCATTGTGCCACCTAGCCGCCCCTAATTTCTAAAGGCCTAATTTCTATATGTAGAGAATGGAGTCAAATTTTTAAGAATAAAAATCATCCCCCAATTGATAAATGGTCACGAGGTATGACCAGGTAGTTTTCAGAGAAAGAAAATAAAGGTATATGAAGTCATATGAAAAAAAATGTGATAAATATTAATTAGAGAATGTAAATCAAAATAACAAAGAGGTACCATTATCACACCTGTCTGATTGGCTAATGTGACAAAACAGGAAAATAATAAATGCTGGAGAACATGTGCAGAATTGATCTAACCATTTTGGAGAGCAATTTGGAACTATACCTAAAGGGCTATAAAACTGCATATGCTTTGATTCACCAATACCACTTCTAGGGCTGTACCCCAAAGAGATCATACAAATGGAAAAAGGAAACACATGTACAAGAATATTTATAGCAGCTCTTTTAGTAGTGGCGCAGAACTGGAAATTGAGGGGATGCCCTTCAACTGGGAAATGGCTGAACAAATTGTGGCATATAAATATAATAGAATACTATTGTGTTATAAAAAATGATGAGCAACCTGGAAAGACTTTTATGAACTGATGCTTAACGAGGGAAGCAGAACCAGGAAAACACTGTACACAGTTGTAGCCACTGTATGATGACTAACTTTGATAGACTTGGTTTTTCTCAGCAATGCAGGGTTCTCCAAAAGGCTCATGATAGAAAATACTATCCACATCCAGAGAATTATAGAATCTGAAAGCATACTACTTGCTCTTTTTTGTTTTGTTTCTTATCTCGTACTTCATTCCATTGTAATTCTCCTTTACAACATGACTGGTGTAAAAATGTTTAATATGGATGTATATGTAGAGCCTATATTAGTTTGCACGTCATGTTGCAAAGAGGAAGAGGAGAGGAAGGAAGGGGGGAGAATTCAACACTCAAAAGCTTTGTATATTGTAAACTAAAATTTTTTTTAAAAATCTGCCCTTTTCATCACCCTCTCAGTTAAGACAGATTGCTATACTCAAATGAGTGTATGTATTATTTCTTCTTTGAGCCAATTGGTTTGAGTATTGTCTGCCATCACCCTCCCATTTCTCCCAAGGTCTTCCTTGTGTCCCTCTTTTTATGTGAGATAATTTCCCCCATTCTTCTCCATTCCCTCACCTACCAGCATGCAGGCCCTTTCTCACACCCTCAATTTTTTTTGAGATCATCCCAGCATAATTTATGCACACCCATTTATGAGTTACATGTATCATTTTCTCACATAACTGTATTAAGTTTTACTATTTGATTTCTCCTTCAGATTTACCTTCAATCTGGGGTTTGTAAAATTTTCTATTCAGCTCTGGTCTTTTCATCAGAAATGCTTGAAAGCTCTTTATTTTATTAAATGTCCACTTCCTACCCCCTGTCCACCTAAGTTTTTCTGGGTAGGTGATTTTTGGTGGTAGGGCTAGTTCCTTTGCCTTCCTAGAATATCATATTCTAAGCCCTCTGCTCTTAACATGAAAGCCACTAAATCTTGTGTGATTACTGTGTCAGATGTGATGTATACTACAATATCTAAATATTTTTTTTTCTGGCTGCTTGCAACATTTTCTCTTTGTTCTGGGGGTTTTGGAATCTAGCTATAATGTTTCTAAGAGTTTTCATTTTAGGATCTTCTTTTTTCATGAGGTGGTTCTTTCCATTTTTATTTTACCTTCTGGTTCTAGGTTGTCAGGGTAGTTTTCCTTGATAATTTCTTGAAATATGATTTCTAAGGGGGATGGAGCAAAGATGGTGGTGTAAAAGCAGGAACTTGCATGAGCTCCCACTCCAACCACCTCCGAGATTGGTGGGGAAAAAAAGGACTCTAAACAAATTTTAGAGTTACAGAAACCACAAAGTGACAGACAAATCTCCCACTAAAAGCAGGCTGACAGGAATGGTCTTATCACATCAGACTGGGAGCTGAGCACAGTCCCATGTGAGCCACATGGGCCCAGACCAGTGGCACAAACTGGCTGGAGCATGCTTCAGGAGAGTGAATCACTGGCAACTGTGGCGGTTTCTAGACTTCTCAACCCATAAATGCCAAAGAGAAAGTAAAAGATCAATGGGGAACTCTGTTAGCAAGAATGTGGTCTGGCCTCTGTCCATGGCGTGAGAGGTGGTGGAGTTGCGGAGGCTGCACCTGGCTACCACATGGCAGATCGTAGGGGGACCAAGTGACCATTCAGAGGGCAATCGCTCTTGCTTTGATCTGCTTGGATCTGGGTCACAGTCTTGGGTAGTGGTCCTGGGTTGTGTGACCAGTGTGCCAGAATTTGTGGTGGCTGTAGAGAGGGCATCCTCCTCATAGCTCTGGGAACTATGAAAACCCCAGAAACTTGGGATACAGCTCTCTCCACTCTAGAAGCAGAGTTCTACTGTGGTAAAAAGCTCAAAAGTCAATTAATTGGCTGGCAAGATGAGCAAGCAGGGGAAGAGTAATCAGATCATAGAATCCTTTTTTGGGGATAGAAAGGATGAAAACATGGAACCAGAAGAAGACAACAAAGTAAAAACCTCTGCATCAAAGGCTTCCAAGAAAAATAGGAACTGGTTACAAGCCATGAAAGAGCTCAAGAAGGAATGTAAAAGTCAAGTAAGAGAAGTGTCAGAAAATTTGGGAAGAGAAATGAGAATGATGGGAGAAAAATCATTAAAAGCAAGTCAATAGCCTGCTAAAGGAGACCCCCAAAATACTGAAGAAAATAACACCTTAAAAAATAGAGAAACTCAAAATGGCAAAAGAAGCCCAATGAGAAGAATGCCTTAAAAAGCTACATTTGTCAGATGGAAAAGGAATTTCAAAAGCTCACTGAAGAGAATATTTCAAAATTAGATTGGACCAAATGGAAGCTAATGACTTTATGAGAAATCAAGATACTATAAAACAGATACAAACAAATGAAAGAATAGAAGGCAATGTGAAATACCTCATTGGAAAAACCACTGAACTGGAAAATAGATCCAGGAGAGATAATTTAAAAATTACTGGACTGCCTGAAAGCCATGATAAAAAGAAAAAGAGTCTAGAAATCATCCTTCAAGAAATTCTCAAGGAAAATTGCCCTGATATTCTAGAACCAGAGGACAAAATAGAAATGTAAAAGAATTCACTGATCACCTCTTGAAAAAGATCCCCAAAAGAAAATTCCTAGGAATATTATAGCCAAATTCCAGAGTTACCAAGTCAAGGAGAAAATATTACAAGCAGTCAGGAAGAAACAATTTGAGTATTGTGGAAACACAATCAGTATAACACAAGATCTAGCAGCTTCAACATTAAGGGATTGAAGGGCTTAGATTATGATATTCTGGAGCTCAAAGGAGCTAGGATTAAAACTAAGAATCACTGACCCAGCAAAATTGAGTATAATGCTACAGGGGAAAATATGGTCATTCAATAAAATAGAGGAATTTTAAATACATGAAGCAAGAGAAGCATGAGAAGGTACACAAAGTTGAGCTATTTATATTCCTACATGGAAAAATGACAATTGTAGCTCATGAGACTTTCTCAGTACAAGGATAGTTGAAGGGAATCTATATGTACAGGAGGGTGTATGTGTATATAAATATATGTGAATGTCTATATGTGTGTATATGTATACACAGATGGCACAGGATGAGTCGAATATGAAGAGATGATACCTAAAAAATAAAGAGATGAGAAAGGAATATATTGGGAGGAGAAAGGGAGAGACAGAATAGTGTAAATTATCTCATATAAAAGAGGCAAGCAAAAACTTAACAATGGAGGGGAAGAGCAGGACGTTCAAAGGGAATGGGTCAACCTTACATTGGATTTGGCTTAAGGAGGGAATAACAGACACTCACAATTGGGTATCTTGCCCTACAGGAAAGTAGGGGGGAAGGGGAGAAGTGGGGGATGATAGAAGGGAGGGAAGATTTGGGAAGGGGTTAATTACATGCAAATACTTTTGAAAAGGGACAGGGACAAAGCAGAAAATATAGTGAGGGGCGGGATATAACTACTATGGAAACATTTTTGTGTAATTACACATGTACAGCCAATGAACTGCTTTTCTTCCCGGGGGGGGGGGGTAAGGAGGAAAGAAGGGAAGGAATCTGGAAATCAAAGTTTTAAAACTAAATGTTAAAATCATTTTTTAAAAAGATGTCTAACTTCCCTTTTATTATCATGGCTTTCAGGTAGTCCAATAATTCTTAAATCATCTCTCCTTGATCCAGGATGATTGTTTTTCTGATGAGATATTTCAGATTTTCTTCTAATTTTTTCATTCTTATGACTTTATTGTTTCTTGCTGTTTCATGGAGTCATTAGCACTTGCCTAATTCTAATTTTTCAGGTGTTTATTTTTCTTCAGTGAGCTTTTGGACCTATTTTTCCCCTTTGGCCAGTTATGCTTTTTAAGGAGGTTTTTTTTTTTAGTGAATTTTTGTGCCTTTTTCTTTTTTTTTTTTTTGGCCATTTGACCAATTCTGTTTTTTAAGATGTTATTTTCTTAAGATTTTTTTGGGGTGCATCTTTTATTAAACTGTTAATTCTCTTTTAATTTTCTTGTTTCACTTTCATTTCTTTTCACAATTTTTCTTCTACCACTCTGATTTCTAACTTTAACTAGCTCTTTCAGGAATTCTTGTTGGTCTTCTGATTTGCATTTTTTTTTTCTGTTTTTGAGTTTGTTTGTAGCTGTTTTCATGTCTTCCTCATGTGTTTTGATCTTCCCTGTCACTAGTAGCTTTTTTATGGTCAAGTTCTTTCTTTATTGTTTGTATTTCCAGCCTATTTTTTTACTTTTAACTGTATGTTAAAGTTGGGCTCTTTTCCCAGAGTGGGGTTGGGGTACTTTCCCAAACTTCAGGTTTTTCAGCTGCTATTTTCAGAGTTTATTTACAGGGTCTGTAAGTTTTTCAGTGCTTCAGTGCTTCCAAGGTGGTATGATTCTGGGAGAGGTTTGGCCCCATTTCTCCCATATCCACCAGTTCTTGTGCTTTTTTCCACCCAGGAGCTGTAATCTAGAAAAGTGTATGGTTAATGTAACAGGGTCCTGTTTCCAGTGTGAGTTTAGGGTATCCTGTGGTCTCTTACTGACCAGTTGTGTGACCCCCTTACTGACTCTGGGTTGCAGGCTCTCATAGTTGCTTCTGCTGCCACCTCCAGTCCCTACTTCCAGCGCTGCTGCTGCGTATGCCAGTCCCAAGTATCACAAACCTCTCCTGCCAACATCTTAAGTTGTGTTGGTCTAGAAAAATGTTTCACCCTTTTTTTTTTTTTGGCTCTGCCAAAATGATGGGTTATTTTAAAATTGTTCTGAGGGGAATGTTGACAGAGTTCTCTTTCACCATCTAGCCTCTGCCTCCTAATTGGTGTTATTCATAAACTGAGAAATAGAACATATGTGTTTATAGTCTTAACTTATTGAAAAATAAAAACCCAGAAACTTAAAATGTTAAAAGCAACATTACCTTTGAAATCATCTAAGATAATTCTTTTCTTCATTCTTTATTTTATATCTCATGGAAACTCAGGTCATGGGAGATGAAATAACTTGTCCATGGTCATAGAGAGAATAAGTAGTAGACTAGAATGCTGGTTCTTGATGCCTGATCTAATATTTTTACATAGCATTACTTCTTAAAAGGAAAAATAAATGTGATCACTCTAATGGAAAGTTTGCATTCATTTTATTAGTTTCACTATTAATTTTACCATTAGTTTTGTTATAGTTGTTTAAGACTGTACACTCCCATTAAGGCAGGGGTTATGTCTTATTTAAACTTTTTATTTCTAATGCTCTCTGCCCACTTTTAATTTCTATGCTGAAAATAATATAGCTTATTTACATTAGTCCCTCAGGGGAAATGCTAGGTGACCTCTCATATGCACAAGTGAAATCTAGTTTAAAAGAATACAAACAGTGAGGATGTGGGATAGAGAGGAAGATGCCAAGCCCCAACTTGGTCATGGGAACACAAGGAAGGTGGTAAGCTATTTCTCACTTAGTATGGTTGATTAGGGATCAAGAGTGACCCATATTATGGTATACTTTATTGCTATTAACATGAACATCAGCATAGATTGGAGTGCATCATATGATGAAAGCAATAAATAACATTAAGCTTAGGCTAATGTTAAATGAAATTTGTAATCACCAAGATAGTTTAGAACAGTGAGTGGGTGCAATAAGTAGCGCAGTGAAACCTTTTATATGATAAATTCTCTAAACCTTGAATTATTATAAGGGTTTCTTTCATATCTCTATGCTTGGCACTAATCCATACAATTTCATTAGTAGTGCATATAAGTCACTTCCCCTCTTCCAACTTCCCTATCACTGTTGGCCCTCTGAGTAAGCACCTTCCTTCAAATAAAACCATTAGGATTATTACATATAATTTCCTGGGCAACATTACACATATATAATGTGTGTGATAGTCCTCAGATAATACAGTCTGGTTTTTTGGGGTTTTTTTGGCCACAGCAACCCATGAAAACCCAAGTTGAAGGGGATTGTCATATGCATCAATAAAAGTACTTACCCTGACAAATCATAAATCTTTCACTATATACTTTACATACCTTTCCCAAAGCTTTTTTCTTTCTTAATTGCTTTCTCTAACTTGCACAACTCTTTGTCACACATAAGAATGCCGACTGTACTATTAGGTTGAGGACATATTAGTAAGGGCAGACTATGTTCTCTTTTGACAGCAAAAAAAAAAAAAACAAACCCAAACCAGAAAAACAAAACACTCCTGGACACAAATATACTTAGAAGACCTGATATTGAAACACCAAGAGCAACATGTCTAGTAAATGTTTGGGTAATGATGTTAGAGACCCAAAAGCTGCAGTACAAAACTTCCTTGAATACTTCAACTTTGAAGGAGTATGTTCCAAAAAATTTAGTTTACTGCTCTAACAAACATTTGCCTATGCCCTGCTCCTTTTTCTATAATCCTGACAAGGCAGCCAAGGATAGCTGAATAATCATTGTCTTAGCTTATGCCCTATGGATCTGAACCACTTTAGGAACACCAAAGTTCACTTTTGAAAATATGAATGCATATATAGAAAAGTTTTTTGAGCATGAATTGGCTTGCATAAATTATGTATTATGCTCAAATAGAAGTTCTTTGAGCTATCTAGTTAGTATTTAGGTCTGAATAAAATCATGATACCTACAAAGAATCTATCAGATATTAGTTAAAAAGATTTGGATTTGCATAGAGGTAATCAGAAGAAACTGAGTGCTCCTTGATACTAATCCCTATCTTTTCCAAAAACCTTCTGGGCTAAGGCTATTTGGCTACTAGTGGGTACAACAATCTACTATGCTTCCTAATAGATTATTTTGTTGTTGCCTCAACTCCCCCAACTGTAATACTCAGAAATGAGTACAAAACTCAAGAGTGTTCTTCCCTCTCCCACATAAACAGGGTTACTATCTTTAAAACTGTAGTTAACATCCCATATGAGATTAAAATGGCAAAATGTGCCATCTTCTCTCCCTGGGATCCAATTCCCAACTCCTTAGCCAGTAGCTAGCTACAGGCCAGTATACACTATTGCTCTGTCAGGTGACAATCATAATAACCATGTTAATACGGAGAAGAGCAACTAGGTAACCCAAATTTAACCTGTGGTTAAATTTGTTAACACATTTGCCTTCAAAATTACAGGCTCAGGACTACGTTAAAATGAAATTTACAAATAGGTAGTTCAGAAACTAGCTGGGTAGGGAACAGGATAAAGCAATCCTGAGATCCAACATGCATAGGGGATAAATTACAGCTGGCTAACTGAAAACTGACTCCATGCACATTTGGTTAAAGTTGGTATCAGCTTTAGTGGAAGACATCTTCTTTAGTATGAAGTTGCATTTTGTGGGACTAGAAGATGAGATAAAAGACTTTGAGAGGATATTTCTAGAGTTATTGGGTAAAAATCATCTAAAAGAACCAGGTATTAAACCTTTAATAGACTAACACAGTGAACAAGACCCAAAATGGGATACAGCCCATGGTTTTCTTCTACTCTACCTTATTATGCTTATGCCTTTAAGGCCTATGAAGGCTAATCATTAAGCAGAAGATGGGGGAGAAGGATGTTTGGAATCCTCACATTGGATAAATGAGCTGTTTGATCCTAGATTTAGAAACATGTCTAAAACACATTCCCTCCCCCCTTTTATCTGTTAATATGGAGAAGTATAGAAAGTATAGAAAATATAAAATCCCTTAAGGGGAATCCCTACAACAATCCTTCTAGCCCTGTAGTTAGGCTGAGGCATAGCTGTGAGGTTGTCTGAGACAGATAAATTCAAAGATATATAAATTCAGCTCACGGGTCTCTACTAGGAAGGTGTGGATGTAGATGATAAGATGGTATAGCTGCAAACCTCAATGTGTGCTCTACAAATATATTTCCAGTGCCATATAGATTTCAAATGACTGAAATCTTTCCAAAATGCTATTGTCAAACTATGACCCTAAGCAGGCTGATTCATCTTTCAAATTTACCTAGATATTCCAAATTCTGGTGTTTCACAGGATGGCTCCATCTGCCTTCATTTTTGGAATGATTAAATAAGTATATGGTTCTACCAGTGCTTAAGTGTAATGCTACAGATACTATCCCTTTTCCCAGAATGACACTCTAATGTGGTAAGTCTACATTCAGATGACTATTCTTCAAACTATAAACCTTTTGGGTGAAAAAAGATAAAATTAAAAATAGACCAACATACCATAATATTTCACAAAGTGTTTGAAGAGGCAAATGTAAGCTAGATACCTTTTCTGGCTTTTGGTTAACTTATATTTTTCTACTTGTTACACAAAAAGGCCTCATTCATATGCTGGATTT
>CM053593.1:196514220-196530803 GCA_028646575.1 Pseudocheirus occidentalis | reverse complement strand
TTAGTACAGATTTATCATATTTGGTCTCTGGGTAAATAATGATTTTCCAAAACTGCCGAAATATACCATTCTGAGCCATTTTAGTCCATCAGGAAAATACAGGATTTTTCCCCCCTCCCCTTTTAAGAAAAGGTAATTAGATACTGAAGTAACTACATTTAAATAGATAATGCTATGATGATTACAGGAACAACTCAACAAATTCAAAATTAAGGCCAAAGTCTCATCTGCTCCTACCGTAATCACCTCTAGGGCACTAAATGCCAAAAGATTCATGAACTTTTTCCTTTTGGAAGGGCTGAGCTATGATAATTCATCCTTCTTTCTCATTCTCTGATCTTTTCTTCCTTTCTCCAAATAATAAAATCTTTTAGGGAGGAAAAAAATCAGCCTTAGTTTTGAATTCAAAATGTAAAGATAGATTAGAATCTCCTGCTAGAAATTAGAGGATTAGCATGATAGTTTAAATGTTCAACTATAGAACACATTTAAAAATTTTATATGTGTTTATGTGTATGTATAAATATATGGAATCCTTTTATTATAAGGTAGTGTCTGCTCAAAAACCACAGCAGTTATTTTATTGGAGATACTAAATAGGAGGGCATAGGACATATATTTAAGTTTTATCGACATACTGGTCAGATGAATTCCTCCTAGTGCTGAACATTTAAGCTTAAAAATATTGAATATACCTCTGACAAGATCTTTTCTTTAAAAGGACCCATGATAAAAGATTGTATATTTTTTCCTAAATAAAGCAGAATAGTTTTGTCATTTTAAACATACACAGATACTAAGTGAGACTTGTTTTACTTAGACTGGAAAAATATGCCAGGGACAATCAAAGTCAACACAAAGTAACAAACAGCCAAAGGTAGCAAAAAAGAGAAATGGTTAAGTGCAGCTCTGGTCAAAATAATAGCAGTTCTTTACATCAGTTAATGGCTCACTTACACTGCAGTTTCTAATCTGTTACATGCAAGCCCAAAGAAGCATTTGATCACTACACATTTTGATAAAATTGGATTAAGTTTATCAGGCAACTGCTAAAATATAAAAAAAAAAATGCAGATGTAATAAAGTAATTTCATCTGAACATTAACAGGACAGATAGAAGGAAATCATTCCATCAATTAAAAAAAAAAAATCTCTTTTTTGTATTGCATGTGTTTTATAACCAAACTAAATTTCACATGAAAAGTATTGTGATTCTAAAGTTTCCATAGTTTAAATGGAGTGATTTGAAATGTCAAAAGACCCCATTATTTTTCAAAGAAATGAAAGTACACTTCAAAAATTCCACATGTGAACAACAAAATACTGCATATCTATCAACAACTGCACTGGCTAGGTCATTATGAAAGGCTAGCTGCCAAGATGGAGGAAATGGCTCCTTGCCTCTGTTCCCTTTAAGGAATATACAATCATTTGAAACAGTTTACACTAAGCGCTTATCATGCTGTCATTACACTGAGATACTCAGTCCTTAAAGTGTTTTTGTTTTTTTATTATTTAAGTTTAAAAGCTGCAGCTCTCCCTCAAGTCTGTAGCAACAGAGATTGTTCAGTAGGGAGGGGATGTCACAGCCTATAGAACAAGATGTTTGTGTTTTTTAGTTTGATTTTTGTAAATTACTGAGTTATAAGGCCACCTGTGTTTTCATTTTCATTTTTCAGTGCTGAATATTGAAGTCTGATCACAGGGCCCATATAACCACTGGGTGAGAACATGTTCCAACATATTAGGCATTAAGTTAAATGTTTCCTTTTGGCACCACAGAGTTGATTAAAAAACTTTTTTAAATATGAAAAGAAATCAAAGTTTTTAGTTCTGGATGCTTTTTTCCCTCACTGCTGAAGATTGTGTGTCCACATTCACAGCGATGACTATGCTTTCGCCATCTTCTGTTTTGATTCGTTTCAATTCTGGCTGCTCTGACTGGTCACCATTCTGACGTTTGGTTGGCAGTGATGCTGACGCTGATGCATGGGTTGCCAATATATGTAAAGGACTTGCAGCAGCTGCAGAGAGATTAAGGAGTTAGAATAATCACACATCCCTAATAATCACACATCTTCTTTTCATCACTTGCCCAGCTAGGGAAACCAGTACCCATAAAGTCATTGCCTTATAGAGCACTTCAAATGAAAGACCAGAAATGATCCTTAACATGGGTCATATAAAACACTATCCCAAAAACTATTTTTACAGAAGTCTGTGTGCCAGAAGGCAGGCTGCTCCACTTCAAATGGCAGAAATCTCCTTAAGCTAACACTGAGCTGTGGGAATAGACTGTGCCCTGCTCTTTGCTGTCATATGGCCATGTGGAATGAAACATTCACCAGAATTAAAAATATGAGCACCAGAAAGAAAGACTTTAAAATTAACACGGTGTGTATTAGTTGGCTTAAAAAAAATTAACAAGCTAATTTACTCAGCTATAAAACACAAAATTACTTCCAATTTGGTATCTTGAGATATATATATATACCAACATGAGCTCAACGAACATCTATTTAGGCCAAGATCACTGACAAGATGTAGTATGTAGTATTTTTATTTACTTTTCTCTCAGGCTAGAGGAAGCCAAGTTCTCTAATTCATTCATGATTATACCAAAATTGAATCCAAATAAACAACAAAATTGACAAGGGATTCTCTATTGCATTGCTTTGGGTTGTGACCTCATGGGGGTCGCAAAAAATTTGGCATGACCAAAATTTAATTCAAAATCCAACATGTAATGAATCCAAGAATCCAGAAACACTGGCAATGCTCACCTATGTTGGTATATCATACAACTTCACTGCAGCCTTAGTTCTGAGCACTCTATCCACTATGGCATATTGCCTGTCTTGTAGGTTAAATCCATAACACAGTGAGGCATTGGAGAAGGACCAAATAATAGAGCAATTAATTATCTACTTTCTTGGATTTTTCTTTGTTTCATTCATGTTAGTTCTATTTCTCCAACAAGATTGTAAACTACTTTCAGGCAGGGACCAGGCCATCACTTCCATGTTAGTGTTTGAAATAGCACAATGAATGCTTATTGAATGAATCTCTGATTTCACAGTAAGAAGATCATCATTAGATATGTCTTAAATGTCCACTACAGTTTATTGGCATAACATCAGAAAGTTATTGTTTAAAATTTTCACCTGATTTTTGCTTTTGCAGAGTTATACAGTTATAGACTGGCAAGATATAAACCAAAAAGCAGTATCTTTTCTATACTATTTTTTACAGGCCTTCCAAGAGCATCTGATACCATAAGATGACAAGGCCTAGTACTCATTAAATAAATTTGATTGACCCATGGAAGGACATCATTAATCTACTCTGAGTGATTGCTGAATCAGTGTCTCTGGACTGGGATGCCAACAAGAAAAAAATAGAGGCTTTAAGTGGTCCAAAAACAAGTTGACTAAAACCTGTTTTGACTGCAGAGATATAAGACCAAGGACTGGTTAGTATAATGACATGATTAAATTATGGATTTAGTTAGCAGGATTTATTTACACATATATATAAAGTGAAGGCCACCTGAGTCTCAAGGATAACTGTCTAAATGCTGAGTAGGTAGTTATACAATGATTTTAACAAAAGTGATGGAAGGTGATTGACAAGATAATAGTCTTTACTTATTTGAAATAGTAAGGGTAAGCTGTCCAATAGAAAAGGGGAAAAAAACTGAACATGTTTGTGGGCAGAGATGGCCTGAAACAGTGACTTGGAAGGAAAGAAAAACATGATGAGAAAAAGCTAAAAAAGCTATGCAGAGCCTAAATACAAAGTGGAGTAAGAAGTCTGAATTTCACTTAAAAGGAAAAGAGAGCTAAAAATCTGGGGAGGGAACGACCAAATCAATGTATGAAGATTAGTTTGAAGTGTTATTAAAGATGCAGAGAAGAAGTATTGATAGGTAGTTATTGTAATAGTCCTGCAGGCCTATATTAAGGTGGTGGCAATGAAGAGAGAAGATAGATATGATTAGTAATTGAGAAGTTTGAATCGACAGGATTTAGTGATTTAGTGGACAAGAAAGGTGAAGAAGAAGAAGAAAAAGAAGAAGGCAGTCTCCAAGATACTAAGATGTTAAATAAGTTGGTGCCAGGGTGAGAAGCAGTAAAGTCAGAGGAGGAAGCAATACTGGGGAAAAGATAAGTCTGGTCTTAGGTATAATGAATGTTGCCTAATATTCAATTTTAATTAATTTACATAAGGATATTGAGGTCTAGGGCTCTCCCCTATTAATTATTTTTAAGGACCTATGATTCACTTTAAGATACCTAATAGCTAAAATTTTTGCTTCTTAGGATAAATATTTCTTATGAAACAAAGGAAATCAAGGATTATTGAAAGTGAAGAACTAGTTAATTCAGGGAGGAAAAAAAATAAAAACAATTCCAATACCCCTATATAAAATTAATTAGAAAAATTAGCTATCTGTCAAGAAAATATTTAACACAAACAGAAGGTACATATCAGAAACTACAAGAAAGGAGAAAAGACATTCCCTCAGGTGATGGCTCTTTCCCAGAGAGGACCTACTGGCTATAATTTAATCCAGGAACATAGATCACCATCATAATGATAAATATCACAAACTACTTTCCATTAGTTAATGTTAACTTAGAAATTGTTGGGTTATTATCAGTTTGAATTGATACATTTGGTTTAGGTGGCACATTTAAAACTTACAAGTATATAGTTATTATGTAATGTAATCTAGTAGGACACCAGGACTGCCAACTCTAGCAGAAGCTCAGAGGTAACTCATAGCATTTTGTTTATGGGACTGAATATATTATCATAAGGAAATACAGAAATGAACAAAAAAATGCAAGCAGTATACATCAATGCGTCTGTATTGATATTTGCCTTCTGGACATAGAAGAATTAAGTATTTTCCAAACTACCTAGAACAATTTAAAACTTGCAATTTCCAGGCAAAGAGAATTACATTTATTAGGTTATTCTTGTTTATATCTTAAGGCTTTGTGTCAACAAGTTGCAGACTAATGGCAATGGTTAGGATAATTTGACTTTGGGTAATATTAAAGATAAGAATTGTTATTATAACGACACTTTAATGTATGGGAAAGGATGATATAGTAGACTAGAGTGGTGGTCTTGGCATTTGGTAAAATGAAATAGTTTAAGTCCTGCCTCTGACTACTACTGGCTGTGCAATCCTGGCAAGTCATTTAATCTTTCTAGGCACCTAAGATTAAAATTTGCAGATACAGTGCTAATTAGGAGAGTACCTTTCTTATATTCTGAGTTCCCTACTCTGATAAAACATGTCTGGTCAAAAAGATAAATGAAATGGTTATAACAAAATATTACTGATATTCACATAATATAGTTTATTAATGTCATAACTATCATAATTTTTAATGTAGGAGGCATTCACAAGGTGGCAGCATAGCATACGAGAAAAAGTATGTAAGATCAAGAAGTAGGGCCAAATTGATTAGCCCAAAGAATCAAGAGAAGTTATTCCAGTACATAGTAGTTAAAAGGGTTGGCTACTAAAGTGGTACAGAACAGGTCAAGAAGCCTGATCAAGTATTGTATAACAAGTATGTTCATTATGTCAAAATATCAGGTTCATGTTTATGTTCATAGTTTTATGTTCAGTTTTGTATTCTAATAAGATTATCTTTTCTTTTGTGCCCCATTCCTTCTAAAGCCAAATACAATGTTACTTACATGGAAATGATACAAAATAAACTTATTTATTTACCCTGCAAACATTTTTTTGCATTTTGTCTAGGAAATTTGACATCTAGTTCATCTAGAATTTTGTAGGATGATACTTGTAAGAAATACTTCACATAAGACAAATACAGCCATCTTCTGAGTAAATTACAATGTTCTATAATACTGCTTTACAGAGCAATCCAAATTAGGAAGGGAAAATATAGAGATGTTACAGAAATTATATATTGTCTTGAAAACTATGATTTGGTTCTAGAACACAGCCATGCTTACAAAAATGGGTATATATTTTTGGTAATCACAGAATGTTAGAACTTCCCATAATTCCATAAGAAACAAAACAGCAGTAAGGCCAAATCACAATGATCCTCTTCCATGGTATGAAAAACGTGAATATTTTCTTAGAAGAACAATTCAAGTACAAGAATTGAGACCCACAATTCATGATTTCTAGGAAGCAATTTACCTCAAAACTTTTGTCCTTGTATGTTATCTACCCTCCCCTCCCCCCATATTTACAGCTGAATTAAACATTTCTTGGTGATTTCTTACCAGTGCTGACCTGTCCCTGGATTGCAGTGGTGACTGGTACTATATGTGTCCCATTTTGTGTTACAGTTTTTATTGGTAGCTGGTGTTGACCTAGAGGTGCCTGTTGCACTATGGTAACTGTCTGTAAGGGGGTGGTCTGCGATGTCTGAATGATCCGACTAGCAGCTCCTATTGTAGTGTGGCTAATAGCAGGAATAGGTTCTACTTTAACTGAAAGAAAATAATCATCATTAACTGAAAGCTCAAAAAAAAATCACAACTTTCAAGAAAGCACATGCATTAAATGATAAAGAATTACTTTAAAACTAGGTCATATCTAATAAAAAGTTATAACATGTCCAGTTTTAGCAAAACTCCCCATTACTTTCTTTCCCCCAAACTTCAGAAGCTTTCTAAAGCCTTTTTATTTTTTAATTACTCACCTTTTACTTCTCTGTGGTCTCCATTTTCTTGAGGTTCTATCTTGGACTGGGTAACCACTGCAGCTTGTGTGACCACTGCTTGTCCAGCTACAGTATAAGTGTTTGATGGAGCTAATCCAGTCACATTTGTGACTGATACAGCTGGTATCTGATGAACAACATGAACTGTCTGTACCACAGGTTGCTGGGACGTTGAGGTGGTCACAGGTGTTGCAACAGTGTAGGTAACTGGTTTAATAGTTTGTGGTAGTTGTCGTTGTACAGTAATTAAAACTGGCTGGCTAGACAAAGGTGAACCTGTTAAGATCAAATACATTAATCATATATTTATAATTCCATTTTTATTAAGCATGTTTCTCTTCATCTAAAATATATGCTTTAAAACAATTTTTAATTTAAAAAAGCACCTTGATTACTATTAATTTGCAATAGTTACAGTTACTAGCTGTAACAAATCTACCACAAGTGACAGAAAAATTTAATTGCTATAAGTACTAAAAGTATTGCTCTCTATCTCCATCTGCATCTCAGTCTTCACAGCATCTACACTCCTAATTTTCTTTTTTCCATATAAATGGAAAGTGAATAATAGATTAGATACCTGCAAATTTAGGACAGAACTGAGAGTCACACTCAATTCAGGTGAATAATATCTATTGAAACTGCAAGCAAAACAGAATTAACAGGGAAATGTAGCAACATGGTTGTAGAGTCTGTGCTAATCTTGTCTGTTTTAATTTTTACTAATGGCACAAAAAACAGCATACTTATTAAAGGAGGAAGGCAGAAACTCTCCTGGTTAAGTACCAATTTTAGCAGTTATGACATAACATTAAAAAATAATTATAAATCAGTATTACAATATTTAATTTTT
The DNA here is from genome assembly GCA_028646575.1 of Pseudocheirus occidentalis. Taxonomy (NCBI): domain Eukaryota; kingdom Metazoa; phylum Chordata; class Mammalia; order Diprotodontia; family Pseudocheiridae; genus Pseudocheirus; species Pseudocheirus occidentalis. Next base: position 196,523,225 of record CM053593.1, on the reverse strand, counting down.
CAAAAGATCAACTTAATTAGAACTATTGATTTCTCAAAAATGCAAATTACAAACAGTAACAGGAAACTAATTTAGAATTCTATGAAGAAAATGAAGTTGAATAAATAAAAGCTGATAATTCAGAAGTATAATTAGTCACAGTTTTTCTAACCTTTTGGCCACTTTGATACTCAACAATACCTTCCTCCAAAAGATAATCCTTCTTCACAGTCATCAATAACACTACTGATTTCCAAGACCTTTTAACAACCACATAACTTGGATACTTTTTGGGACTTTGGAGAACCATATGTGATCCTGTGGTTTAGAACAGTTTAGTAAATGCCTTGAGTACTTTTGAAATGCTTCGTTTCTCCAAGTTGAGAGATTTTTTATATTCCTTGCAAAAATTTTTTTGCCACTACCTGATTGGATAATTGTGAGGTAAATTAAGTGTCAGAGCAGGAAAGAGACAAATATTATTATCCATTCATAATTCCTAAACAAACACAGATTGAGAAGGATGGCTATCATACTATCATACTTATAACTTGTAACACTGATAATAGTATTAAACTGACCTATGAAATCATACCTAGGTATTAATCATCAAGAGTTAGGTTTACTGGGGCGGCTAGGTGGCGCAGTGAATAGAGCACCGGCCTTGGAGGCAGGAGGACCTGAGTTCAAATCCAATCTCAGACACTTAACACACACACACACACACACACACACACACACACACACACACACACACAAGCCGTGTGACCTTGGGCAAGTCACTTAACCTCAACCGCCCTCCAAAAAAAAAAGCAAAAAAAAAAAAAGAGTTAGGTTTACTAAGACTTAATATGACTTCTTGCTTTGATTTAGATATTTATTCTTTGATGACACCTACAAAATGTGTCTATCAGATATGCGTTAGATCATCTAAACATGATCTACCAAGTATTCCTCCAATAATACTTGATGCATTTCTTTCATTTTTCTCACCTGGTGCACTCTGGGCAAACCGAGCTTCCTGTATTACTGCTAGTTTAGGTTGTATAGCACTAGGCTCAGGATCCATAGGGACTGGAGAACCTTCCCTTGACAAGCTCTCAGGGGTTTGCACTCCACTGGAGTGAGCAGACAACACACCAGAATGATTAGGAGAAGCTGGAGCACTTCTGTATTTAAAAAAAAAAAAAGAATAAAAGAAAGAAGCATCTAGTAACTTAAAGAAACTTACAGTACTCAAGAGCTGCCTTGTCTCTTAACTTGTAATAAGTGTACTCTGCAGAAAGGGGTATCATTTGTCTTCTGCCAACCGACTAAAACATTCTAGTAATTCTTATTTTCTATGGAACCTTTGTTAACTTAGATGCAAATTCAGAAGGAGACTGGACAAAGTCTACAAAAGAGACCATTTTGATGTCGGATGGCATTTCTCCTCCATACTCAGTGAAGGCCAAGTGGTCCATGGAACAGTATTAGCTGCTTGCTCTAAAAAGAAAGAATCATTATGAGCAGCTCTAACTAATACAGTAAGACAATAGGTGGCCAGTACAGAGGGGCCCTAAGATTTAAATCTTGGTCATTTCCTTCCATTTTAAAAAACAAAGCATATATCAATGAAGTAAAAAAAAAATGTATACATTCAATTAATTAAAACAGTCAAAATAAAACTTTATGAATTAACCATGTATAGAGAGTTTAAGGATTAAGCTTAAAAGATGCTTTTGTAGCCTAACAATTTTAATTACTTCTGCTGCTGAAATTTATAGCTTCCTAAAAAACACTAACAATATGAAATGAAAAACAAATTCAATGAAGTGGGTTAATCATTACTTGTAATTTTAATTGAAGCTAAAACTTAAGATAAAGACTGACCATGCTTTGGGTCACTAGAGACATCATACCCATCTAATATTTTTACCCATTTTCTTTTTGTATCCCCTTCCCAACATTTAGTCATAAATGCATTTGATGTTTCCTTTATTTCCAAAAGGAAATTTAATTACATTGAAGGTAATTACTAACAATTAAGTGAGGTCTTTTTGTTCATCTTTTTGTCCTTACCTAGAAGAGAGCGGTCCCAGAGGGGTTCTAAAGCAAGGTACTCCCCTAGGCCTTCTTTTCCTAAAAGCCTGCTCTATTAATTTGCTTTCAGAGGCAGGGTCTATCCTCCAGAATGAGCCTTTGCCTGGTTCTTCCTGGGAACGTGGTACTTTGATGAAATAACGATTCAGAGAGAGATTGTGGCGAATTGAATTCTATGGAACATAAAAAAATACGTAGAATTCATATATTTCTTTACTAAGAAGTTAAAATGTGGCCTAGTAGAAGTGCCTGGAAATGCAGAGGCTAAGTCTCTAGCTCCTGTGGATATCAGGGAAGAAAGAGCTTTGGAAACAGCTTTGGAAGAGTTCTGAAATAGTTTCTAATGCTCAGCTGCTTCACTAGGTGAACAATAGTTTAACTCCCTTGAGCCAGGAACATAGTGGCCACAACAAAAGGCTTAAAGGAGGAAAGAATATAGTATAGAGAATAAAATGGGGGAATGATAGCAGAAGTCCGTCTACAAAACATTTATACAATTTCCAAACCGAAAGCTTTCCATTTATAACTACTTAAGATGGAAAACAGGACTATGATTTGGTAGTAGTCATGTACTGGGTTATTTTTGGTGACTTTACATTAACCTTTCCCTGATTGAAGACAAACAAAGCTGATCTAAGTCAAGTTTTAAAAAACAAACAGCTTTTCTAAGTTGTAGGTGCCTTGGGCAATGGAAATAAAATTAACCCTGTACAAAAATTTTGGCAGAATAGCCAAGGAGGAATTAAGTTCAATCATGATCATTAACCATACTTTTCAAAGTCCTTTTTCCATGTTATTTTATTTGATCCCCACAACAATCCTATGAGGTGGGTTATGCATTATTATCTCCTGATTCCTAATCTAATCCATTCTTTGTTCTAGTACACCAGTCCTAAGTCAGCAGTTAATGCAATGTTTATTTATGGTTATAAAAGCAAGATAGCACTTCCCAATGACACACAGAATTTTTCTGAATGCTTCAGGAAATTTATCTGAAATCTACCCAGAGTAGGCTGTTATATGCTTGACAATTAGGCCAAACTAGAATAAATATCATGAATTTAAACCAATACTTAAATTTAAGAAGTCTAAATCTATGTTCTGCAAAAATAATTAATAACTATTAAGAAAATTCCTACAATTCTCCAAAGCCCTTTCTTAAATTTTCTAATTATATTTTGAGAATATTCTAGAATCACAGACCCATTTGTGATGCTATGCATTTATTCAGTATTCCCCTGACCACATAATTCCTTGGGGCCTAAATTGTAGACTGTTACAGGAGGCTCAGAAGTTAAAATTTTGTTACACCAAAGATTAATCTAAATAAATAGGCCATATGTTATAACATATTTGGTTATCATATATTAATTATCTTAGCACTTTCAATAAACCCTGCTTTGTTTTCCCTGTCATAGACTGCAATGGAAGATAAATTTATATCAACTGTTATTAAAGTCTCCAAGATTTTGGAATAGAAAGTACAATCTACTTTTATTTTTAGAATTTTAGAAGACAAAAGAAGCAAAACCTGATCATGTTCAACATATAATTGTGAACTGCTTAATCTAACCACATTCTCTGACTGTCTTATTTTTAGCTCTTTTTAAAAAACAGTTCACATCATGTCAGTGTTTAGAGAACAGACTCAGGGGTAATTCTTGCTTTATATTCAGACCACTAGGCCATACTGCAAAATTATATTAAGCAATGTACAGAAATATTGATAACCACATAACTAATGTACACATTGCAATAACTAATTTGAAGTAACACAGTTTAAATATTGTTAGAAGGATAAAAGAAAATTCGTCACAACTGAAATCTAGAAACAGGTATAAAATATTATTTACTATACTTAAACTTTAAATGTCAGTTATACTTTCATTGTTATTCAGATCATTTACAGGAAGAAGTGAAACTAGTTCTTGAAACCAAGGTAGATGCTGTTTTCAGTTTTGAAAATCAATGCAACCAAATTTGCATTTTTACTCTGGGATGTAATTTCCCTCTTTACCTCAAATTCTAATTACACGTCCCAGCCTATGAGATTAAGAAAAAAAGCAACACAAATGACAACTATAAAGACAACAAAGTGAGAATGATTCTATTTTCTAAGTTATGTAATGACTTTGGAATTCAGTAACACTCAAGATTAATATTTTTCTAATACTACTGGACAATAAAACTGCATTGAATAAAAATAATTTTTAAACTTCTTACAAATAAATGATTTATTACACTAAGCAAATTAATATGCTACCATTAAAACTATTTCTATATCTCTCTATATTACTTATCTTTGAAGGTCCAACTCAAGCCTTACTTCCTGTAAGAGCTCTTCCTTGACCTTTCCAGACCACAATGAAGTTTCTTTTCCTAATTCATGATACTTATCTGAAATACTCATTTTATTTTTCAATTATTTTACAAATTACAGATGTAGAACAGAAAAGGACCAAAGAAGTTATCTAGTCCATCCTCCTCATTTTATATTTGCAGAAGGTGTGTACTTTGTTAACGTTATTCTACTTTTCAAGTATGTATGTCCAAACAGAAAGTAAGCTCCCTGAGAGTAATTATCCTTCTTTGTATCCAGCATAAAACCTACCACACCTACATGATATTAGAGATTTATGAAAACATCTAAATAACCTTTATAACTTTGGTCTTCATAAAAGATTATCAAAAAAGTATTTTGAATGAGTTAGGAACAAGCTACAAAGATGTTTTAACATGCTATCTTCATGAGAAGGTGAAATAAATTTGGATTTCACCAGTTGATGGTTTTCCATAGTGGTGAAATAATATATTGGACACAGGAGAGGACAGGACTATAAGACTATAATATGATATATAATAATATATTATATACTGTATATATATATATATATGCACAATTATATATACATATAATATAGAATCTTACAATATATAATAATAATATATACAAGACTATAAGAATGTAAAATGCATTATGGTTTTTAAAAATGCTGCAAAGAGAAAGAAATGTCTTCTATCCTAAAAGAATACCTGAAAATTGTTTAGCTCTTCAGTAAACTCAGATATCAATTTTCAATTAGAAATTTATGCTGAGGGGTGGCTAGGTGGCTCAGTGAATAGAGCACTGGCCCTGGAGTCAGGAAGACCTGAGTTCAAATCCAGCCTCAGACATGTGACACAAAAACTAGCCGTGTGACTTTGGGCAAGTCACTTAACTCCAATTTGACCTCCAAAAAGAAAAAAAATAAACAAATTTATGCTGTATGTTCTAAGAAATAGATAAAGCATAACTCTTGGCATATGTGTTGTCTCAGTAAATTTATCTCTATGTAAGTGGGAGCTATGCTCTAAATTTTTGTTAAGGTGAGCTAAAAAAGAGAGGAGTCTGTTCATCTTTAAAAAATTCTGTGAGGTAATAGTGCGCAGGCCCTGGAGTCAGGCGGACCTGAGTTCCCATTCTATCTCAGACACTTACTTGCTGTCTGTCCCTGACAAGTCACTGCAGTCCAACTGCCTCAAAAACTCAAACATAAATTCTGGAGGTCTGTCCAGGAGATATCAGATGGTCTCAGACAAATTAAGAACAGTTTTTGCTTATAAAAAAATAAAATACTGACTTCTTCAACTGAGTGTCTACTATGTGCTATGCTAAATAACTGTGCTACACATGGTGTGAAGGAGAGCACCTGGCCTTGTGATTTCATTAATATAAGGTATTCCTAGGCAAGGAAAATCCCTCTACCAATGCAGATTGGTATCGTCTCTATAGCATAGATTCAGAAAGTTACACTGAACAGTGCTATCATTCAAACTGAAAGGAATGCCTAAGGAACTGCATATTGACTTAGGAAATCACAAACGAACATTATCTGTGTTTTACTGTATTTTTATTTATTTGAACATTTCACAATTACATTTGGATCTGGTTTGGCTACATTAAGAGTTTTGCCAGCTATAAGTCTGACATCTCGGACACAGAGCCCTGGTAAGGATAAATGACTCGCACAGGGTCACAGGGACATGTAGAGACTGCTAGGTCAGCTACCTCTCAGTTACTGGGGATATGAAGACAAAAGCCCAACCATCTCTGCCCTCAAGGAATTTACTGACGGATATATCATGTAAATAGATAATTACGTACAAAAGATATATAGCATGAATATAATGTAACTTTAGGCTAGGAGAGATGGTGAGGGGAAAATAATTAGGAAGTAAAGAAAAGGCCCCTAAACTGTGCTTTGAAGGAAGCTAAGCTATATGATATAAAGGAGGATTGGACAAATATTTTAAGCATGGGAGACCCTGAGCTTCATTGCTAAGCCAAATTTGATAAAAATTAATTCCTTAATCATCACAGAGAAATATGTCCTTAGGTATGGGGCAAATGTTTTATGTACAGAAAAATATTTAATAAATTAAGCTTTCCTAAATCACAGACTGCCTATACAGTAATGGCCATTTATTTTTCAATGGGTCAAGGTCCCAGTCAACTCAGACTTTCAGAAGACAGCATGAACCCAGAAGTAAAAAAAAAAAATCCTTTGTGAAATTATCAAAGTTGGAGGCATTTAGGGTTAGGGTAGTAACTGAAGCTTTAAAGTCCACCTTACTCCAAAGATAAGGAAGGCCCTACGGCTCATCTACTTTATCACATTTTATGGGAAAATAAAAAGTCCAACAAGTTTGGTTATAAACAGAGCTGAAGACCTGAAGAGACAGAGCTAAGGGAAGTGAGAGCAAATAGCGAAAAAGAAAACCAAAAAAACCCCTAAAAACTGTTGTTTATAATAACAGTCCCCCCCCAAAAGGTGATGTTCAGTCAGATGTTCTTTTGAATATTAAAATAAAATAAAGACAACAATGAAGTATGAAAAAATTCTGAGAGCAGCACCATAAATATGAAAAAAAATCTAGGCACATGCAGAAGCAACATGGCATTTAGAAAGCTGGCCTTGGAGTCAGGAAGATGAAGATTGAAGTTGTAGATTTAAGACACATACTAACTATATGTCTATGAGCAAGTTCACTTAATCTCTCAGTACTCTAGGCCATTCTCTAAGACTATAAATTACAGACAAGTCTCTGATCTGCATCAGTAGAGGAAATTTCCTCATCTAGGAGTTCCCTATGCCAGAGAAATTACAAGTCTCCTACCTATCCCTATCCATTGGAGTACTTATTTTAGAGAGGTAGACTAGTGTGGTGGAGTCAGGAAAAAAAACTGTTCAAATTCTACTGCTGATATTTATGAGGTATGTAACCAATGGAAACTGAGTCTCAGTTTCCTCATCTATAAATAAAAATAAGACCTACCTCACAAGGATGTTTGAGGGTCAGACAATATAAAATATGTAAAATACTTTGCAAACTTTAAAACATCAATGGTAATTTTGGTTATTTTGTACTCAGATGTTTTTAATTCTCTTGACCTCTCTTTTAGCTGGGGTTGCTTATAAGAGAGAGGCAATATGATCCAGAAGATACAAAGCTGGCTTGAATCAGGAAGACCTGATCTCAAGTCTTGATTCTGATACATGCCAGCAATGTAACCACAGATAAGATGTTTAACCTGTTAGTACCTCAGGAAACTCTAGATAATTATCAACTAAGAATTGCTAATCAGCATCAATGGAAATATTTCTACACTGGGAGTTCCTTATATGAATTAAAGCACAAATTTGAGCCAAAAACGCAAACAAATTTTAAAAAACCCCAAATTTAAAAAAACACCAAAGAAAGGAAAACAAAACAAAAGAACACATAAGTTAATCTACAGAGTATTCATTCCACAAATTGATGGGACTCTATAAGGCTGCTGTTGCTTACATTTACAATGGAAGAAATCCTGCCCATACTCATTGGGCTAAGCTAACCCTAGTGACAACTACCTAAAAAGGCAATTAACATCTAGAAGGCACTGATCCATCTCCATAAGGCTAGTCTTTCATCCCTTAACCTAGTTAAGTGTTTCCACTACTTCATATGGACCCATTTTTATATAAAGTATCAAAATGACTTTCATATAGTCACCATTTCCCCCAGAGATACCAGGACCCAAAGACTTGCAATTTTATATATTTGAAAAGTTGTCTGTAACATTAATATAATAAAGCTTGAGAAGTTACTTTGAAAGATATCTGTCAAGAGTCATAAAGCTTGAAATTTTATAGCTTGTCAGAACCTTCTATCGCACAGATATATTGATTCCACAAAAAAAAAATTCTCAAAAATCATGATGAATAGAAAAGGATGAACACTCCCTAAATCTCTTACAGAAAACTTAAGAGGAATATCTCATATCCACCACTGGATATTTGTGACAACAATATTTATTTATTTATAATACTTATTTTCATCAGAAAAAACATGCTAGGTTCCTACACTGCAAAAGTTTACCTGTACGTCCATAACTAGAGGTGACAAAATGAGAAGTGAAAAGATTATTTTCCAAAGGTACCATTTCCATCTTGTGGAGTTTTAGGAGACTGCCAAAGACAGTTTATCATCCTTTGTTTGTGCAATTATAAACACATTTATTTTAACCTTTATTTAACATTGAAATTCAGTTAACCAGAACATCTATTTTCTGAATTAAATGAGGTGTTAACAAATAATAACTCAGTACATATCATTATTCCCTGATTCATTAAATCATGGTTCCTAAGGCATTTCATAAAGCATTTAATAATAGATCTGCATTTATTTTCTATTTTAGACTTGTCCACCCCCATTAATATGAATTAGTGAGATTTTCAATGTATATCAAATCTGTTTCTACAAGTGTCATAGACACAAGAGAAATAAGTTAGACTCCAATAAGGAATAAAAAATGAAAACAATGAAAACGAAACCTATACAAAGTAATGGCTTAATAAGAAGAATGAAATCTGTTCTCAGCATGCAGACATTAAGACAGTCTTAGAAACATACATATTGGAATA
>CM053593.1:196481049-196513720 GCA_028646575.1 Pseudocheirus occidentalis | reverse complement strand
AGAAATGGAAGATCTTCTGATTTCATTAACATTACAGACCCTAGTGACAGTATTTTATCCATTTTTCCAATATATAGTCAGATTCATATGGGGTCTGTAATCTTGTCTGTGTATTTCTTTAATCTGAGCTGGGGCTTGACCAATTTCCTGTTCTCCCTGAAGGTGTGATGAACTTGGATACAATAGTTCAGGAGCATCTGTAGGGGCAGCCCTTACTTTTCTATTCTGTCTGACATTAAGCCCCTTATCTTGGTACATTTTATATAATTCATTAGTTGGAATAATACTATTCATTAGTATAATACATTCACCAATTTTTCTAAAATCAACCCCTGCTCTCAATAGAGCAGTAAACAATTCTTTTCTTAGCAATATATTCTGACTTTCAATCCTCTGACCATTTACTTTTACTCTCTTGAGGAAATTTATCTTTTTCCCATTCTCCTTAGGTCACTTAGCTTTGAAATCTTATCCAGCACTTCTGACAGAGGGTGTCCTGTTCTACCAATAGGTAGAATCAGAAGTAGGTGCTTATAAGCAAGAGGAGCTGTCTTCACCATGATGTTCCTATGTGGAACTGCTAAGGTGATATCATTCTGATCTCCAACCATGATAGCAGTTTTCCTTACTTCTTCTTTCAACTTTCTCATACAGTCTGTAAGTGAAAGTGTGTGTCCACTAGGCCACATACAGTCATTCTATTGCATCCAGCAGCAGCTAAAGCTAACAGATTGGTAATATTTTTACTTCCTGCCAAATGAAAGTCTCTAAAAGCTTGCTGGACAAAAGTATTCTGGCAAATACTTACAAATTTCAAGCAGTCCACTCTATCCCTACCCCAGCAGCTCCTTCATTAATGATTCTTACTATCCAAGACACTGAGTTTTCTCCCATCCTTTGGGCGAATCTGCTCAAAATATCAGTAATCTCCTGTTGAGTGAAATCCTCAAGTATCTCCTTGATCACTGGTTGCCCTCCCTGACTCTCCTGCCTTCTTCTCAGCACGGGGCAAGCTTCTGCACTTGTAAAGCCTTCACCATGAAATAACGTATCACTTAACATTGCATCATTCTGTATAACTTATGGGCTTTTGGGGAGTTGTTGTCATAGCAACTAGGCTCAGACTCTACCAAAGCTGTATGAACTTTCGTCCTGTGACTTTTTTCCTTCTTTTTCTGAGACAAATTTACAATAGCCCTCTCTGCTTCCAGAGACTCTCCAGTTCTATCTTCTACCACCTGAAACTCAGCTTGCTCTTCTAAAGGAGTGCTCAAATTCTGGCATTTAGCCAATTCTGGTACATATAGTTCCTCTGCTTTTACACACAAACTCTCCATATAAAGGACAAAACTGAAGCATTTGTTTAGACACCAGAAAACAGAATCCCCAAATCAGTAAGCCAATTCCATCATAATACCAAGGATATTAAGAAGCCATAATAACACTGAGAGCCACAGTATCCTTCAGCCTTCCCACAAACCAATACAAGATCAATATTTACTCACAAACCTCTCTCTCTCTCTCTTTGCCTGACCACCTTTCTCTCCCACCATGTCTCTGGATTTGGCTCACAGTTTCCTGTGGGCTCTGCTTCCCTTCAGCAAACTCCTCCCACTACAGGCTCCATGTGATTACATTTAGCCTATTAGAGGACAGAGTTTACTTTCAAAGCAGGAGAGGTCTTCAAACTCTCCTAGGTCTATTAAGGGGTAAGGAAGATCTTCAAATTCCCATTTTCCATTACAAACTTGCTGCAAAGATTTTCCTCCCAATTTCTTCCTTTTATTTTAATTTTAGTTCCATTAGTTTTACTTGCGCAAAACTTTTTTGATTTTATGTAATCAAAGCTGTCCATTTTAATTCCTGTGAAGCTCTCTTTCTCATTTGGACATGAATTCTTCTCCTAGCCAAAGATCTGACAGACAATTTTTTCCTTGTTCCTCTGATTAACTTATGATACCACCCTTTATATACAAATCATATACCCATTTTGAGCTTATCTTAGTATATTGTGTTATTTGTTGTTTCTGCCAGATTGTTTTCCAGTTTTCCCAATGGTTTTAGTTTAATAGTGAACTCTTTCTTCAATAGCACATGTGATCTTTGGGTTTATCAAACATTGGGTCATTATTATATTCTTTTGGGGGGTATATTTTGTGCCTAATCTGCTCCACTGCTGAAACTATTTCTTACTCAGTACCACATTTTGTTATTATTTTTTCTAGCTCTATAAAGTAATCCATTAGTAGTTTGTTTGATATGGCACTTAATAAGTAAATTTAATTAGTATTGTCTTCTATCACCTTATAATACTCACAAGTAATTAATATTTCTCCAGTTATTTAGATCTGTATTTGTGTGGAGTATATTTTGTAATTCTATTCATAGAGCTCCTGTCTGCATCCTGAAAGGCAGACTTCCAGGTATTTCATACTGTTCATAGTTCTTTAAAGAGAATTCCTATTTCTATCACTTTCTGCTAAGTTTTGTTGATAATATGCAGAAATTATGGTGATTTTTAAATAGTGTATTTGATAAATATAACTTTTCTGAAGTTATTGTTTTGATTAGTTTTTTTTAGTTGAGTTTCTAAAGGTTTTTTGAGTCAACCATCATAACATCTGTGAAAAAGGTATTGTTTTGTTCCCTCTTTGCCTGTGAGTTTTCCTTCAAACTTTTCTTGTCTTATTGCTATAGCTAGCATTCTGGCATTCTTCTATGAAGTATAATTTAACTATAAACCAGGGAGAGTGTAGGGTTAACAAAATATAAAATCTTCCCTGACCATTAATAGGCCTATTTGACCACATGTGTTCACTTTTTCCCTTGGAACAGAGGTCTAAAGGTACAGAGGTATTTCAGTCATGGATGTCTTGCTGCTTTGAGCTCCCACCCAGTTCACAGCTGTGATACATCCTGAGTCACATATATACATACATATATATTGGCTCTTTTTTTCTTTTATTGAGGAAGCTCATCAATTTCCTCCTAAGTATTGCTTTGTCTGTATCCCACAAATTTTGGTATATGACTCATTATAATTATTTTAAATGAAATTATTGATAGCTTTTATAATATGACCCACTCATTCTTTAAGATTATTAGTTTCCAATTAATTTTTAATTCTTCCTTCAAAGACTCCTTGTTGAATATGTTTTTCTTTGTATCACAGTCTGAAAAGTGTACATTTAATATTTCTGATTTTCTGCATTTGTTTGCAAGGTTTTTTATGCCATAATATAGGTCTGCACAACATATAATCGTATAGGCCGCTCCCAGCCTGCCAAAGGATTTATGGTGGCCAGCAAAAAATGTAGGATTGCCATTTTGCACACTCTTGTTTGTCATGTAACCCATGTAGTCTGTCTCTAACCTGTTTACACGTTTACAAGTTGTGCAGGTCTGCATTAACACATGGTCAATTTTTGTGAATGTGCCATACACAGAAAAAAAAATAGGTATATTACTTTCTATTCCTATTTTCTAGACTGAACAACGATGCTCTCTTCACCCACCAGCAAGTTTATGCTTAAGGTTCTACAAGCTAGGCTTCAGCAATATGTGAACTATGAATTACCAGAAGAGCAGGCTAGTTTTTGAAGAGGCAGAGGAACTAGAAACCAAATTGCCAATATTTACCAGGTTATGGAGAAAGCAAGGGAGTTAAGAAAAAAAAAAATCTACTTCTGCTTTATTGATGACATTAAAGCATTTGACTGTGTGGGTAACAGCAAAATGTGACAAGTCCTCAAAGAGGAATACCAGATCATCTTACTTGTCTCTTGAGGAAATTGTATGCAGACAAAGAAGTAATAGTTAGAACCAAACATGGAATAACTGCTTGGTTTAAGATTGGAAAAGGAGACAAGGCTATAAATTGTCAAATGGAGATGTTTTAAATTCCGTAACTACGTTCACTTACCTTTCCAAGGTAACTGACAATGAAACTGATATATGTAATGCCAGAGCTAGTTCAGTGTTTGGGAGAATCCTAAGGAAAGTATGGAGAGAAGAGGTATTAGACTGAGTACCAAAATAAAGGTCTGCAGAGCCACTGTGCTGACCTCATTGTTGTTTGCCTGTGAAACCTGGACAGTTTACCAGCATTATGCCAGAAAGCCCAATCACTTCTATTTGAATTGTCTTAGGAAGATTCTGAAGACCACCTGGCAAGATAAGGTACCAGACACTGAGTTCCTTTCTCTAATTAAACTGTCAAGCATACAAACTCTACTGCAGAGAGTGCAACTCTGATGGGCTGGCCATGTTGTTCGAATGCCAAACATGCGTGTGCCTAAAAGACTATCTTACAGGGAACTCACACAAGGCAGAAGACACTTTGAAGGTCTCTCTTAAGAACTTTGGAATTGATTGTGTGACATGGGAGACACTGGCATAGGACCTCCCAGCATGATGATGTGCCTTCATCAAAGAAGGCACTGTGCTCTCTGAGCAAAGCAGAATTGAAGTAGCTCAAAAGAAATGAGAGATGTGCAAATTTGGGGAATCCACCTGAAATATTCAAATGGACTATATGTGTCCAACTTCCGGTAGAGCATTTTGAACTCATCTTGGTCTGATCAGCCACAGTTGGACACATTGTAATTTGACTCCAGCATAGCAGGGTCATTTTGGTCCTTTTCAAGAACAATCAACCAATATTGTCACTTTATTTAACTTTATAGGGAGAGTATCTCATATTAAATGCCAGACTGGACAACTCAAAAGCTGGAATTCAGGTTATCAGGAGAAATATGGACAATCTCAGATACGCAAATTATACCACTCTGATGGTAGAAATCAAAGAGGAGTCTCTTGATGAGGGTGAAAGAGGAGAGTGTAAAAGTTGGCTTGAAGCTTAACATAAAAAACGAATACCTTGGAAACTGGTCCTATCACTTCCTAGCATATAGAGGGAGAAGAAATGGAGCAGTGTCAGATTTTATATTCTTGGACTCAAAGATCACTCTGCAGCTATGAAGTAAAAAAAAAAAATGCTTACTCTTTGGAAGAAAACCTATGGCAAATCTGGACAGCCTATTAAAAAACAGAGATATCACCTTGCTAACAAAGGTCCGTAAGTTCTAAGGCAACTTTATGAAGTGGAGAAGGCTGGATGTCCTGGGTCCAAAGAAAGAAGAAGTTTGTTGCAACGGTAGGGTAGTGGCTAGGAAACCTTCTGTACTGGAGAAGGTAGCTATTCAGAAGAGAATTTCCCCAAACTTGATCTTTACTAGCAACAATGTACTGGGAGTTCTAACTATGGAATACCAAGATGAAATATAAGATACCTAACTGGCAGTCCTAGAAATTATTTTATGTTCTGATGAAGTTTAAGTAAGTCAATTGTAGTAGTGGTTATTAGTTAAGTTACTAAATTCTGTTTTTAGGGGTTTTTTGGTCATGTTTGTGGAACGGCCTAGAGGTCAGTGTCACTGGATCAAAAAGTATAAGTCAGGGAGTAAGGTATAAGAATCCTAGAAAGCTAAGAGGGGACTAGGTTATGAAGGGTTTTCAGGGCAAGACAGAGTACTTTGTATTTGCTCCTCAAGGCAACATCAAACCACTGGAGTTTAGTGTGTGTGTGTGTGTGTGTGTGTGTGTGTGTGTGTGTGTGTGTGTGTGATGATTAGACCTGTGTTTTAGGTTTTATGCATGCTTTGCACATAACAGGTAGATAGGAAAGTATCAAACATTTACTGTATGCCAGGTACTGTGATAAGTGCTGGCAATACAAACCAAAATTTAAGCAGCTGCTCTCAAGTAGTTTATTTTCTAACATGAGAAAACAACACATAAAGGGGAAATAAAAAGTGCTAGTGTGTTTATAGGGGAGATATCAGTAGAGGGGAAAGGTGGAAAAGTAGTTTGGAGAGTTAAGAGACTGACAGGTTTGAAGCAAGCATGGCTGGTGCTGAAACTTTCTCAAATGGAGGTTTCAGGGATTAAGTACTGAAGTAAGCTGCTGAATAAGTGTTTGTACTATATAGTTTATCAATTATATTTAGGAGTACCTACTGGTCTACTAATTGTTCCATTTGTGTAGTTTTTTCTCCAATTGGATTGAAAATTCCTCGCGGACAAGAACCATGTGTTATTTCCCCTTGGACCACAGAGTAGATTTCCAGTAAGCCGCCAAATGAGCTAAATAATAGTTCTTGTGATATATGTGTGATTTTCATGGCTTTGCCACATGAATATCCCTACTGACATCTATAAGAAAAGGGTCCGTAAAGATCAGAAACAGGTCTAGAGTGTGAAAGGATTTGACAGTCTTTTAACACAAGTTACCTTTGACTGCATTGTTGTAAGTAGTAGGTACTAGTGGAGAGACATTTAGTCACTCGGTTAATTAAGTAGATAATTAAGTTGCAGTAATTCCTCCCTTTCTCCATTTTAAGTTTTGTGACTGTGTGAAACACAGCAGGCTGGTGCCTTAGATTATTAAGTTATTATTGTGCAAAAACAGAATAATAAATATTTTCCCCAAAGAGTGACACCTATTAAGACTCCCTTTGAACTACTAGGAGTCAGGCCAGGCCTGAGGCACAACGTGCTCCAAAAGGGCTGGTCCTTCACACCCCAGTGATTTGGTGGCTGGTGAAACAAGCACCACTTTATCCTGTAAAGCCTCGAAGTGGCAGAGGTAAGCTGCATGCACATCCTCGGCAGCTCCGGTGCCCTTTTCTGTATCTGGGACCTGGAACGCTCGGCCACCATTCAGCCGCCAGAAGGCCACGTTCAGATTATTCCTCAGGGTGGAGGGTTCAGAGGAGAAAGAAAATAGTTGTCATGTCTTCCGTCCCCTCTGTGACCTTGAGGGTTTGGCTTCATGTTTAACGACTGACTACGGCGGTTCCACCCGGAGTCATGGAACTTAGTTTTCTTTTTTTACCTTGCAGCTCCCTCTCCCCCGAAGTTTAGGGAGCGCCACTCTATCCCTAGACTGGCCAGCGTTCAGTGCATGGAACCCACATTCCTGAGTTCCATGACCTGCAGCTCCAGGTTTTCTGTATCTCTCAAAGTCTAGCTTGTTCGGGACCCTACAACCGAACCTGATGGCCAAAGTTCCCTGCAATAGGCTCGTTGTCGATAGCCCCATTGCCGTGCTGCATTCCTAATGGCGAAAAGTGGCTGTCAGTCACCGGCCCAGAGGGGCGGGACGCCTGCGCTGCCAAGCTAAGTTGAGCCGTTCACTTTGCTTCCCTCCCCCCTTTCTCCCTTTCGCAGCCTCCCCCCTCCCCCCTTACCTTCTCACTAGTTCTCTCATCTAATCCTCCCTTCTCCCCCTCCCCTTTCCTCCCCCTCCCCTCGGTGTGTGCAGCCGCTGTGGCCGGCTGAGTCCGAGCACCAGCGCTGCCTCCGCCCGTGGGCTTCGACCCAGGGGCCTCGAGGCTCCTTAGTCCTGCTCGCCCGGCTCTGGGCAGCCTCGTTCCTTCCTCCCATCTTCCAGGCCCCGGGATGGCGGCGGCGATGCTCTCCGGCACAGGTTCGGCCCCCCCGCCCGGGTCCGGTGGTGGTGGCGGTGGCGATGGTGACGGCAGTGGCGGCTGTAGAGGATCCCCGCCTGGAGATTGGGCCGTGGCCCGGTTGGAGGGCCGCGAGTTTGAGTATCTGATGAAGAAGCGGTCCGTGACTATCGGGCGAAATTCGTCGCAGGGCTCTGTAGATGTGAGCATGGGCCACTCGAGCTTCATTTCCCGGCGCCACCTTGAGATCTTCACCCCCCCAGGCGGCAGCCCGACCCCCGTGGCCTCCGGTGCTGAGGAGCAACAATCTCAGCCCCAGCCCCCCGCGCAGCAGCCGCCCCCGCCTCCCCCACCTTCACAGCACAGCCCGGCTGAGGACCCCAGCACGGGTGGAGACTTCTACCTGCGTTGCCTCGGCAAGAACGGCGTCTTCGTGGACGGCGTGTTCCAGAGGCGGGGAGCCCCCCCGCTGCAGCTTCCCCGAGTGTGAGTAGCCCAGTCGGCGAACCAGGGCGCCTTCTCCCCGCGAACCCACCAACTTCCTCACTCCTCTTTATTCGTGTCTTCTCACCCCAACATTCCCCATCATTCCTTGATGATTTCCTTCGGTATTGATTAGTCCTCTCCTTTCTCTTGCCGCACCGCTCCTGCGTGGTTCTCTGGGAACCTGGAGAGCGGATAGCCCAGTCTTCAGTCTGGGGCTTGTCCCTCCCCCCACTTTTCCAGCAGTTGTAAGGACTCCCCAGCTGAACTGGTGAGGTAGTAGCTGGGATGCTGTAGAGAAGGGAGACTGTTCTGTTTAAAATGAATTGCACTTTCACCAAGAGATGCAGCCATCTCCTGTGCTGCCTGGGAGGGCGCTTTTGGAGTGGTTTGCGTGTTCATTGCTGCATGCCTTACTGTCTTCCAGTGAATGGAGTAATTATTGGCACTGAACAGCCTCACCAGCTCGCCATGATAATTTCTAATTTCCTTGGTGTATAGTACAGGTCATGCTTAAACAGTGTCACCCAGTGGTATTGCCTTTTTGCTGTAGCTTTGCTGTATAAGCTGCTTTTCCAGCATGCACGTCCAGTTCTCAGGTTTCTGGTATGCCAAGTTTAGTTCTCTTCTGTCAGGTGCTGTCCAGGGTATTTTGTTCTGTTTTTAATGTAAACCTGAGTGGGTACTGTTTATATTTTTAACACCAAAATCATTGGTAAACTGTGTCGATCATTGGTTTCTGTATTTAGCAGATAATTAAATTATGGGGTAATTTGAGCATTACACAACATCTCTTTTGATAGTTTTATATATTTATTCAATAAACGTTTAGGCTTTATGGAAGCTATGGAGACTCTTATAATAGGTAGAACTCTTGTCATCCTTGACAAAAAGGAAATTAGTATTTTCTTAATGATAACTGCTTAATAACCGAACATTTTTTAAAGTTGCAAGGGACTAACTTTTCACACAGTATTTTCTGATAGCTTGTGTTCTGAAGCATCAACTTGAAACAAGTTTATGACTAACCTAAATCAAAATTTAGATACCTTTGACATTTTCAAAAAGGCATTGATTTGAACATTTTGGGGGTAGGTTATTTAAGTTTTTGAATGATAGAACCACTTTATTTTAATGTGTCAGATTAACTACTTCACTCTTGATAGTTAATACAATAATACTAAAAGCAACTTTTTTTTATACTGTATTTTTGTAGGTTAATATTTATTCGGTTGAATCTTGCTCTCTAGGAAATGCTAATTATTCTTAAAGGGGTTGTTTGCAGAGCATTGTATTTATAGTTACTATTTGCTGAATTCTTTCTGCTTTATTTACTGAAAAAAGTCTTGATTATTTGATTTTCCCCCCAAGTTACTGTTTATGGATGTAGGAGGCATGTTCTCACTAAAAAACAAAATAACTAATAACAAGTGCTTTAAAATGTTCTTCTCGATAATAAATTTACCATTGTACTTGTGTGAGGTATCAAAGACCCTTACCCAAATTAAATTCAGAGGCTTCTCAAGGTAGAAAGTAGAAAGAAGTTTATTATGATTCTGGAGAGAAAAGGATGATTCACACTGAGTGCATTCAGTACATTCTCAGTGTTAGACCACACTAGGAATAGAGAAGATACATACTTTTATAGCCCCAGCCCCGTTACCTAATCACAATCCCCCCTCCTTACCTCTCTTCCTCTCAGCTCATTCTCACCAGCTTTGAGGGCACAATCTAAAATGTGATAAATCTAACCCAGGGACAGGGATGACAGTAAGCAGATGCAATTATTTTGTAAGTTTAGCAGTCCCTTGACTTTGGCACAGTTCCTACATTTTTGGGGGCCCCCTTTTCCTTTGATTAAGGAACAGACATGATCAAAAGCCTGTATTCTCGTTCTTGTCCCTGTAACACTTCATGGTCAGCTTGACCTTACAGTATAACTGGCCAAGGAACTAAGGAGATATGATTATCCTACAGATTGAGTCATCTAAGAATTCTTGTACAGCTCCCATCCTCGATAGCCTCTTGACTTGGGTAACCATGCAGATGTGTTTGCATCCTGCCTTTCTATCCTCCTCTCCTAGACCTCTTCAGGGTTAGCAGCTTGTTTTTACAGAAAAACTGAATTGAAAACTCAACCTTTAATTCTGTGAGGGTGCTCTGGCCTAAAAGTTTTATGAGGGGTCTTCACCATATCTCATGCATACTGTTTACTGGTTTGCAAATAGATAATAATATCCTATTAATATGACAGTTTTTCATTAACTTTGCTTTCTGTGAAGGTTTTAAATTGTGATTTTAAAATAATTCTTGTGATTTGTCATCTCCAAAAGTCTTGTAGAAGGAGAAAATGTTTATGTTGAATGAATTCTAATAATTTATTTATGTAGTCAAAAGACTGGCAGGTCTGAATTTGGAATGATTTTTGAGTGGTGTATTGGGTTGAAAGTTCTGTATTCCATAACCTTTATTTTCAAGCTTTTAAAATCTGCTAAATACCTCCTAGCTGTGTCCAATAAGACAAATTAAAGCAATTTTATTTACTTTTTGCTTTTTGGAGGGCAGTTGAGGTTAAATGACTTGCCCAAGGTCTGAGTTAAGTGTCTGAGGCTGGATTTGAACTCAGGTCCTCCTGACTCCAGGGCCGGTGCTCTATTCACTGCACCACCTAGCCACCCTGAATTAAAGCAGTTTTAAAGGGAACTTTAGTAACTGTTCTTATCAGAAATCATAATTTAGGAAAACATTGGGTCATTTGCAATGTAGAAGTAAGAGAATAAGTGCAAGATTTAGTAATGTGGTCAGCTCCTGTTGGTGTAACATTCTATGGTAATCTTTGAGTAAAATCATTAGTATTTGCTCTTTTAAAGAAACGTCTTTGCTCAAGAGATGAATTACGCCAATTTTAATTATAAGATAGTTTCGGTTAAAGGACAAAAGGCAAAATTTAGTAGTATTAGTAGTTAGTAGACTAAGTATTTCTGTTGATTGTAGACAATAGGGAAGGGTAGATGATTGTCAAAATACTTGTCTTCAATTTACCTTTAGGATCTAATTTGATGTTAGGCGCCTAAGTCAAAACATAGTTATTTGAGACAATTAGCAAATTCTTAATTATACTTAAAGCATGTTTCAGATTTTTCTACCTGTGACTACTGAATTTCAGTGTGCAAATAAGTAAATTCAGAGTACAATTCAAATGCAATTTAATTTAGAATCTACATTAAAATTCCTGTGAATGTAGGAAACACACACACACATACATACATACATACATACATACATACACATACCATTTAAAAATATACACATAGGGACAGCCAGGAGCACAGGCCCTGGAGTCTAGAGGAAGTGAGTTCAAATTTGGCCTCAGACCCTTAAAACGAAACTAGCTGTGTGACCTTGGGCAAGTCACTTAACCCCAACTGCCCTGCCTTCCCCCTCCAAAATGTATATGTGTGTGTGTATATATATATATATATACACGTACATATGTGGTAAGATGGCTATTGTTGTTATTTTAAAGTTGGCTCTAATAATATTTGAACACAAATCAAGTTTTCTCTGTTCCCTATTAAGCTAATTCCATTAGTTCACAAAAGCTATTTTTTCTCTATTAAGCTAATTCCATAACTTAACAATCTCGTTCCCAAAGCAGAGTTGACATTAATGCAAGTACAATGACTGATAAACCGAAGTGGGATAGGATTGTAAGGGAATAGTTAAATTAAAACTTCTGGGGGATTTTTTTTTTCTGAGCTAGAGCAGGATAGATAGCTTTCCTAAAGTCTTTTTTAAAAGATAGTCTGTAGTCTGTTTTGGTTGGGGGCATTTGGGGGTATAACTCTATCCTCTGTGCTGTGGCCAATATTTTTTAAAGCTTCTTTGTAGTCAAGAAAGTTTATGATTTAGATTGGAAAACTACTAACCTGTCTATCTGTTGCTACTCTTAAAAATAAACTTTTGAGTTGAGTGACATGAAATTGTGTTTTAGGACCTTTAACCTGGTTAAGGTGTATAAATTTTTTTTTGTCATTTCAATAGTATTTTTAGCCAAAGCAAGTCTCAAAGACTGAGTACCAAGTCATAAAGTAGTTTGTGGTTGGAGTACCCACATTGAAGAAATCATAGATCCTGCAAGTACTGCAGAAGGTAATAAAGTAAATATAATATAAAATAATATTACTTAAAATTAAGCTTATAAGAATTTTAAATTCGCTAGACCATAAATTACTTAATTGTTAAGTAGAACAAATACAGTTTGCTTTGAAGAGCTACATGTCACCATAGGAAAGGCTAAATTTTTTCTTGTTTACTTGGAAAACTGAGACTGCTGTTGATGCTGAGATAGTTGCTTTTTAGTGTTCCAGTGTTTAGACCAGTAATAAAAATGTCTAACTTCTATGACATTATCTTTTAACTTGTAAATTAAATGGTGGGAGTCTAACTTTTAAATAATTTCATACTATTAATTTTCTATGTTGTTTAGGGAACAAATGTGTTTGATTTTTTTTTTTTTTGTAATTTGAAGGAATGAAAATTCTTGTTTTTGTATGATGGAAAAAGTTTTTATTTTTATTTTTTTTTGAGGAGCATGATCAAGCTTTTCATTTATTTATTTATTTAAACGGACAACTCTTGTTTCCCCCATTTATTTATTTATTTTTAGTCTTCAATATTCATTTCCACAAGATTTTGAGTGACAAATTTTTGTCCCCATCTTACCCCTACCCCCAACCCCAAAATAACAAACCTGCTGAATACCCTTTCCTCCAAACTGTTCTCTCTTATATCTTCCCTCATTCTGCCCCACCCCTGCCCCCACTTTCTGGCAGGGCAAGATTGATTTCTATACCCTAGTGCCTGTATATCTTATTTCCCAATAGCATGTAAAAAGCCATTTTTTTTGAACATTTGTTTTTAAAACTTTGAGTTCCATATTTTTTCCATTCTTCCCTTCTTACCCACCCCCACTGGGAAGATAAGTATTTCTCTATAGGTTGTACATGTGTAGTTATGCAAAACGTTTCCGTAGTAGTTGTATTGTGAAAGACTGACTATAATTCCCTCTATCCTATCCCTCCCCCTACTTATTTGATTTTCTCCTTTGACCCTGTCCCTTTTCAAAAGTGTTTGCTTCTAACTACCCTCTCCTCCAATCTGCCCTCCCTTCTATCATCTCCCTGCTTATCCCCTTTTCCCCTATTTTCCTGTAGGGTAAGATATCCAATTGAGTGTGTATGTTATTCCTTCCTTAAACCAAATTCAATGAGAGTAAGGTTGACCCATTCCCTTTTACCTTCCTGCTCTTCCCCTCCATTGTAACAGTTTTCTCTTGCCTCTTTTATATGAGATAATTTACCCTAATCTATCTCTCCCTTTCTCCTTCTCCCAATAAATTCTTCTCTCACTTCTTAATTTTATTTTTTTTAGATAGCATCCCTTCATATTCAACTTATCCTGTGCCCTCTCTGTATGTATGCATGAACATACATATGCCCACACTCACATATATATTTATGTATACATACCTCCTCCTATACATACATACATACATACACACACACACACACATATATATTCCCTTCAACTATCCTCATACTAAGAAAAGTCTTATGAGTTAGAATGATTGTTTTTCCATGTAGGAATATATATAGTTCAACTTTAATAAGTTCCTTATGATTTCTTTTTCCTGTTTACCTTCTTATGTTTCTCTTGCTTCTTGTATTTGCAAGGCAAATTTTCTGTTCAACTCTGGTTTTTTTATCAAGAATGCTTGAAAATTGCCTATTTCATTAAATGACCATATTTTCCCCTGAAGTATTATACTCAGATTTGCTGGGTAGGTGATTCTTGGTTTTAATCCTCGCTCCTTTGACCTCCAGAATATGATAGTCCAAGACCTTCGATCCCTTAATGTAGAAGCTGCTAGGTCTTGTGTGGTCCTGATTGTGTTTCTACATTACTCAAATTGTTTCTTCCTGACTGCTTGCAGTATTTTCTTCTTGACCTGAAAACTCTGGAATTTGGTTATAATATTCCTAGGGGCTTTCTTTTGGGGATCTTTTTCAAAAGGTAACCAGTGAATTCTTTCCATTTCTATTTTGCCCTCTGGTTCTAGAATATCAGGGCAATTTTGCTTGATAATTTCTTGAAGTATGGTATGTAGGCTCTTTTTTTGATAATAGCTTTCAGGTAGTCCAGTAATTTTCAGATTGTCTTTCCTGGATCTATTTTCCAGGTCAGTGGTTTTTCCAGTGAGATTTTTCACATTGCCTTCTATTTTTTTTCTTTCTTTTGGATCTGTTTTATAGTATCTTGATTTCTCATAAAGTCATTAGCTTCCATTTGCTTCAGTCTAATTTGGAAGGAATTATTCTCTTCAGTGAGTTTTTGAAATTTCTTTTCCATCTTGCAAATTTGTCTTTTTAAGGCATTCTTCTCTTCATTGGCTTTTTGGGTCTCTTTTGCCATTTGGGTTAGTCTATTTTTTAAGGCGTCATTTTCTTCAGTATTTTTTGGGATCTGCTTTAGCACGCTGTTGACTTGCTTTTCATGATTTTCTTGCATCATTCTCATTTCTCTTCCCAATTTTTCCTCCATTTTTCTTACTTGATTTTCAAAATCCTTCTTGAGCTCCTCCATGGCCTGTAACCAGTTCATATTTTTCTTGGAAGCTTTTGATGCAGGAGTTCTGACTTTGTTGTCTTCCTCTTGTTCGATCTTTCATCTTTTTTGTCCCTGAAAAAGGAATCTATGGTAGGATTGTGTTTTCTATGCTTGCTCATGTTGCCAGTCAATTACTTGACTTTTGAACTCTTTACCATGGTAGAACTCTGCTTTCAGAATGGAGAGAGTTTTGTCCCAAAATGCTGGGGTTTTTGCAACTGCTGGAGCTATTAGTTGGGCACCATCTCTGCAGTCCCCACAAGCTCTGGCCCACTGGCCACACACCCCAGGACCACTACCCAAGACCGCGATCCAGATCCAAGCAGGTCAAAGAGTGATTACCCTTTGAATGGTTGCTTGATCCCCCTACAATCTCCAGACTCTGGAGGCAGCCACTCAGCAGCAATCGCAGCTGGTGCTGCAACTGTACCATTTGTTGCCCCAGGGGCAGGGGCCAGACCGCACTCTTCTCAACCCAGTTCCAACAGAGGTCCCAACTGATCTTTTACTTTATTTTTGGTGTTTATGGGTTGAGAAGTCTGGAAACTGTCGTAGCTGTTGGTACTTCACTGTCCTGAAGTCTGCTCTGGCCACCTTTGGTCAGGGCCACCCTGGGGCCAGAACCCTGCAGCTGTGCTCGGCCAGTGCTACCGGGATAGACCTTTCCTGTTGGCCTGCCAGGTCACCTTCAGCAGGAGATTTGTTTCTCTCTGTCACTTTGTGGGTTCTGTAGCTCTAAAATTTGTTTAGAGTTATTTTTTACATGTATTGGATGTGATGGGAGCCAGAGCCATGTGGGAGGGCCTGTTTTTACTTTGCCATCTTGGCTTTGCCTCAGCAGCTCTTGCTTTTTTGTGGACATTCTGTAGACCTCTACAAATTTACCCATTGTAGGGGTCTGCTTGTGAAGGGAGGGGATTGCCACACCTTTCAAGAATACATGATAGTGGGGATAGAGAAGTGGGCATTGGAGGAGGAACATGGAGTTGAGCCAGTCACATGGAGGTTGGATATAGGTGAGAGGACAGTCAACAGACTGGACATTGGGCAAAAGACAGAGCAGGCGGGCAAAGGTCTCCTCTCTAGGTGCTAGAGGTCTCAACCAGGGCTAGGGAACCTCTGACCTTGACTTTGACTGAGTCCAAGATTTACAGAATAAATTCTTTTATTAAGGGAATTTGTTCTGCACATGAAGTTTGGATTCAGAGGGCCTCACTTGAGGACATAGAAGGCCAGGTATGTCCTCGAGGCTGTAGGTTTCCCATCCATGTAAATCAAGCCAAGCCCCTGATCCAGGGTAAGCCATTCTTCTGCTTTCACTTAGAGGATTTTTTTTTTCTTGGTGAGGGATAGATGGCTGTGGAGCTCCAAAGTGAGGAGCGGGAAGGGAAAGAGAGCACAGTACATATGTTAAAGTTAACATAGGTGTTTTTTTTTTAAATGAGAATTTCTTTCAGAATTATTACTACAGCAAAGTAATAAATTTTTCCCAAAATAAGATAAAATATAATCTTTTCTGTAAGGATGGTTATGAAAATGAGATATAATAATATTTCACCACTTCTCAGTTAGGTTGCATTTCACCATTTCAAAGAGGATTTTAAAATGTGACTAATTAATTTATCCTTCATTTGCATGAAGTTTCATTTGAATAACTTGTACAAAAAGGTGACCTAAACTTCAAATGCTTAATGTTTAGCATTTGAATTGTGACTATGGTTATATTTTGATTGACAAACATATGACATTAATTTCAGTTAATGGAAAAATAAAATGATGTTTCACTAAAATGCCTTGTGACTTTTAACATTTTTGTAATTTTGAGTTCCATTGGAAATTCCACTGGAAGTGTTCTTCATCACTTTTCTGATCATAACCACAATCTAAGATACAAGTAAGTGTGAATTACTTGAAAAAGTAAAATAATTACTTTACTTATAAAATAAACTTTACCACTTTTACATCTTAAATAAACCTTCCCTTTATTTTATCTCATTTTCTATGTGTGACCTCTCAGGCCATTGAAGAATGTTTTTCTTCCTCTCCAATACGTTTCTTTACTTTCAGTGACATCTCATAAAAATAGTGCTGTGTTGCAGTATCCTGTCTCTGTTTGGTAATTTCTGTGATTCTAAAAGGGGTCTGGCATTCAGTATATCAATATATATTTGTGAGAGTTTATCAGTAGAGGCCAGACTTCTAGGCCCACTGGAGTTTAAAAAAATCTTCAAAACATTTTTTTGGGTGGATTTCAAAAAATTTAATGTAGATACTCAAATTTTACAGATTTACCATACATCTCTGATAATGATTATGATAGAGCCTTCAATGAAAAAGTAAACATAGTTAGTAAAAGTTACCTTTTCCGATCTTTAGCATTCCAGTCTTCATCTTGTCATTGAAAAGTATTTTCTCTTTATAGGAATATGTAGCTGCGTTGTTTTTTGGGTTTTTTGTTTGTTTTCAGTTTACACAGTTCTTCCAATTTCAAGAAGCTTTGAGGGCAGAAACCATGTTTTATAACTCCCACTAATTGTATATTTCCCAATTGTTTTCATGAAGAGAATGAGCCACAAGTGTTTAGGACATTCTTGAAAACAAAATAGAATACACTAATCTATTCCAAAATTTATCCTTTCAGTTCTTTTTTTTTTTATAGTATATGGTGATTTTTAAAATTGTTTTAAGTTGTGAATAGATTGACAACAAACTTAAGGATGAACAGTTTAGATTTTTAATCAAACACTATTTTAGAAGATAGACTACCCTTGGAGTGCTGAAGACCTGGGTTCAAATTCCACCTCTAATGACCTGTGGGCTCTATGATTCTGGACAAGTATCTTGAATTCTTAGTTACCTTTCCCCCACCACCACATGCCGTCCCCCAAGCAACTCTGTCAAACTAAATTGCAGAATAATCTCCCTTCACTGGTGGAGCAAGTTTCTTCAAGAAGTCTTTACATTAATGAACTCTTCAAGAATTTTCTACATTAATGAAATCATGGGTCTGACCAAAACAAAAATAGTAATTAGGAAGAAATAGTAATCAATTAATCCATACAACTATATAAATAGTTTTTTAAAAAACATTATCAGTGTTTTTGTCTACTATGTACTATTTAATCTTAATGGATAATTTTTTTTTTACCTCTTTCCTTGTCTCACATCTCCAGCATCCTATTGAATATCTTGAATTGGATGTCCTGTAACCTCAACATATGCAAAACTGAATTCATTATTTTTTCCCCTGCCTATCCTTTCCTGCTGCCTACAAATACACCAGCATTTTTCCAGTCCTTAAAAAAAACCCAAAACTTGGTTCTAACATTCCCACTAGTTATCCCACTATAGCTACACTGTATCTCTTTTCTCCTTAGCTAACATCCTTAAGAAGCTGTTATATTCAATTCATCTACTTGCCATTCCTTTTTGCTTTCCTGGAAATTCTCTTCCATTTGGCTCTTGACCTCATCATTTAATTGAAATTGTTCTATCCAAAATTACCAAAGACCTCTTAATTGCCAGATCTGATGGTCTTTTTTCTTTAAATTCTGAGCTTAACAAGCAGCAAATAGGCATTTCCATACACATAGTAGATCAGAAAAAGATTGCACATGAAACTGTAAGACTCCATGATGATCAGCTTCTTTTATCTTTAAGTACATAATAAGATCTATATACAGCTTTCAAAACTTTCCAATTTAATTGTGCTTCTTTCTGGCTGTTCTCTTCTCTGCTTTAAAAATAAATTAGTAAATAATTTGCCTTTTTTCAATGAAGGAAAATCCACCTTCTCCTTTGAAAAAGAAAGGAAAATAAAATGCATTTAATGAGTATGTATAGTCAAGCAAAACAAATTCCCCCATTGGCCATGTCCAAAAAATACATTCCTTACCCTGAGTCCATTCGAGTCAGTAAGGTAACGTGTGTCATTGTGAGTCTTCTGAAATTATGATTGGTCCTTGTATTGACTGGAGCTCTTAAGTCATTCTACTGGTTTTGCTAACCTCACTCTGCCTCTGTTCATGCAAGTCTTCCTAGGTTTCTTTGAAACCATTCCTTTCATCACTTCTTAAAGTCCATTATATTCGTATACTATAGGTTAATTCAGTCATTTCCCAATTGATGGGTATCCATCATTTCCAGTTCTTTGCCTCCATGGAAAAAGCTGAAATAATATTTTTATCCACATGGGTACTTTTCTTTATTTGCTGTCTTTGGAATATAGTCTTAGTAGTGGTATTATTGAGCCAAAGGTTAAAATAACAGTTTTAGTAACTTTTGCATCTAGTTCCAAAATGACCTCGAGAATGATTTGACCAACCCCTAGTTCCACTAACAGTGCATAAATGTGTCTTTTCCCAGAACCGTCTTCAGCACTAATGGATGTTTTAATTTGCATTTTCCTAGTTGTAAGTGATTTAGAGCATTTTTTCATGTGGCTATTGATAGCTAAAGGATTTCTTCCTTTGAAAACTGCCTGTTCATGTCCTTTGACCATTTATCAATTGGGGAATGACTCATATATTTGGATCGTTTCCTCCTATATGTTAGAAATAAGACTCTTGTCAGAGAAACTTATTGCAAAGATTATTTCACACGCTAAACCCATTTACTTGCTTGTCTTCTTATTTGAGCTGTTTCAGTTTTGTTACAACCTTTTAAATTTTATATAATCAGTATTGTTTATTTTATCTTCCATGTTTCTCTCCCTCTCAATTGGTTGTGAACTCTTTCCTTATCCACAAATGTAACAGGTAATTTCTCCCTTATTCCTCTAATTTTTTATATCATCCTTTATACCTGAATCATTTATTCATTTGGAGCCTCTTTTCATATGCTGTGAAAAATGATGGTCTGTCCCTTGTTTCTGCCACACTGCTTTCCAATTTTGCCACTAATTTTTGCGAATAATGAGTTATTACCCCAATAGTTGGGATCTTTGGGTTTATCAAATAGTAGGTGGAGAGGGTTTAGGAAGAAATTCCTCCAAAAGTACTCTTTATCTTTTCCACCCAAATCCCTGCCCTCTGTGAACTTCATTTTTGCTATTGAACATACTGCCATCCTTCCAGTCATCCTTCCAGTCAGTTCCATCTTCAACTTTTCACTCTCACTAGTCTTTTTCCAAATCTCATGCCTTTACAAAATAATTGACACTCCTTTTCTTCACTTATGCAGCCACAAATCCACTTCAGGCTCTCATCACTTTTTTCCTAGACTATTGCAATAGGTATCTTCCATTTGGCTACCAAAGTGATATTTTAAAAATAGAGCTCTGGTCATTTCATCCTCCCTCCCCTCTCCACTCTTCAAGGAAACTTCAGTAGTTCCCTATTACCTTTAGGATCAAAACAAAATCTGTTTTCCATTTACCTTTCTCCATGACACAGCACCTTCCTTATACTTTATTCCCATCTATGCACTCTAACATCGACTTCTATTTACAGTCCCTCTCTTATGACATTTTATCTTTGTGGCTTTGAACTGCTTGTCTGTCTTGTCTGGATTGCTTTCCCTTCTCACATCCAAATCTTTTTTCCTTGTTATCCTTCAATATGTGGCTCAAATTTTAGTAGGCCTTTCCTAGTCCATTTTAGCTGCTAGTGTTTCCCCTGCTGAGATTAATTCTTGGATATTAGAATATGAGTTCTT
Organism: Pseudocheirus occidentalis; assembly: GCA_028646575.1. NCBI lineage: Eukaryota > Metazoa > Chordata > Mammalia > Diprotodontia > Pseudocheiridae > Pseudocheirus > Pseudocheirus occidentalis. The sequence continues at coordinate 196,493,444 of CM053593.1, read as the reverse complement.
TTAAGGTAGAGGCAGTTATTGCTTAATAAATGCTTAATGAATTATCTGACTGACTGGCAAAATTACAATTATTTTCATCATTTAGTTCTTTATTTTGCTTTTATCTTTTAAATAAATTTTAAGTTTATAGCTTATGTTTTTAAATCATGTACATTTGCCCCCACTCTCTCCCAAGTAGCTGTTTCTTAGAATAAATATTTTTAAGAAAAAAGCAATTAAAAATAATTTCCATAGTACTACACAACATACCAAGTATGCCTTCTTAGACCATGGTCTCCTACCTTTGCAAAAAAGCAAAGGGAGATCTTTTCTAATTTCATTTCTTTAAGGCAGCCTGATGTTTGGGACTACTACTGTGGTATAGTCAGAGACCTTTCTTTCCCCTGCTCCAGTTTGCCAGTGGGTGGTCCAGCCATGGACCGACACCACTAGTCACCAAGGGCCATGGATATTGTTTTTCTCCAACCCAACCTTCATTACCCATTTTCCCATTAGGTGCTAGACACCTACTCTCACCTGGATGCCAGCTCCCCCCCTTCTCATCTCTGATGGAAGTATCCCTGAGACTCACTCCCCTTGATCCTTGGACCCATTGATCTCTTGGTTGAGGACTATCTGCCTCACTACTTTATTTGCCAAGAACTAAATCCCACTTCATTTTTTTTATATGCCATAAAATAGAACACTTTTATGTGTTGTCTCACTCAGAATATGAACTTGAAAGCATGGACTCTTTATTTTTCTTTGAATCTCCAACACTTAATAAATTCTTCCCCATTATATTCTGTTTTAGTCCAAGCTTGGTGATTATAATTTCAAAGCATTCAGTTTTGAGTGTTGTTTTTCTTTCCACTTATATTGTATTGGTTATTTTCTGTATTGTTTTTCTCATTCTATTTACTTCAGTTTGCATTAGTTTACACAGCTCCTTATGCGCTCCTCAGTATTTATTATATTCATTGTTCCTTATAGCACAATAATAATTCCATTACCATTCTCCAGCTAATGGACATCAACTTGTGTAACATGGTTAATTCTGGCTGTAATCTCTGTAATCAAGGCTTGTTATATCTCTCCCTTGAGGTTCTTAAGTAGTCAGTGTTTTGGGGGTGGGGGGGACTTCTTTATTACCATCAGTTTGCTTCACTACCACCTGTGTTGCCCTCATTTTTAGGGGGCCAATGATTAATACCTTATTTCATTTAACCACTTATCTATGGGTAGCTTTTACAAAGGGTTAAATACTTTAAAAATATAGCACAAAATTTAGTATAATAATTTCTCCCAACATCTTGAGGACATAATCTCTATTCTGTATGAGTTGGGAGAGGAATTAAATGAAACCCCAATTTCGGTCACTTCTTACATAGATTTGATTACATTTTAATCTCAGTAAGTGTATGTCTAGAGGCAGAATAATTGTCAGATAAGCCTGCATTTCAACTATTGCTGGGCTACATTCCTGAATTGGTAGATGACTCCTCATTTTCCAATTCTCTGCTACCACAAAAAGAGGTTTGGGTTTTGTTTTGTTTTTCAGTTGTTTCAATTGTGAAATTGTGTCTTTATGACCCCTTTTTGGGGTTTTCTTGGCTGCTAGAATGGTTTACCATTTCCTTTTCCAGTTCATTTTACAGATGAGGAAACTGAAGCAAAGTTAAATGATTTGCCTAGAGTGACACAGCTAGTAAGTGTCTGAGGCTGGATTTGGATTCAGGCCTACCTACCTCCAGGCCCAGTAATCTGTCCACTGCACTACCGAGGTGCCACATGAAAAGAGATATTATGAATATTTTTATCCATATGAATCTTTTTTCTATTTCTTTGTTCTTTTTGTAGTATAGAGCTAGTAGAGATATTGCTGGGCATAATAGCTAATAAAACAGTGTAATAGCTTTTGGGGCTTAATTCCAAATTGGTTTTGAAAATGACTAGATGAGTTCATGTCTTCACCAACAGTGTATTAATATACTTTTTCCTCGCAGCAGCCCTTATAGCATTTGTCATTTTCTCTTTTTGTCAACTTTGCCCATCTGATGGTTATAAAATGTTACTTCAGAGTTGTTTGCAGTTCTCCACATATTATTGACTTAGAGGATTTTCTTATGGTTATCAATAAGTTGGATTTCTTCTTTTAAAAAGTGGCTGTTTATATCATTTAACCATTTGTCAATTAGAGAATGCTTCATTCTTATAAATTTGATCCAGTCCCCCATATATCTTAGAAATGAGACTAAAAAAGTAACTTGCTGCAGAGTTTTCCCCCCCATTTACCTATTTCTCTTCTAATTGCTACATTAGTACTAGTTTTCTTTGTAGAGAAATTTACCTTTATATAGTCAAAGTTTACTTCCTGTGAACCGATTTCTTTGATTATAAGTTCTTCCCCAGCCATAGATCTGACAGGATCTTCCAGGCTCTTTTAATTTGTTTATAATACTGTCTTTTATGTTTAAATCATGTATACATTTGGAGCTTTTGTTGGTTAATGGTGTGAGATATTATCTGATAACTGTTTTCTATAACTGCTTTCCAGTTTTCCTGACAGTTTTTGTTAAAAAGTGACTTTCCCCCCCAATAATTGGAATCTTTGGACTTAACAAACAGTGACCTGCGGTGTTTGTATTCTTCTTTATGTTGTGTACTTAATCTATTCCAGAACCCCCAATGGGGGCATGAAGAGTCAGATATGACTGAAACAACTTAACAACAATAATGAACAACCTAATCTATTCCCCTCATTAGCCTATTTTTTTTTTGCTTTTTTTTTTTTTTTTTTGCTTTTTTGGAGGACAATTGGGGTTGTGACTTACCCAAAGTCACACGGCTAGTTTTTGTGTCAAGTGTCTGAGGCCGGATTTGAACTCACATCCTCCTGACTCAAGGGTGGCTGCTCTATTTACTGTGCCACCTAGCTGCCCCAATTAACCTATTTTTTTCTTGGTACCAAATTGTTTTGATGATTATGGCTTTGTTTCAGATTCAGTACTGCCATGCCCTTTTCCTTCCAACTTTTTTTTCATTAATTCTCTTGATATTCTTGTCCTTTTCTTCCAGATTAATTTTGTTATTATTTTTCCTAGCTATATAAAGTAATCCTTTGGTAGTTTTTAGGTATGTTTTGGTAATTTGATAGGTATGACACTTAATAAATAAATTAAGCATAATGATCATTTTTGTTGTATTGGTTTTGCTTACCCATGAATGATGGGTATTTCTCCATTTAAATATGTCTTTATTTGTGTAAAGAGTGTTTTGTAATTGTATCCATATAGTTTGTGTGTTTTTATTGGCAGGTTAGACTCCCAAATATTTTATGCCATCTAGTAATTTTAAATTAAATTTCTCTGTCTCTTCTATCTAAATTTTTTTGTCTTTATTATTTGTTTGTTTACTTTTAGTTTACAGGATTCAGTTCCAGAATCCCTTGAGTTTCAAATTTTCTCTCTCCCTCTCCCCCACCCCCACCCCCCATGGTGGCATGCAGTCAAGTATAGGATCTGCAAATACTTCCACATTAGACATTAGTCAGGTTGTAAATAAGGAATGTAACAGATGGAATGAACAATGGGAAAGAGGAAATAAAACCAAACAAGAAAAAGAATGAGCGGGTCGTTTGCTTCAATCTGCATTCAAACTCTGTTTTTTCTAGTTCTTTCTCTGAATATAGACATCTCCCTTCATCATGAGTCTTTTGTAGTTGTCTTATAACCCTGCATTGCTGAGAAGAGTCCAGTCTATCAAGGTTGGTCTTCACACATACGTTGTGTCTGTAATTGTGTACACATTTCTCCTGGTTCTACTCTTCTCACTCAGCATCAGTTTTGTATAAGCCTCTCCAGGTAAATATGAAGTCTGTCTGCTCCTCATTTCTTATAGCACAATAGTATTCTATTACATTCATATACCACAACTTGTTTAGCCATTCTCCAGTTGATGGGCATCCCCTTAATTTCCAATTCTTTGCCACCACAAAAAGAGCTGCTATAAATATTTTTGTACATATGGGTCTTCCTCCCACGTCTATGATCTCTTTGTGATACAGCCCTAGAAGTGGTATTGCTAGATCAAAGGGTATGAAATTATTTATAGCTCTTTGAGCATAGTTCCAGATTGCTCTCCAGAATGGTTGTATCAGTTCACAGCTCTACCAACAGTGTATTATTGTTCCAATTTTTCCACATCCTCTTCAGCATTGATCATTTTCCTGTTTTATCATCTTAGCCAATCTGACTGGTGAGATGTGGTACTTCAAAGATGTTTTGATTTGCATTTCTCTAATCAGTAGTGATTTAGAGCATTTTTTCATATGCTTATAAATATCTTTATTGGGGAATGACTTGTATTCTTATAGATTTTACTTAATTCCCTGTATATTTTAGAACCGAGGCCTTTATCAGAGACACTGGTTGTAAAAATTCTTTCCCAATTTCCCACTTTCCTCATAATCTTGGTTACATTGGCTTTATTTGTACAGAAACTTTTCAATTTAATGTAATCATAATTATCCATTTTGTATTTTATAATGCTCTCTAATTCTTATTTGGTCATAAAGTCTTCCCTTCACCATAAATCTGGCAGGTAAACTATTCCTTGCTTTCCCAGATTGTTTACAATATCAGCCTTTATACCTAGATCATGCACCCATTTCGACTTGATTTTGTTATACGGTGTTAGATAATGGTTTATGCCCAGTTTCTGCCATATTATATTCCAGTTTTCCCAGCACTTTTTGTCAAATAGTGAGTTCTATCAATTAGTAGGTTACTATATAGTATTACAGTATAGCAGATTACTATAGTCATTGACTGCTGAGTCTCATGTACCCAATCTATTCCACTGATCCACCACTCTTTTTATTCCTCAGCCAGTACCAAGTAGTTTTAATGACTGTTGCTTTATAATACAGTCTAAAATCTAGTATGGCTAGGCCACCTTCCCTAGCCTGTGGTCCTCTAAAGATGCAAATCAATACTTTTTGTTGACAGTAACACATTTTTCAAAACATTGTTTTTCTTTATTTGAAGATTTTAAGAGTTGTTCAAAACATTCCTTTACTTTATTGTAGTATGCTGCATGCTTGCTATTAAGATGTTGTTTTAGTTTGGCTGGTTTCATGCTCTCTGCAGCCAAAACTTCATTACAAATTAAGCAAAGAGGTTTTCCCACACTATCCTCATTATTAGAAGTAAATCCATATTGCAGAAGTGATTTGACATATTTTCTTTTTCATGTCAGTTTAGGTGTAACTGGTGGCAAAGACTCTGCTGCCATTGTCATCAGTATTTTTACCTCTTCTGTCTAAATCCACTTATTTATCACAAGGAAATTTTTTGTCCTAAAACATAAATAATTATTGCTAATAATTTCTCAAATAAATATTAGCTTTAGTTTATGAAAATACATTTGTTTTGCTTAATGTAAAAAATTGATGTTCACACTGATATAGACACACAGAGGTGATGGTAGAGCAATATTATTAAAAGGCTTTTGTCTTTATTTACTGTAATTAAACACTTATGTTTCTGTAAAAGAAGGAGATAACAGCAATTTTAAAAATCAAACATTCTAACAGAATAGAATACAGAGATATACTGCTTTGTTACATGCTGAAGAATGACCATACAAAAATATTAAAAGTCTTTCTTTTCCATAATTAAATTGCTATGTTTCTGTAAGAGCAGAAAACTTTATGTACAGTAAAAACCCTGCAGTTCAAATCTGAGCTAATATGTTTCTGACAGCATCCATCGGCATTGTATGGCATGATAGCATGTGCAGTGCAAAGTGCACATGTTGTGTGTTCAGAACCAAGGCTGCAGTGAAGTCATGTGATGCAACATGAGCAAGTGCTGCCAGAAACACCTCGAATTCATTACACATTTAATTTTTGGTTGTTGCATGTTCAGAAACCTTTTAATGTTTCCAATTTTTTTGCCACCTCCACATTCAGCAGCGTGACCCCATATGGGGTCAAGACCCACAGTTTAAGAAGCACTATTCTAGCTTATCCTTGTCTTTTCCCACTTATATAGCTTATCCCATTATCTACAGATAATGCTAGCTCTTGGTTTTAGATAGATAATGCTTTTCTTTTTTAAGGAAAGACACATTTATTTCTATTCATTCTAGCGTTTTCAACAGGAATGAATGGTCCATTTTGTCAAAATCCTTTTCTGAATGTCTAGCTGTCACCACAATTATTTTTGTTATTAATATGATTAATTGTTTTTATAGTTTTCTTACTATAGAACCAACATTGCATTTCTTGTATAAATCTAGCCTGATCATGGTGTATAATCTTTGTGATATGTTGCTCTAGTCTAAAATTTTCACACCAGTAAAGATAATTAGGGATTTCATTCTATACTGTAATTTTTTTTCCCTTGCTTTTGGGTCTAGGCATCATTTAGGTATCAAGGCCATATTTGTGTCATAGAAGGAATTTGGTAGATCCCCTTCTTGTCCTATTTTTTTGCAAAAATTTTTATAGTACTAGAATTTATCGTTCTTTAAATGTTTGGTAGAATTTGGTATAACTCCCTCTGGTCCTGTATTTTTTTTTCTTTGACAGTTCATTTGTGGCTTTTGAGCAGTCCAGTGATTATTTAATTATCTTTACTCAGTCTCTTTTCCGGATTAACTGTTTTTGCTGTGAGATATCTCACATTTCATCTGGTTTTTTTCCCCCTTTAATCTTTTCACTTTGTTTTAATATTTCTTGTTGTCTCAAGGATTTATTAACTTCCAAAATTTGGTTATTTGTTATTTTCTCTAGTAAAAGTTTGTACCTCTTGTTCCAAGTGATTAATTCCCTTTTCATATCTCATACAACTCTCATTTCTTTCCCTATTTTTTCTTCTACCACTTTTGGGTTTCACATTTCTGTTAGATCTTTATAAATACTCTTGTCTTATGTCTTTGAGGAATTCTGGTTGCGCTTATGCCCAGTCTGCGTTTTATTCTGAGGCTTTGTTTATAGATATTTTGGGATCTTTTTTTTTTTTTTTGCTTTTTGGAGGGCAATTTGGGGTTAATTGACTTGCCCAAGGTCACACAGCTAGGTTTTTTTGTGTGTGTGTTGAGTGTCTGAGGTTGGATTTGAACTCAAGTCCTCCTGACTCCAAGACCAGTGCTCTATTCACTGTGCCACCTAGCCGCCCCAATATTTTATTATTTCTGGGTTTGCCTTGTATTTTTTTCTTTTTTTGGAGGGGAGGGAGGAGAGTAGGGCAATTGGGGTTACGTGACTAGCCCAAGGTCACGTGGCTAGTTTTTGTGTTAAGTGTCCGAGGTCAGATTTGAACTCAGGTCCTCCTGACTCCAGAGCCAGTGCTCTATTTAGTATGCCACCTAGCCACCCCGGGATCATTTTCTTATTCACTGTTTGTGTCTTGAACTTCCCTGTCACTATAGTAACTTATTGTGGTAGGATTGTTTTTTCTTTTTAGTTTTTTCTTCAATGTTCAAATGCCCTTTTTTACTTTGGATGGTATATTAGGACTGGGGTCTGTATACTTCTGGGGGCATGTTTATATTGAGATTCTAAACTCATGTATCCTTTGGCTGCTTTCATAGCTCAGGGCAGTACATGTAATCTTTTAGTGCTCCCAAAATGATGTGATCTTGGGCAAATTTTACTCACTGCCTCCCTGATATAAGCTCTTCAAGTTCCTGATTCACATTTACATTTGTTGTCTTTTCACTGGTTAGAAATTCAGTAGACTGCTGCTAGACTCAGCCACTGGGAAGCTCTGCAGATTGAGAGCCATTAAATTACAAAGTTCCCTTTGGTCTGGTCTCAAGGTATTCCTCTTTGAGCTTCATCCTGAGCTGACGGCTAGAACTGTCATAGTTCTCTTCCTGGGTTTAGAGTTATTGTTGTTTTTAAACTTGTTCTTTGCTACGGCTTTGGGATCACCATCACAACTGCTCTAACACCCCTAGGTTCAGGTCCTTGCCTCATTCTGCCCTGGATCTGTGACCCAGGCACAGAGCAGTGGGTGACAGAGCTGCCAGATAACAACTATTCCTGTATACTGTGCTAGTTCCCCTGTGTACTGTGCTAGATCCCCTGGCATTTCTTCCTGTCTGGAGGTTTCTGACATGGTAGGTGCTGAAATGCTCTATATGTGGTATGCCCCTAGTCAGACCTAGTCCAGAGTATGTGTGAGCCTCTTTGTCTGTCTCCCTAACCTGAACTGGCCTAGAAAAGTCACTGTGATTTTTAAAACGACAACAACAAACTTCCCAATCAGAATTTAATGTGGTACATTTTCCAAATATTTGAGGGTATTTGGTAAGATCTTTGCCTTGCCTTCATCCAGTGACCCAGGATTGCTTAGGTGGAGAAAATTTTGTCTCCCTCATGTTGTTAGAAAGTAAGACTTCTTAGCTGAAGTACTCTTTGATTTCCCAAGCCCTTTCTGGAAAGGAGTTGTTCAAGTCATCCCTGGGGAAAGGAGACATGGCTCGTTTTCAGAGGTGGGACATCTGGGACATTACACTCCAGTAATTAGAGGAATAATGGAGGTAAACCTCTTGCCCTGAGATGGGAGAACAGGGTCAGTTTGCCAGGTATGGGTGAGTGGGATTGGCAAAGGAACCCATATGGGTAGAAATAGCTGCCTTATTCTTAAGGGAATCATAGAGTCCCCAGCCTACCATAACATGGTATCACAACTTATAAGGTCCATATTGGCAATGGACCCATTCCCTGCCTTGTACCATTCTCACAAGGACATCAACCTAGTTTAGTTCAGTAAAGGTCACATGATGTCTCTGATGAGTGATGAGATACTCCATAAATAACTATATGTAGTAGAAGACATCAGGAAAATTCTTCCTTTGATCCAGACACTAAATAGTAGAACTTTTGATTTTCTAGATGTTTTCTTTCTAGAGCCCTAATCACTTAACCAGACCCATAGCCAGTACCCAGAAATCAGTGTAGATAAAGATCGTTTCCAGTTCATCACTCAGGACTCTTTCATATGTCAGCCATGCAGCTTAAAGCTCAGGAAAGTTTAAGAGGACCACAATTCCTTAGGGTATTAAATATAACTTGATTAATGGCTGAATTGCAGTTGTACATGCCCCTCTTATAGTAAGTATAGGTATAGATGAATCTAGTAAAGCAGCATTACTCAGGATCCAGGTTCTAGTACATAAGGGTTAATTGTAGGGGAAGAATCTAGGTGTTAGGGCTGGAACTGAAGGCCTCTGCCTCTTGTGGAGTTGAAGCCTATTTGTGAAGGAACCCAGACAAGTGTGATTCATTTAACAATAGAGTACTGCTATGTCCTGTCCCATCTTGTTAGAAGAACAATTTTATAGAATCTCATGATCATAGAACATCAGCTAGAAGGTTTCTTAAAGGATATCTGATCTCACCTATTCATTTTACAGATGAGGAAACTGAGGCCCAAGATCACATAGTAAGTGACAGAGCCAGGATTCAAGCTCAGGTCTTAAGACTCAAATCTTAGAGCTTCCTTCACTGCATCATGTCTTGTACTACCCAATTTATAGCAGGAAACTGGATGGTATGACCCTGCTTCATCTCTTCAGTCACAAATATACCTCAGTAAAAGGTGAACAGGGTAGAATATTGCATCATCTTTCTTTAAAAGCGGGATAAAGGAAGTGACCTTTATGGCACTTTTGAGGGAGCTTGAAGTTTCAAAAACCTAATAATCATTTGGTCTAGCCATTCTTAGGTACCTGCCAAAAGCACTTAATTGTGCTTTTAGTAGATGGAGATCTTTTTGTTTGTTTTGTTTAAATTTTTATTTTTACATAGGGAAAAATCAAATATACATTTAACCCAATTTGGTTGCAAGTTACTTAGCTTTTGCCTTTTCCAGCTTGGCAATACGAGCCACTGATTTGGACTCAGAACATTGCCACCCTAGTGATGATGGATCTCATCATATCTGTCATTATAATTGGTTTTGATGGCTTCCACCAGCTTAGCCAGGGCTCCTTTATCTTCAGGGTTAACCTGTGTGAAGGCAATGCCTGACCAGGTCTTTCTGTGAGCTAAACACTTGAGTCTCACTTTACCTTTGGTAATAACAGTAAGGAATCCCCATTTTCCGGCACAAGACAGGTAGGAAGACCACTAGCTCAGTGGGGTCCATGTCATGTGCAATCACTACCAGCTGTGCTTTCTTGTTTTCCACCAGGGTAGTAACAGTGTTAACACCTGCTCTCAGGACAGGTGGTGTCTTAGTGGGGACATCTCCTTTGCCTGCAAGCCTTTGCTTCTTATCTTGCTTTGTCTCAGGTCTATCTATACTTGTGAGCCAGTTTAAGCAGTTGAGTAGCTTTCTGACAATCCAAAGGCTGGGTTGATTTCTGGTGGAACCTTCAGACGCTTATAAAGGATAGACCTTTGACGTTGCAGTCTGATGTACTGAGGCCATTTGACAAATTGAATAAGGTCCCTTTTGGGCTGGATGTCCTGACCAATGCCAAAGTTCTTAGGATGCTTCTCAAACAAAGGATTGACCACTTTCTTGGTGTGCTACTTCTTTATTATAGCAGAGGCCAGAGCCACCTTCTTCCCTTTATGGCATCTTGGCCAGCTGAATGAGAAAGTGAGATTTAGAAAAAAAAAATATTTATTTACTTTTAGTTTATGACATTCAATTCCACAATCCAAATTTTCTCCTGTCCCTCTGCCTCCATGGTGGCTTGCACTCTGATGTAGGTTCTACAGATAACTTCACATTAAACACTAGTCAAGTTGTAAAGAAGAATTATAACCAATGGAGTGAATATTGAGAAAGAAAGAACAAAACAAAATGCAAAAGAGAGAGAGCAAGTACTTTGCTTCAGTCTGCATTCAGGTTCTGTAGTTCTTTTCTCTGGTTGTGGATATCCCTTTCCATCATGAGTCTTTTGTAGTTGTCTTATAACCTGGCATTGCTGAGAGGAGCCCAGTCTTATCAGTTAGTTGTGACAGATACTCGTGTCTGTAATTGTATACAAAGTTCTGGTTCTGCTCTCCTCACTCAGCATCAGTTTATATAAGTCTCTCCAAGTTATTATGAAGCCCATCTGCTCCTCATATCTTATAGCACAGTAGTATTCCATTACATTCATACACCACAACGTATTTAGCCATTCCCCAATTGATGGGCATGCCTTGATTTCCAGCTCTTTGACACCACAAAAAGAGATGCTATAAATATTTTTGTACATGTGGGTCCTCCTCTCACTTGTGTGATCTCTTTGAGATACAGCCCTAGAAGTGGTATTATTGGGTCAAAGGGTATGCATATTTTTAAAAAATTAATTATTTTATTTATTTTCTTGTTTATATCATTCATTTCCACCAGATGTTGATTTACAAATTTTCTCCCCCTCTTTCCCGCAACCCCAAAACAGGGATCCCACTGTAAAGCCCCTCCCCCAATCTGTTCCCTTTTATGCCCTCCTCCAACACCTCTCTAACTTTAACCCCTCTAATTATATATATATATATATTTCCCTTTTTTTTTTAAACATCTGATTGTAGAGCTTTAAACTCTAGATTCTTTCAGTTCCTCCCTTGTCACCCATCCCCACTGAAAGGACAAGCAATTCAATACAGGCTGTACATGTGTAATTACGCAGGACATCTTATGAGAGGCTGATTATATGTCCCTCCTTGCTATCCTACCCCTGCCCCTTGTCCTATTCTCTACCCTGTCCCTGTTTCTTTACTGAAGTGTATGCTTCCAGCAACCCTCCCCCAGACCCTGCCCTCCCCTCCGTCATCCCACCTCTCATCCTCATGTCCCCTACTCTCCTGTGTGGCATGATGCCCAGTTTAGAGTTTATGCCATTTCTTCCCTAAGCCAAATTCAATGAGAGTAATTGAAAGTAAAATTATAACAGTTATCCCTTGCCTCTTCTATATGGGATGATTAACCCCATTTTGTCTCTCCCTGTCTCCTCTCATTCTAGTCCTCTCCCACCTCAGAATTTCACCGTTTAAAGTATCTTCCCTTTGTATTCAATTGATCGTGTATCCTCTGTGTACACATATATACACATGCTCAGATATGTATTCATATGAATATATACCTTCCTATATAGGCATATGTGTAGGTATACATATATATATACTTTTGTATTCCCTTTACCTATCCTCATACCAAGAAAAGTTTCATAAATTACTATTATTGTTTTTCCATATTGGCATGTAAATAGTTCAACTTTGATAAGTTCCTTATGATTTCTTTCCCATGTTTACCTTCTCATGCTTCTTGTGTTGGAATGTCAAATTTTCTGTTCAGTTCTGGTTTTTTCAGCAAGAAAGCTTGAAAGTCCTCCACCTCACTGAATGACCATATTTTCCCCTGGAACATTATACTCAGTTTTGCTGAGTAGGTGATTCTTGGTTT